>JAWWEE010000105.1:36901828-37251500 GCA_035221455.1 Xenops minutus | reverse complement strand
CTGTAGACTCATAGTGTTTGATTGTATATAATTGTAATATATGTGAATATATATATATATATACTTTTAATACAATTGTCTTTTTGGTACTTTTTTCCCTTCTTTCTTGGGGAGGGGGGGGGAATCCGTGTGGCCAGCAGTTGGAGTTGGCAGGGTGCCAACTCAAACCTCCACAGTATCAGTGGAGATGAATAAATTGCGAATCAAATTAAGATCAATCCCCCAGACTTTAACCTTATTCTGACTGAAATTCTGAAGTTAACATGAGGTAGTGGGGCCAGACTTGTAAAGTAAAATCCTGAACATGTTAATGGGACTTGTTATGGAATATGATTTTATCCCTTACTGACATACTGTAGATTTAAAAGGATAGAGCTGCATCAGTTCTCCAAACATTATTTTCATAAGCAGATGGTCTAGAATTTTTTTAATAAATAAAAACTTGCATTCTGAAGAAAACAGAATAATCAGAAGTTCTTCAATTGATGGATTTTCTATACCCAAGTTCATTTTAGTTTTGATTTATTACTAACCTAGTGAGTACAGCAACACCTCTATGCCCAAATCATCTTGACAGATGATCTAAAAGAAAGTGTTTATGTTACTCATGAACTAGGATTTCCCAAAGTATTAGGAAGTACTGTATCATGCCTCATGTAAACTGATTAAGTGCCACATATGATCATTCAGATGTATAACCTCAGTTCCTTTCCTCATCCTGTGTCATGGCTGATAGCCTTGTAAAATTTACTTTGGGCCAATTTACCTATGCTACAGCCTTTATACCCTTAAATTGCATGTTATGATATAACAAACAACAAAGTATGAGATTTTTTTAAAGGTTAGCTTCACAACATTGGTAATATAAACATAATTTCAGTGTTCAACATTCCCATTCAATTACAGTTGTCAAAATATCAGTCTGAAACCTTAGATCTTATGTTTTTCTCATGTATCTCTATTTTCACACAGCTTCTAGATAACCACATTATTAGAGGGCTTTCCGTAAATATTAAACAATTATCAAATAATCTTTTGCTTTTTTAAGAATACCAAAATGAGCCTTCTGAGACATGTCAAATGCCCATCTCTTTGAGTACTCTCTTTGCTAGTGAGGTCTAAAGTGAGTGCTCAGTGGAGAACCAGGCACATGGGTATCTTGAATACTCTGTCTCTCAGCCTCCTACAAATGGTTTATGTTTTGGGGATTTCCTGAGCTCGAGATGTTACAGAGCATTTCCATGTGTTCAGTACCACTCAGGGGTTTTTATTCTTTTCTTCCTAAGTATGTAAATTCAGATATTTGATAGTATGTTATTTGGGAATTCTACTTTTTTTTGCATGGTATTGAAACATGCAAATAACTTTTTCCAAAGAAATGGAGAAGTATGGAGTTTGCGTTGATGTTGCCAACATCATTGCTTTTGTCTCTTGCAAGAGCAGTTCCAATAGCCTTGCCTTGGTCCTCCAATAGTCCCTCATTCCTGAATTTCAGGCTGCTGCCTGATACCTTCTAGGCTCTAGAGAAATACAGGTGTCTTGGATATAGAATCCAAGGTCTTTGAGGAAGCAGGCTTTCTTTACCAGTATGGGACCCTTGAACTTGGCTCGGTGTTCAGTGGCAAGCCCCTGCTGCCTGTGGAGCACGGGGAGAAGTACTCATGGCAACCCATGTTGCTAGGCAGATGGATGATTGTGTTTTGTTCCTGCTACTGTGTTCTCGGGGATCCTGGCTTCACTTCTAGATATAATTAATGGTAATAAAATCTGAAGGTTAAAATATATGGATCCCTAAGGCCATTTCTGTGCCTGGGTGGGATGGGAAACAGCATCCTGGCACTTACATATAAAAGAGAGAGCTTTTTTCTGCTGCAGCTCTTTAGGCATAGTCCCAGAGGCCTAGCACTGCCAGCAGCTCCTTGACATTGAAGAATATTGCTGCAGTAGAGAAATGCTTCTTTTTTCCTAGTAACTCATTTTTAATGTATGTTAAGTCACTTTCCCTCAAATGCAGCTTTGTTGAAGCTGGACAGAGGAGCAAAAGATCCATAGGATTGTAGCTAAACATAATAGATATTTGCCAGGATAGTTCCAAAGCCATCCCACGGACTGAGAAGGGTTTGAGATGCTGCTATTATAAGCAGACTTCAAACCTGATTTTCCCCTTTTCCTTCTTTGTTTTACTTATGGACTCAGCCAACCACTGAGACTTCTCCCTGTAAAAGAACATCTCACCCTTCCTGCCTTGCTCTCTATTTCTCTCTCTCTTCTAATTTCATGGTCCAACTTCCCGGATGTGCTGATTGACCCTTGTCAGACCCTTTTCTGAATTTCTTAATATGGCAGAACACTATTCACTTTTTGATGAATTATTTTTTTGCTACTTCAGTGACTCATATCTGCCCTCAGTGAGTGACAGAGCCAGCACAAGGTAGAAGGAGGATGTGCAGCCATCAGTAGGGAAGGAAGGGTAAGACTTGGATCTTCCACTTAGGGCATCAGTGAATTACATATGTGTTAGCGAATCATATGCTCATGTTTTATTTAAGAGATCAGATTTTTGGCTTCTAGGTTTATTACCTATATGAACAGTAAAGGATCTCCCCTGCCAATTTATGTGCTTTTGGCTATTCTGTAGATGAGAACAGGAAGACTTATTTTTTAAAAAGAAAACAAAATTTTAACAGATAAGGTTAATATAAACATACCAGCAGTCCAGAAGAGATCAATGATAGAGCAAATAATGGTGGGCATGCCTATATGCTGGTCTCTACTCACTCTATTAGGCTTCTCTTCATCTGGTCCAAACATAGGATCAAAGCGTACCATTACAAAGAGAATAAGCCAGAGGAGAAGCTCTCTTCCCTCCCACACATCAAGAAATGAGGTAGTTGCTCTCAGTGTAATTTACCTAAATTCTGTAGGGAAAGATACAGCATAGGCAAGGAATAATGGAGTCTTTTTCTCATTTTTATCTGGCTGCTGTGTATCATTTAGGTGAACAGATAATGTTTAGATGATACTCTGTTTTGAAGAGTCTGTTTCTGAGTCACTCAAATCAGCTGCTAATCCCAGAGAAAGAGCAGAATGAAGGTGCCAAATGCATTTGGGTCATTCATGTCACATTGGTGGAAAAGGGTACTGTGACATGGAAATGCCTGCGAAGTGGTACAGCTGTACCCATTTAGCTGCAGAGGAGTAACAGGTAGAGTCCTGTCACAGAATCCCAGCTATCCACCTGCTTTCTCTGAGAAGAGCAAATGCTCTTTGTGCCTTCAGTTATATTGCAAATATACTTGCAAATGCAAAGAGCTTCTTTGTGCCTTCAGTTATATTGTCCCCAAGGACCCACAGAGGGAGTCCTATAGAAAAGGTCTTTGGCAAGTTTTCGGAGCAAAGATGTGTCCAAATGCCTCAGCCCTGAAGCCGTGGGGGGGACACTTCTTTGTAGGATGTTATTATACCTCCTTGAGCTGCTTTATCTTTATGTCAGTTGTCTCATTTTAGAGCTCTTTTTCATTTCTGAATAACATATCTGAACATATGCATGGAAAATATGCAAAACGTGTGATAGGACCCTGATAGCTGACAGGAATGTATGTGATGAAATTAGGTTCAAAAGTAAGGGCACCTTATGTCTATCAGACTTCAGTGGATCCAGGCTTTATATCAATAATACTGGATCCTTCCATATTTTCCCTGAGATATTTTCTGACATTTTTAAAATTAAAAATTACAATTTTAAAAGGGTATATTCTCTTCAGAGAAGCTCTGTAAAGATCTTGCATGCAGCAGCTGATATTTCAAGCTGTTGAATTAGTGGTTCTGGGTTTCCTTTTGTACTTGTCTGTGCCAAAATGTGATTAGTTGTTTCAGCCCACTCATACCCTTGGTTTGAGATATCTGTGCATGAAGTTAGAAGCGAAACAGCTATGTGGTTCAGGCCCAATATTTGCTCTGCGTTATAATTGTTAACATTTTTTTCCTACATAGATTTTTCAAGATATGTTGCCAGGAAATTTTAAAGCAGTGAGTTCTCCTCTTGCAGTGCTTTCTCATCCCATATTTTGTTCTGTTCCTGGAGACAGCCAAGACATCAGAGCCCTGTGTCTCAGGAGTTGGGAGAAGAAGGAAAAACAGGTGCTGACACTTGGCTGCAAACAAAAGGAAACTCCAGGCTGGAGCAGACAATGCAAATGAAGCACTTTGATTTACAGTAATTGTCCTGAGTGGAATCTCAACAACACAGACAGGACAGTGCAAAATACTGTTTGCTGAAATTAGTATGAGCTCTAAGTCACTGAAGGTTCTTCAGATAGGCTAAAGGCATCAAACTTAACAAGTACAAACTTCCAGAATTTGAGCAACACCTTTCTATGGTTAGAACAATGCTCTCTCCAAGGAGCTATAGTGGCTGCTGCTGAGGGCCGGAGTCAGCTGCTACAACAGGACAGAGGTGTTGTGGCATACACAGCATATCATCGATGTGGCAAATTTCATGATTTCCCTTTTCTTCATCACCTTTTTCACACTGCTTTTGTTACCATCTCTCTTGAAGGAAACAAAGATAAGCATGTGTCATATAGGAAGGGGTGGCGAGGAAAGCCAGGCGCAAGCCCTGGTGAAATTGCTGGGAAGATGTTCAAGGGGATGCCTGAGTGAAGTTCCTGTCTTTTCACGTCACGTTTGCAGTGACTCACCTCAATTCAAAGGCTACTGTAACACACAATCATCCCAACAAATTCACACAATAAGCAATATTTGTATTTATTTTAAAGCTGAAAGTTGTTCATATTCTGGGCATGGATTTGTAATGAAAACCTGAATAACTAGAACAGGATTTTTTAAAGCTCTTTTTAGGGATATGTAGTAAACACTTGAATCACTGTAGCATTTTTAGAAGAGCTGTTAGTGCACTACGATTAATTAGGTGATCTGGAAAATGAAATAAGAAATGTAATGCTGGGCACAATATTCAAGAACATGAAATTCCACATTTGGGGTAGGGGAGGGAAGAGATAAGAAAGCTCCATCCTTGCCAAAACAATGTATTTTGCACTTTTCTTCAGTTTCAAACATGCGACTGATCCACCACCACATGCCTGAAACCAGGAAAGACAAAAGTTTTCTCTGTGGACAGGTTGAGAAAATAAGAAATGGGACCCCTGTGAGACTGAAAGATAAAGGTCTTTCCTTCTGCTGCCACTCCATCCCCTAAATTCGGCTGCCATGGTGTTCTCACCAAAATTTTTGTTACCAATTTGGTACCAGAGGAAACAAATCTGTGCTCCTCCTGTAGTCAAACATGTCATTTGAAATATTTAGTTATTTTAATAAACTGCTCAAGTCAGTAGATAGCCTTTCTGAGGGATCAGCTTTGTTAGAGAGCATCATCGGCTGTTTTCCCCGCAGAGTAAAGATGAATTCTCTTGTCTATTACACCCTCATTATTCGGAGACACATTCAATACAGGATGCAAAAATAAGTGGCTGAAAGGCAAACAGCAAGTGCTAAAATGTTCGTAAAAAGTGATTCTTTTAAAGCAGACAGGACCCATTCGGGTTGAATGTGCCTTTTTTTTTTTTTTTTTTTTTAATTTTTTTAAATTCCAGTCTTCCACGAGTACTGGGAACAGGGTGTTTGTTTGTTTGTTTGAGAGGTGGAGCTGAGCGTGTGAGGAGGAGCCCTCAGAAATGTGCAAAGATTTAACATCGCGCAAACAAGCACCTGCTGTGGTGAGGACAAGCTTTCAGTGCGAGGGATTTCATAAATATTTATTTCCTAGGCATGTACGGTCACATCATGCCATAATATTAATATTTGCGTCGTTTTGTGGTTTTTTTTGCCCCCCTTCTTTCACAGTTGTTTCAGAGTCAAGGAGAGCCATGCACCGCAAAGCCTGCCCGCTACATCACACAGCTAAATTTAAACCGCACCGCTTTATTTCGTATCACCAAGGCTGAATATTTTAGCTGCCTCGGCGCGGTGGTATTTAGAATAAAATGTTCTTTCACTTTCCGAAGCCGAGATGCACGGAAATCTCTGCGGCTGCTGGGAAAACTCTTTTTATTTCTAAGAGAAACGTGGCGCAGCGAAGGCCGGGCCCCCGTTGCCATGGCGACAGTGCGGGGCCGCCGCCATGGCGGAGACGGGGAGCGGCGGCGGTAAGGCCGGGCCGGGGCGCGGGCACACGCCCTGGGCACACGGACACACACACTCCTCTGTGTGTGTATATATATATATATATATCTGTATATGTGTATGAAGGTGCAGTCTTCAGCACCTTCACGAGGGGAAGCAGAGGGGCAGGCACTGAGCTCTTCACTCTGGTGACCAGCGACAGGACCCGAGGGAATGGCCTGAAGCTGTGTAAGGGCAGGTTTAGGTTGGGTATTAAGGAAAGGTTCTTCCCCCAGAGGGTGGCTGGGCACTGGAACAGGGTCCCCAGGGCAGTGGTCACAGCACCGAGCCTGGCAGAGTTAAGGAAGCGTTTGGACAATGCTGTCGGGCACACAGTGTGACGCTTGGGCATGGTCCTGTGCAGGGCCAGGAGTTGGACTCGATGATCCTGATGGGGGGGTCTCTCCCAACTCAGCATATTCTGTGATTCTATGATTCTATGATCCTATGATTATATATATGTGTACATATTTGTGTGTATGTATAGATATATTTGCATATATCCGTCTGCACACATGTACATGTGTATGAAATGACACACACATGCATGTTTACACACAGATACACACTGAAATACACCCCGTCCTCCATCCCCTTCAGGGTGGCCACAGCACTGCCTCCACCCTGGGGCAGGGGGCTGCTTCCCAGCACTCCCTGCCGTGGGGGATGACCCCAGCTGCCTGTGCCCAGTGCCACCCACAGGCAATGGCCACAGGTGCTGGCAGCCTAATGGTTGTGTTGCTGCCACGCAGAACTGAATGGCTGAACCCACTGCTGGAATCACTTGGTTGTCTCCTCTTGCAGTCATTTCTGGATGTGTCGGACTCTCTCTGCCAGAAAAAAAGTAATCTGTGCTGCTGATAGCACCATGGCTTATTTTTAGAGGCAAGCGTGTTCTACTTTAGGGAGTGTTGCCAGAAATTATATTTTATAGGCTAAAGGTAATTCCTTCTTCAAGGATGTTCAAGTACTGTCTCAAGCAAAATGTATTTTCTGTAAAGCTCACAATAATGTGACTTCTGAAATCCACAGGTAAACTTGTGTGTGTTGCAATAGTTTGTGAATTCTGAGCATTGTAAGTGAAATAATTTAAACAATGGATTATTTAACTTCATTTAGGAACCAAATAATGTATTCCACAGGGAAGTCCTGTGTAAATGGTTGCTGTGGATAGTGCTAGATGCATAATTTGTTTTTGGTGGAAGTATTTCCATCTGCACTTTGCAACATTAAAAAATAACACTGATACAGTTTCGTTGAGGACTGTTCTAAAAGTGGTCATTTTTAATATTGTTTGTAATTTTTGTTTAGTCTTGTGAAAGCATATTTTTTGCATCTTTCCAATGTTGCAAATGAAGCTGAGGCACAGTGCTGGCAGAGGTGGATAGAGATGATAAGATAGCAGCCTAGAAGTCTGTTGAAACATCTGAGAAGAGAGAATCTGGTGTTCTGGCAGGATAACAGTAGTATTGGGAAGTTCTGGCTCAGTATATCTTGGGCACCCATTTGTATAATATTGAGATTTTGCACCATTTTGTCAATCCACAGCCAGAAACATGGAGAGGGAAGGTCATGGGTTTTTGACTGTTCAGATAATGACTTTAAATGCCTTTTTTGTAGCTTCAGAGTGAGAATACTTTGTAAGAAGTTTAATTCTCTTGGGGTTTTTTGCACTTCATGTTTTTTAATATCCTGTAAAACACTATTCCCAGCAGCTAATTAGATGTCTTCTTCTAGAAGAAAACCGTACTGTTACCCTAAGGGACCTTCACCCATAAACTCTATATCCCTGGTCCTACCAGTGGTTCATGGAAAGTTACATACTGGGCTTTAGTTTCTTAACTACAGAACGAGGGCAATAACTTGTATCACACAGACAAGGTATCTGACTTACCTTGTGCCACGTGTGAGAATCACAGTCTGCTATTAGGCAAACCAGTTGCTTATCGCCCTGTAAAGTTGCCTCATTATTATAAATGTGGCTGAGGTAAGATAAAAGTCTCATTAGCAGAAGCAATCCCCTAAGATTTAGTCGCCTGCACCATTTCACACTTGCCATTAGCCTTCTTGCTGATAGCAGTTAGAGGGTTAATTAGGATTCCCTGATTTCGGATTCACACATTGATTATGCTTTCTTCTGACAAGTATTCTACATCTGTGCAAACTGCAGCTTTTACTGTATTATGCTTCAAACTAATAACATTAGTTGTATTGTCAAATAATTAGTCCTTAGGGTATTCCTTCTCGGTTCTTTGTAGAACTGCAGTTCCACCAGCTTTCATGGAAGGGTTTCCCTTAGGTCCTGTTATCTTCCAAGTTCTGTCTTCTTCAAAGTTGAAATGCCTGCTTAAATGTTTTACAGGTATACATGATGTACACAAGATAAAATGGTGAAAGGCCAAATCTTGCTACCTATTGCACGTTACTCACTAGTATTACCCTTTAACTTACGCAAATGTTGTGAATAAAATGTTGTATGTGCATATGTTTTAATGGGATCATGCCCATAACTATCTGTAGCTGCATGTTTTATGTATGAATTTATATTCCTACATTTGTGCTTTCAACTATGTTTAATGTTTTCTTTCATACCCATCTGATCATGCTAGACTGTTTGCCTAATCTTTCACTTTTGTTCATTTGTCCCTATCTTCCCTCCTATCATTCTGTTTTTTTTCCTTTTTCTGCTATTTAATTCAGTCTGTCTGTTATTCCATTTGCTCTCAGATACTGTCTTTGTAATTTGACATAACATGTCAGATTTTCTAAGTTTTTAATACCTTTGATCTCAATAGTGGTGTTTCTAGAACCTGAAAGCAAAATGTCAGACTGGTAGTGCCTGAAGTAGAACTAGACAGAAGACATATTTTTCTCCATATGGGATTTAAGAAAGTACATAAAGGAGAGAAGGCTCAATGTTCCTGTATCATTATGGAAATGTTATACATATGATTGGTATCAGAGTTTTTGGTAAGACCATATTCTTTGTGCCAGATAGTGAATATTTAAAATGCAACTAACAAGTAATGAATTTTAATCTAAAAGGAAGTATATTAAACAGTCTGAATTCGTGTTTCACCCATTTAAGCTCATATGAAACCACATAACTAGTTCTGGATAACAGGTGTCCTTCAGAAAGTTACTCGATTCTGACATGAAGGCCTATGGAGAATAACCTTCTGCAATGATGGTTTTCTCTGGTAAATGACTAGTAGTTGCTCTGGGTAGTTGAAGTTACAGATGCTGCACAGAACATCTTCCTACCATGTATGAAGACACACCATCATGTAGTTGCTGTAAGTGGAGATGGGATAGAGTTTTCACCCTGATTTTAGTATGTAAATACAGTAACAGTGTGTTCAGACATACATATGTCTGCTCTTTACCTGCTCTGGTTGGTTGCCTGTTACTGGTGAAATCAGAGGTTTACTGGAGATAACATTTGATAAGAGCTAACTGCATATCCCATTCAACTACTACCTTCTTGCAAAGAAGCAGAGTTGCCATTCCATCTCCTGTTGTACTGAATCTTCTTGTGTCTGGAATTAACATCTAAACCTTCCCTCTCCATGTCACTTGGCTCTGCCTGCCTTTTGATACTGCTAGAGATACTGAAAATGTGCTATCACTGCTCATTCTGTTTTAGTAAAGTTTCAAGGCAAAGCTTAGAAAGCCTAGTAGCTGCCATGAGCACTGTAGGCAGTCACAACGCTTAATCCTGCTTGGAGCACACTTCATTAACATGAGAGTTTCAAACCTGACACGGAAAAGCACTTAAGCCGTGCAAGGCTTTGGGGAATCCCACTGAATGGGATAACACGATACACATGACGCTTAAGCACATGAGTACATTTAAGGGTCTTGCTATATTGAGGATTTTAAAGTATGTTTTTGAGAGTTTCACAAATGAGCACCAGCATTTGAAAGGTACAAAAGCTATGAATTAAACACTCAGAATAAACCTTCAGGCTAAAGTAGACCATCAGACAAATTATCTCAATTTAAAAAGTGACAGTGTTTCATTTAGGGGAAAAAATACAAAATTGGTATGAGCTGTTAAAAAGAAGTGGATTTCGCAGGGCTCAAGCAAGCAATATTTCACCTCTGGAATAAAATCTGAATATATGAGATCACTTAGGAAATCAGTGTGCAGTTTTATCACGGTGGAATTTACAGATGAATGCTATGAATATTTTTATATTCTCTTGTTGACATTGCTGTAAGAAATTCATGAGGATAAAAGTTTATAGCCTTTATTAGACTGTAATGCAGTTTAAGATGCACCCTGTCATCAATCTGATTTACATTTTGATATTTGTACTTATTTGAGAGTGAAACAAAAAATAAATTTCTTCCATCTCACATGGACAAACACAGGTTGTAGATCTGATCCTCTTGGCTATACTCCCACAGCAAAAGTTGATCTCAAATGGATGTAGAATAGGTAGTTGCAGATTGACATGTTTCTTGTTTCCATGGTGCATAAAATGGCAGAAGTTTTTCAGTTTGGCTCTACTTCTAGATGATTTATTGAATAAAAAATTGGCTGGTGTGCAGAGAAAGGCTTTAAACTTTTTTGTCTTTTAAACAATGCCACCCAGCAGTACACAGTGCTGACAAGGAGCTTGAGAACTCCCACAAATTAGCTTTCCAACAATGGTTAACATATTATTAAAAAGTGCCATGTCTACATACTAATTACTTTGAGATCTGAGGGGTTGGGTGGTTTTTCTGCAGTTTAGGAATACCTGTATTTTGTATGAGCAGATACTGCTTCGTTGCTACTGGCAGTAAAATTTGTTGTTGGGCTAAATGTTGAGGAAGGGAAATGGTCTTTTGAGTAACAGAGATCTGGCATGAACCTGTTGTCACATCCAGTGTTTAGCCCCCAGGTGGGAGGTGGCCATGAGACAGGGGTGCTGGTCACCCCATTGCTCTGCCCTGGCCAAATCTTGCCATGGAGTTTGGCTGCTGCTGCTGTTTCTGCCTTGAGACTATGGCTGAGGTGGGGGGCAGAGCTGAAAATAGCTCCAACACATCCTGTCAGGTGTCCAGAGGGAAAAAAAAGCTGTGTCAGTGACATCCCAGCCCAGCCTATGTGGAGGAGGGCCTTGAAGTCAGCATGGGAGTGACATGGGGGAGGCAACAGGACAGTCAGTGGTGGGGCTTGGGGTGTGCAGAGGTTTCTGGAGAAGCAGAGCTCGGATGTACCTGGTGCAGGGGTAAAAGCTCTTGGCATAATGAGGGGCTGGATTTCCCAAACCTACCTCTGAATCCCCCTGCTTTGGGGGTTGGAATACATGCTACCTGATGAGTCTCAGCAGATCTTTTTACATATTTTATATTTTTTATGTGGGCTTCAGTTGTAAATGTCCATCTTTAAGAAAATACAGACTCCCAAATTTTTGAAAATGTGATGTCTTTACTGTTTGATGTTGTATAGGCATGGGTAGGATGTGAAAGCCCATGAACATGAGATTGGAAGGGATTTCTTTGCGTTCAGCCTGGGACTGTATAGAATTACAACTTTCAAAAGCTTACCAAGCTCCGTCTTAAAAATGGTAAGGATTATTGTGTCACTGGTGTAAGGTCACAGGAGGTTCTGGGTTGTTACTACTGATGATCAGGTTGAGAACTAAACCTGAATTCCAAAATTCACCTGTGAACAGCTTGTATCCTTCTTTACCCTGTTCGCCAACTTTTTTCTTTAGCGTAGCCTGCCTCAGATGAATACAGAAATGTTAATTGATTGTTAAATGTATATGTCTTAAATGTGTAAGTTGAAATTCAGAATATTACTCTTAGGCAAATAAAAAGAAAACTGGAGGTTCATATTCATTCATGGTATGTAAAGAAATAGATTTAGCACTGTAAATGATACTTTCAAGACAGCTCCTTAAAAAGGAGCAGCTGCAGCAAACCCTAGTCTAATCCCTTGCCTTTTAGTGTCATTCTAACAGTCTTCCTTTGCTTGGTCAGAGACAGAGTAGTGCAGATAGAATTGCAGCCAGTTTGGAAACTATTTTTCTAACCCATTTAAGACTCTATAAGGCAAATTGAAGGGTTCGTGATACATTACATACTAACAGCACGTATTAAAAGTCACAGTTAAAACCTTAATTCCCCCATTATATTGTAGATTCAAAAGAAGAAAGTTTACCAACTTGTATTCTAGCAGCGGTACTGTGCTACTGCAGTTAAACATAATAGCTTATGTTTAAAATAAATTAGTTCTCAGAGCACTAATGTCCAGTTGATTCTGGTCCCGGGTTGCAGGCCACTTGAGCAATCAGTGTACAGAGGCCGTTCAGCAGGCGTATTCAATTTACAAGATGTTTGCTGCTGCCACACATGCAATCAGGTGTACATTGTCAGTGACAAGTGACCAGGTGCCCTGTTGGGGCACCTGTCCCATGTCCTTGGCAGATTGAGCTGCTGTTGTGGGGCCCGCAGCAGCATGTGCATTGCTGCATTTTGGTGGAGCGTGGGTGATGCATGGGTGTAGTAGGCCGTGGGTGTCAGAGTTGTCCTTTGTGGCTCTGCTGTCCGCTTCTGGGGCCAGCACTGTGAAGAGTCTGGGAGAAATGGAGACAAATACCTTCGGCAACCACACAGCATGGGTTATATTCTGCCAGTGCCACAGCCCGTGTTTTTCAGCAACAACTGGAGATGGAGCGAGACTCAGCATCACCAGGAGAGCTATATATCCTTGCAGAGCAGTTTGCTGGTGGTGGTGAAAGAGAATGTAAGTATGGACCAGACATAGCTCTTCCATTATATCCCAGGTGTGGCTGAGATGAAAGATACAGAACAAATTGCAACCGTGGGAATGACTGTTTTTGCCAGCTTTGAGCTGCCACAGGGGTACTGGCTGGTGCCACTGCCAGAGTTGGGATTTCAGGGATGTGCAAGCCATCCCTGATGGAGATTTATGCTGAGTTTTCCTCTGTCTTATGAAAAGGGACACTGCATGCAGCTGGTATTAACTTTAAAAAAAGTGTCACAGTTATTTTCTGCAGGCTAACACACATCAAGTGCTGGCATTTCTTTCACTTCTCTGAAGGAAAGGTGACATCATGACTTTCCTCAAGAGAAGTATAAGATATTAATTGTATATTACCTGTGAATCACAGGCATACAGGAAGCAATTCAGATCTATGCATAGATCAGACTTCCTTACTTTCTTTCTTTGGGTAGCTGGAGGCACATCTGCACATCATCTAATCAAAAGAGAAGATCTTTATATCAAAAGGAAAGAATTTTCCCTCATCATTCTGCAAGTGTGATAAAGCATGTTTCACTGCCCTCAGTGTCGATTGCATGCAATGGCAACTCTTTGGCAACTTGTCTGTGGACACCAGCTAGCAGAGGAGAGCTTTGCTATTAGAACTGGACCTGTCCAAATGATTGGGGTGAGGGATATTAGTCAGACCTTGCTGCTTTGGCTCATGAAGCTCCAGGTTTTGTGAAGTCACTCTCAGCCACCAGTGGAGTAGCTGTAAAATTATGTGCTTTTCTGGCTGAAATTCAGGTCATAATTGAGACCAGTTAGGTCCAATTTGGATTCTTCCTGAGAGTCCTTATTGCATGCTGCTTCCAAAGTAATAATCTGCAACAATTGTGAGACCTGTGGAAATAAAGCAGCGTGGCTATGGCCAGGTGCTTGGGTAGACAGGCAGGGCCAAATCCTGAGAGCTGCAGTTGAACATTTCTTACTATGCCCCAGTTATTGCTCTAAAAATGTTACAGCTACTCCTGACATAAAATATTTGACAGCTTATCAAATGAAAATGCGTATTGTTGTGATCCAGGACTCAGTAGTTTTTTCTGTCCTGTAATACTGCTGTAACTTTCCCATCCCAGGGTCTTAAGGCCTGTCTCATCCAACACTTCCCTCCAAAAAGTGCATAAAGGCAAAACGGGCTTCAGGAAAAACAATACTTGACCAAATATTAGGAACAAAAAAAAAAGAAACTGGCTTTTCTGCAGGGACTCTGCAACAACAAATGCAGTAAGTGTGGGCAAACAGACGTGTAAATGCTGGGAAGAGAGCAACCCCCATGGTCAGTGTAGGTGCTGTTGTATTTTGGAAGAGGAGGACTCAGGAGGACTGCCAAGCATTTCTGCTGTCAGTAACGATGACTCCAGATTCTTTCAAGCTCCAAAGGATTATCCCTACTTTTTATCTGAAATTTTAGCATACACAAAACAAACCCTATATGCTTTCCTTGTGTTTCCCAGTATTCTGTATTCTCCAGAGGGACAGACCATAACAGTATGTTACTGTACACAGCATGACCCTGCACTATTTAAAATGGGGGTGCTCTGACAGCGGATCAGGACACAAGGAGTAAGGTGCTTAAGAAGATCAGGTCAGGGCATTAGCTCTCACTATCGAGTGTTTCAGAGCTCAGAAGGACTTTGTACTTGTTGTGGTAAAAACCTGTAAGCTGCAACTCTAGGGAAAGGTATAGGACTGAGCTATGAAGTCACACAGGAGAAAAGTGCTTGTCACTGGGCACTAGCTGCAGTGCCCCCAACAGCCAAGGGACAGTAGGAGATGACAGGAAGAGCTCAGGGCTGTGACACGGAGCAGTAGAAGAACAACAGTAAGTTGGAACTGGAGGAGGGCTGAGTGCCAAATATTTGCTTGTGCACTTCTCTGCTTCTTAAAGATGGTAATTGTAGTAATCTTCCTGCCCAGTGCCATCCTGGCTGGTCAAAATAGCAGAAAACCTGTCTGTGCTGGTGCCTGTGTGTTGCCATTTCTGATGGGTTTCTGCCTATTACCAACAGTGCGGTAGTGCATGATGACCTCCACTGGACCATTTCCTTGCAGATGTAAAAGGACTGCTGTAGCATGACTTAAAAATTGCTCACTAGAAAATGTGTCAGAATGTCTTGCACTTTTAATCTGAATTAGGCAAAATTATGGTTTTCTGATTTTTTTTTTTTTTTCTGGACATGCTGCTAGGTCCAGAACACTTAATCAGCAGGAGAATCTAGTGCTGTAGTCAGTCCTGGCCTGCACACTTCCAAGACCATCCACTTCCCCTCTCATCTAGCTGCTGCTATGGGTTGCTGCCTGGGCTTGTGGCAGCTCAGGAATCTCTGCCAGAGTCTGTGTCATCTTGATTGCTTTGACCTGGAACATGATGTATGTTCCATCCTAGATGGTGACCAACCAGCCAGCCACTGTACCTTCACTTCTCCTCTTTGGTGGATGAAGACCAAATCAAAAAGTCATTCTGTGAAAGTAGGAAGGACCACTTCCATACTATCCATTAAAAAACAAAACAAAACAAAACAAAACAAAACAAAAAAAAAATTATCGCTCCTCAAACCTCAGTGCTTCAGGTCTGAGAAAATTTAACTCTTATCTGAGTACAGCCAGGTAGTATTCCTTGATGATTTCCCAGGATTACAAGCTTCTCTGCTGATGCTGTATGAAATATGCAGATACACCATTGTCTACACAGATTATGTGCAATAAAAGTATCTGGGAATGTTTTGTTGAGCTTTTCCTGGGATGCATGAAGCGCTGTCACTGGCATGGATTGATATATACCTTTGTTGCATCACTGAGAAGAGCTGCCTACAAGGGAATGGGTTTTCCATAGCAAACCGTATCATTGTAGTGTTCTGCCTCAGTACGTCCCAGAGCTGTGTAGACTGAGCTTGCTCTCATCAACGAAGTGTTCAGGAACGATTTGAGCAGAAGGAAGAAAGGAATTTCTTGCCTATGGGGCAAGGGAGAGACTAATCAGACAGAGTACATGAAGAGATCCAGAGATTATGATGACAAAAGCACAAAACTGAGAAGGAGGTTCAGCATAGCAAATGGGTGCTATCCTAGAGCTGAGGTTATGTTGGTCACCCCTGCCTGCAGTGCAGTATGTAAGGGAGATCAGCCAGATAACAGGAAACCAGATTCGTATTCTCTACCACATCCTCGGCATGTGCTGCTGCCTTTTTTTTATTTTTTTTCCCCAATGGCACCAGACTTGCCGTCTGTCTTTCATATGCCTTCCTCAGGAGCAAACACACCACATGCCCAGAGCATTTAGTGGAATTTTACGGACTGTGAGAAACACTGTATCACATTAGCAAGATTCTAGCTGGTTCCCAATCCCACTCAGCCACTCCTAACATTTAACATTCTCTGCCTCTCTTGCCTTCACTTGCAAGTTTTGCTTGGTTATAATTAGTTTCAGTAAGTTTAGAGAAAGTTTGGTTTGCGTTTCGGGTGTAGGAGGTCCTTATAACTTTTACTTTTTTGACAAATTGCCACTCTCCATTCTGGGGACTTCCAGAAAGAATTGGGTAGAACCAGGGAAATTAATGCTTTGGTTCAGAAGCCTGGGCACAGGAAGGCTGTCAGGGTTGTAATACAGGAAGTGATACAGGAAATAATAGTTCATTGGTCCCCTCCAACATATGGCCACTTTTGCGGTGCAGCAAGCATCTGTTAAGGAATTTGCATAGGTAACAAGGGCATTCCTTGTAATTTGTCCTTTTCCATTCCCATACGCAAATGCATTATCTGCAGCAAGCCCGGGCAGTGGTTGTGGTTCCACTGTGGCTTCATGCTGACATGCTTTTCCATCTGCATCCCCTGGCTTTAAGAAATCCCATGCAAGCTCAGGACACAGCAAGCAAACAGGATCCTGGTCAGGATGTGGAGTCAGGTTTAATACAGCAGCTCTTCAAGCTGTTATAATGACTCAGGACAGACAGGTATGAGTTATCAGGTACTGAGAATACTGAGTGATCTCTGTGTACTGGTATGGGGGTTGTCTGCCCAGCACAGACCAGGGAAAATGATGGCATCTTTCAGGAGCAGCCAGAAATGGCAGCATTAAAATGGGCTTGATGACCTACAAGAATGTGTACCTTGAGGGAAAGAAGTATTTTTTCCATTAAGAACCGTGTTTGATCCAGAAGAGAGGGCAGTAGACAAGACTGACCATGATTCCAGCACCTTTGAAGAGAGATAAATGGGACAAGAACTTTGGGAATGGTGGATATTCACTTTCAAATCCATGACACTTTAATATGAACTGTGTTTTGAGGTAGTGTGAACTGTGGGTTTTAAACACCTTTGGAAGTACTAGGTGATAAAAGACATTGTCTATTTATGCCTTCTTTTTCAGCTTGGTGTGGCCTCATCCATGGTCTATTTTGTTCTATGTTACAGTGTCAAGTACTTTAAGAATTTTATGAGAACTAGAAGCTTTACTGCTTATCAAGGCAGCAACAGTTTCTATACTTTGTTTCTCAACAGTTTAATTAGTTTTCTAATTGCCCCATTAATTATGTTAGTTTTGGTTCCTGCATGTATTGAAACATCTGCATCTGTGGTAGATTAGAATGCCATGGCATTTAAAATAACATCTACTGAACAGTCAAAAAAACCTAGGTTGATATTCAGGATGCCTTGTTTCATTAGGTAAAGCTACTGGCAACTTGTAACTTCAGTAGTTACTGCCAACTGACTACCTCAAACTAGATCTATTTTGCAAATTGGTATATCATTGCATTTTTCAACTTTGAGGTTGAATGCACAGTTGCTATGTTGTTTTTTTATGTCTTTAATGAATTTGTCAGCTTCTAATGAGCTAAACAAGGTATTACTATTGTGGTTGGTCTGAACTCTTTTTACTTTTTAATGGTATCAGAATTCTATAAAATAGTATCATTTTTGTAGCCAAAATTGAAGTCAAGACAGTGCTTAATTTTTTACATCACTTTATTACATATTTTGCCCATGTTACAATTGTCTTATGTAAAGAAGATAGAAAGGAAAAATGGTGTTTAATATTTTTGTGTCAGAATTTGAAATAACTTTAGCAGTTAACTTTTCCACAGCTTTCATCCAACTGACAGTCTGTATTTTATTATCAGACATCAAATTAATTATCTGATTTTTCTAAACTCTATTTGCTGTTAGTGGTTTTGTTCTCATGGTTATTCACATTAGGTGCCATGGGGCTGTGCAAAAACTGTTCTGATTGCTCCACTCTGAAAGCTCCATTCTATGTATCTATTTTGAAATATAATCCCTTTATTTTTGTTCTCTATTAGTTTTCCACAAAAAAAACTGTGATGGAAACACCCCAGTAACTTTTCAGCTCTCACATGTACTGCCAGTAGGAAAAGAGGTATGACAACAAGGTGAGGTTATGCTTTTAGTCCAGGGTTGCTCACATACATGATGATGAGTGTAGGGTTTTAGTTTTGTTGTTTCACACTGCTGCTGGAGTTTGCTTGTTTATCTAGGTATCACCTGGTGTATTCTGTGGCAAACATAAGCAATAGGCAGCAATGACATGGCTGGTTCTCAACAGTGCTGAAAAACATGAATGAGAAAGCTTTTGCTGTTCTTGAGATTTCATTTTTGCCTCTTTGAGAATGCTTGAAAATGACCTCTACATAAACCAGTTAAGCTTTTTTATTCTTTTACACAAACAGACTAAAGTTAGATTGCCTGAGTATTATCTGTGATTACTTGGGATGCTTCTTATCTAGGAGAGAAAGCATTATCCCTCTCCTGAGTCTGCAGGCCATAGCTTGCATGCTCAAACTGGAGCAGGTACTACTGTCAGTGAAGACAGCCTGGGCATTTCTTGGGAACTAAAATTTACCAAATTTCAGGAAGCTGCATATTTTATCTCTTCATTCAATCTGAATGGCTAAACTCAGGCAACACATTTCCCATTGGTGCCATTAATACTTTGCATCAGTTTTCTTTCGATTGCCGTGCAGGAATAGGTTTATCCCTTCTTTGGAGGACTTGAACTGCTTTATAAATCTCTCGTGTTTTTTCAATGTTTTTTCAAAATATTCCTGATTTGTCTTTCTAGAATGCAGATTCTTCAATATTGACATATCTTAAATTATTTCATTATGTATCACAAGACACAAAGAAACAACATTTCATATTCTACAAGCTTACAGCTTAGTCATATTGTTCCTTTCTTTTCTGGTACCTAATAGATTGATATGCATGCTATAGAAGGTACAGAGTAAAGAAGAAAAAATATTTCTCTTACCTCAATATTTTCAGAGCACGGCATACAACTGATGGTTCAGCACATTAGGCTGACTATACATTAAGCTTCCTCTGGAATTAAAAGGGTCACTAAAAAATAATCTAATGTATGCCTTTTCCTCCGCAGGGCAGAAAGGTCTTGCCAATAAGTCAGATTCAAATGGCCTCAGTCTGGTTTTCTCCATGTTCCTTTGCCTCAGTAATTTCCTTAAAATAGAATTAATTAAATGCTGTAAGGTTTTCTTCTTTGGGGTGGAGAAAGGTTTCTAAATTATTTTTCAGTCACTTAACATGAAGGCAACCAAAACGTTTGTGGCAGAAAAAGTCAGGAAGTTTTATACTTTGCTTTGGAGCTGGGAAAGGGAAGCACTAGCACAGAAACACCTTACACTGATATCATCACCAGGTATTCATGTTACGGCACCACACTTCCCTTTTTGTTCTTGTTTTATATTTTTGGAAACACATTGCCTTAATAAAACTGATGAGCTTATTTGAGAGTGTTTGAGATTTCACATGTCCAGGTGATGCTGAGTAGTATTGTGACAGCTTTTTAGTATCCTGACCTAGGCAATGTTCCAGTTAGAACTTGCTTAAAAGCCTGATTAGATCTCATAAGAACTAATTAATAACATCATCAGAACTTGAATTGTGAAGTCTCTTACTGTGTTTTTTTTCTTCCTAGTTAAACAAATATACATTGTACATTCCTTCTCATTAGAACTACAGTCAGATTTTGGAGGGTTGGTTTGTTTGTGTTTTTGTTTGTTTGTTTGTTTCCCCCCCCCCCCCCCATTCTTATGCCTTTATTTCCTTTAGTGGTTTTGTGAAGGGTTTTGGAAGAGGTCTGATAAAATATTTTCTGCAAACATAAAAGACAAATCTCTTCGTTTTTAGTTCATCTCTTTCATCCTAAAAGGGTGCAAAGGGTGATCATAGGGGCCTTATGGAATAGTGTTTGGAGCAGTGTGGGGAGGGTGGTTAAAAATGGTAACTCAGATCTGTGAGCAGAAAGAGAAAGTTGCCTGAAGTTGAGTGCAGATTGCAGGAGGCTTTAAGACTCACATCTTTTTTATGTGGCTGCCTGCATAGTCACATTCCCTTTCATGTCCATTGCCTTCTTAAAAATGTTCCTTTTTCTTCATGGCAGTCTTTGCATCTCATTCCCAGTTCAACTGACAAGACCGAAGGTGCTGCCCCCTTTTTTAGTTGAAATAATGGTTAGTGGCAAAGGCAAGAAATGGTGCTATAATATGTAAGCACTGATACAATTTTGTACTTCCTGCTGATAAGCCCCACTTAGTGGATGGGAGATCTACGAAAGAGGTGTTGATAACAGCACTTTAAATAAAACTGGAACAACAACATGTAAATGACTCTAAACTGTCTGCCACCGAGTTGGGTGTCAACACCAGTGGTGTCCCTTGCCCTTTCGGACTGACTAGTTCCACAAGTTCCTTGTCAGAAAGGGTTCTTGTCAGCAGAGATATCAAGGGTTTCCTCACAGCTCCTTGTAACCATAACATAGTACCGTGAAGAAAGGATGGAGTAATTATTGAGATATCCCCATACATGAAAGAATTTAAATACAAAATTGACTATATGTTTTAAAATATAGTGAGATTAATGTTTATAAAGACTGTTGGTTCAGCTGTGTGAGCAGTAACACTAAATAATGAAATCAAGTCCACTGGTACTTCTACAAATCAACTCAGTTTTATTCTACGTAGCACGAAAAGGTTCCGGTAAATGTTAATAGGTTCATCAGGCTGCACTGGGACTAAATCTTTTCCCGTGAGCAGCAGACAGATGCTGCTCTCCAGCATTTTAGGTGGTTGTTTAATGTTGGACTACCTGTTCTTATAACTCTTTTCTTCTGCACATAATTTTCCTTCAGTGGAAGGAAGGGTTAGCTTTTTGAACCATCAAAGCAACTGGCCCCAAGGAAGAAAAGACAGCAAGCTCATACAGTTAAATGAATAGTAGAATCTAGCAAATTGCATCAACTAGAAATCTCTTTTTTAAATCCTCTTTACTCAAGAGTCTGGCAGAACCACATCTAGTTAGTGGCTTCTGTTCCCTACAAAGACTTAAGTGGTCTTTGAAGAAGAAATGTCACAACCAAGGCAGGTGTGCTGCTTAAGGGCTGGCTTCATATGGGCCTCAGAATGCTGGGAAACAGTCTGGACAAGCTGAAGAGGAGCAATTCAATCTGAAAGAACAACCTGAAATGATTTGGGAGTCCCAGGTCCCTGTCACTCTTACTTAACTGACAGTATCTAGAGCTTTATCTAGTTCACACTATACAGACTGGGAAAATAGCAAAGGATAGTCCATGAAGGAAACTGATAGTGAATACACTTTCAGTTAATGTGTCTAAGGAATAGATTTTAAGACATTTTTTCTCCTTATTGCATATGTGATAGGAAAATAAATTAGAATGAGACAACAATGACAAATATCTGAAGCGTTTTAGCAGCATAACATTGGAAATAATATGTCATCCCTACAGGACTCATTTAAGGGAATAAGTAGTTGTAGGTATTGGAATCTTTTGTAGCATGGTATATTTCAGTATTTATTTATTTAGACCATTAGAGGTAGTCAGATAATTTTATCTTTGATATTGTGTATTGTTTTTCTCGTTAGTAGAATAGGTGAATGACATCTTTTATTCCATCAAAGTGTAGGTATTTTTGTCCCGAAAAACTGATTGTTCCACAGGGCAACATGTAACTTTCACTGATCTCCCCATGGTGCAGAGTCCCCTTGTACAGAAAAATTTCAGTACATTAGAGCATCACATCTATTGAGTTAACTACGTGTCTGATCTCTGGATGTCTTTCTTGAAGGTGTAATTTTAAAACTTTACCCTTTTCTTATCCTAGAGCTGGAATCCATCTTCTTTTCCCTCCCAAAGAGAGGTTTAGAGTGAATCATAGAAGTCTTCAGATAACTAGCTTTGCCGTCCTGACCTATGCTGAACATACTTGGCTTTCATTCTTAGAGCGGAGATGAGAGATTTAGGCAGTAGCTTATTAGATGATCATTTCACCAAGAGTCTTTGAGAGAACTACAGTGTATTATGGTTTTTCCCAAGAATATAGCTCTTAATCAACAACTTCCTCTCAGTTCTTGGAAGAAATATAGATTATCAGCTACCTGTATTAAATCATCAAGTTTATTTCATTTCAGGACCTTTCTTTGTCAGGCTCTTGAAACAGGTAACATTAATGTATACTGTTTTCATGGAGAAAAGTTTGAAAAGGCTTTATAGTTTCAGTACTTGAAATCTTTCCCTGCCTTCCCTGGGTTAATTTTTATTTCTACAGAAGGCTCACACATCAAGCCAGGAAAATAGAACTATAAATATTCTTTCAGCATTTCTCTATTGGAAGTCCCAGTATACAGTTGAAATACCTGGTCTCAAGAACTAAGCTACAAGTCTACACTGAAGACTAGATCCAAGACTCTTTGAAATCACTGCAAAAAACCCCTTAAAATTTGGTAGTTTGAGAGTCTTTATGGACTTCTCTAAAAGGAATCAGGTCCACTTGGATTTAACTGTGTTTTTTTAAAAAAAAAAAAACAATATGGATTTTACTGTCACTTAGGCACAGAAAAGATAGGCATTACTGTCAAACTCTGAAAAGAATACAGCTTGTCCTGTGTCTGGGGACTGGATAGGGCCCTTCTTCCTCAGTGACCTCCAGTCTCCAAACCATTGTACAAGTACCTGCCTATACTTCCATCAGGGGAATAAGGTCCAAGAGAGGAATATGGGATATATTCCTACCTCTCTTCTCTTTACATATCCCCTGGGGAGTCCAGTACCAAACACAGAAGGAAAGCAGCAGACAGCTGTAGCTTCATAAGGGCCTGCAACTCCTTTCTACGTGAAAAAGAGGCTCCTTATAGCTGGCTCAGTCCATTGCTGTATTGAAGTGTTTGCTGCCTGTGGTAGACTGATCTTGGCCAGCTGCCAGGCACCCACCTAGTCTCTCTCTCCCCTCCTCAACAGCAAAGGGGGGAGAAAATAAAACGAAAAATCTCATAGGTCAAGATAAAGAGAGGGAGATCACTAAGCCAACGTATCATTCAGCTATATTTAGTTGTGATACCCTTTGCCAGCAGAAAATATTTCTGTCATGAGGACAAGGAAGGAAATGAAAAAAATGATTGCACACTACAGCCCCAAGAATTCCCAAACTATTGGGATTGTAGGAAACTAGGCATGAATTTTTTATGCCTGTGGAAAAAAAGGTCCAGTGGCTTAATGTTGGTCAGAGATGCTCAGCAATACCTAACACCACATCAGCTAAAGAAGAAAATAAATTGTCTACTAAAAGAAAGCTGTGTCTTACTTACTATGTTGAAGATACAGAAGAGAAGTAGGACAATGAGAAAACAAGTGTCCTTCATACAAATCTCATTCTAGGTGTCACTCAGATTTTCCCTGTGGTATCTCAGTGGAGGCTGGGGGCCTAGCTTAAAAAATGCTGTCTCCTGAGAGCTGGTTTGCCAAATGGAGTTTGGGGCTGTATTTAGCCACAGGAACCAGAAGTTCAACTCCATGTGACTTTGCTTCCCGTATTCTGCCATTTGGAGACAAACATTCATAAATGGGCTAACCAGTTCCCTCTTTATTTACCCTGCGTTTCTTGCCAGGGAGTTTTTCTTCTGAGATAGACCTTTTCCTCTGTTTACATTTTTTCTTCAGAATTTATTTCCTGATACTTGGCTTGCCCCAAGAATGCAATTTCTGGTTTATATGAGATATATCTGTGATAACTTGTGGTTCATCTTTCCGCATTCTTTGAGATTGAGATATGAAAAGCAAATGCAGCAAATTACTCCTTCCCCTTTCCTGAGATTGTCTTCTTTTCCAAACTGTTATAATGGATTATTTACCGTGAGCTATAATCACTATATCTTAGCCATCTCTTTATCCCTGGTTCTCAGTTTTTCATACATTATGACTTAACTTAGTGAACATGAGAGCACTTATGTTTCCCTGGATGCAGGAACCTCGATGAAGTGACTCAGCCCCATCTCAGATCAAGCCTGGGCCCATGTTTGCCTTGCTGCTTCCACTGGAAACATGACATCTGGGAAGGGCTTAGGCTTGTAGTCCAGAGGGAGTTGTGGCACACTCTGGGCAGGGTCGACATCTGGGCAGACAGGTGATCATGCAGTGCAAGCACACCATTGCCATCAGAGTTAATGTAGCTGCAGAGTTATAGCAGGCCCTATTACTAATATAAATGAGAGATTCTCTAATTAGAGTGTTTTTTTTCAGAATAACTTCTGTTTTTTCAGTGTACCTTTCTTGTCTGCCCCTTTATCACTTTTGATGCTTCTGCTCTTGCAAGTCTTGGACTGGAAATAAATCAGTCGCAACAGCTCAGTGAATCTTTATTTTTCTTATGTTTTGTTTTGCAGATGGCATAGTAGCTGAAATTGAGAAAAAGATTACAGAAGCTTTTGAGGTGTTTGACCGTGAATCCAATAAAACTGTGGATGCCAGGTTTGTAAATATATTCACAAAGAAATATTATAGGATCAAATATAGAGATAAATAACTCCTTAAACGGGTATCTGCTTTACTAGAAAATGTCATTGAAACAGTCCTTTTGGCCCTGTTTGGACAAGTATGTCTGTGGTGGGTTGACCTTGGCTGGACACCAAAGCCACTGCATCACTCCTCAGCAGGATGCAGGAGAGGAGATATAACAAATGGGACGTGGGTCAAGATAAGGGTAAGGACAGAGATGAGTTCAGCACACCTTGTCGTTGTTGCTGCCACTGCTTCCTGCTCAGCAGGAGGACCCCTCACACTTTCGCTTCTCCAGCAGTGGGGTTCCTCCCACAGGAGACAGTCCTCCATGAACTTCGCCAATGTGAATCCTTCCCACCAATTGCAGTTCTTCATGAACTGCTCCAGCATGGGTCCCTTTACTCAGGATGCAGTCCTTCAGGAACAGACCGCTCCAGTGTGAGTCCCCTGTGGGGTCACAAGTTCTGTCAGCAAACCTGCTCCAGTTTGGGCTATTCTTCTCCATGGGACCACAGTTCCTAGTAGGTCCTGGCATCTACTTTTCCAGAGAATGTCATTGAACCAGTCCTTTTGGCCCTGATTGGATAAGTATGTCTTTGCTTGTTTAATAGACATTTTGTATTGTTCAGTGGTTGAAGACTGAAACTAGCTTGAGGAAGGGATGCTGGGACTGGTGGCATAAAGGGGCAAGAGGAAGCTGCAGCTAGACAAGAGGCCTAAGGCCACAATTATTGCTAGCAAATAAATCTCTTCTCTGATAGCTCATTTGGCACTATAGGGTCTGTAACCCATATGAAATTCCTTGCTTTCAGGATATCACAGCACATCAAGGGGTGTCCCTGCCAACGTGTGTCACAGTTGCCTGCACTCAGTAGATGTGTTCAATGGCAATGCATCTTTCCTCTTGGGTGTTGTGGGAGATGGATATTGCTTTGGCAGGAAGGTGGTTGTAGGAGACTTGGAAGGAACTTGCCTATAATTCAGTTATGAATAATAATAATGATAACAACAACAAAAATAATATAAAAATTAGCATAAAGATGATCATACTTGATTGCACTAGAAGTCTGTTTAGCCCGGTACCCTCACTTGAGTTGCCAGTAGTTTCTTAGAGGAAGAATATAAGGAATTAAACAGATATGCAGTATTCCTTGTTGGTTTTGTACATCTGCTGCATTATGATTTAAGTGGCCCCTGGTTTATTTTTTTCCATGCTATGATAAATAGCTAACACTTCTTCTCTATTAATCTTCTCATTAATGATTTCATATCTGGCTGTCAAATTTGTCCTCCATCGCAATAATTTAAGGCTGAAAAGTCTAGATGTTTTTCATCGCTTAGGAGATGCTATTCCATAGCTCTAGCTTTTTTGTGCTTCTTCGTGTTCAACTTTCTCCTTTTCAAAATGGAATGACCCAAACTTGGGGAATTGGGTGAACAGATGGGAATCTGGAGGAAGAACTGCATGCAGTGTTACAGAAAGGTGTATGTCTGAGTAAGGAGGTAGAAGTTCAGTGGAAGATAAAAACATGGACTGTTAGACTGATCAAGGCATAACTGGCTACAAGATAAGGAGCTAAAGGATGTCAAATTTAAAAATTCCAGAATAATCTTAAATCTGCTATTTTTAAAGTTTGAATATTTGACAGTGCTGCTTAAACATTCATTCATACACATAACTATGGCTTTTGTTATAAAATACATAAAACATATGTTTATGTCTCACAAAGCAGGTTGTTATAAACTGCTGTCATTGAAGTTTACTGGAGTAATTTTTCATATTTCCAATTACTTTTTTCAAAATAATATCACCAGAGCTTTTAATTATAAATCAATTATTGAGTTGAAACACTACAAAGGAGTGTGAGAACTGATGAAATTGTCATTAAATATTCTTCATGAAGCCAAATTTGAAAACATCTTAAATGCTCTGAGCATCTTTTCTACATTATAGCACATAGGTGAGAGAGGTGCAAAATAATTATGTGATGGTTTTAGCAATGCATGCTTAATAGTGCCTCTAAATTTAAGAAATTGCAAGTACTTAATAAAAGAAATTATTTTTCATCTATACTACATAGGGGGAATTTCAGGATATGTCTCCACATTCAGTGTAATTGCTATTCCCTAGTCCATAGGGCTCTTTAGGGAGGAGTCATCACTTAAATCTCTTGGCCCATGCCCAGGGAGGTGCCTGATGCCTGGAGATGGGTCTGCCCTGGTGCCTCCCAGGTGCCCTGCTCCTGGATAGGCCCTGACTGCCTGGCCCCCATGCAGGGCCTCCTCCACCACCATTCCCAGCCCTGGGCAGCCCCTAACCCTCACTGCATCCTGACATACTTGTTGCTTTTTTATTTGCCTTTTACATCTGTTGTCTAAATAGCTCTAAAATTTTCTATACCTCTCACTCTATTATATCATGGATATACAGCTTGATAAACTGTTACAACAATGAAATGATACAAATAGACTTTAAAAAAATGTATTCATTCACATAGGAGACATCCAAAAGTCTATTTAACATAGTAAATGCCCAATTTAGCATTAATTTATATCATAGTACAGTTACAGACAATGAACACCAATTTATTGTCTCATTATTCCTAGGTTCATATTGCAGAGCTGTATTACAATAATAGGATTATTAATGGCCAATTATCTTGTATCAGAAGGTGGCAGCACAGCACAATTCTTAACCACAATTGTAGACATACGAATAATATTGCCTGGAATATCAGATACCTGTGAAGAACGTGGAAAATTACACTGGCTTGACAGGCCAACATTGGCATTGCATGACTGCTAGGGCAAATACAAATTAGTAAGAAATTAAGCATGAGGAAGATAGTATTGTTTCATGCTGCTTCCAACATACTCTCAGTCAAGTACTTTTGTGATTTTGCAAATCTTGCCATTGAAAGTGTTATATGTAGGGCAAAAACTATGATCCAAAATTTTACTGCATCTATGCTACAAAACTTGTATGATCATAAACTTGATTTTAAATGTTGTTTTTGTATTCTAGAAACTACAGAGGAGAGATTGCAACTGCTGAACTAAGTGAGAGGAAGTGGCTGGGAGCAAAATACAGGCTTCTATCAGGGCCCTTTGAACTCTGTGTTATTACCAAATGGGACCTGATTTTTTTCACCACAGACACTTCAGACAACATCGTCATGTTGGCATGCATGCAGACTGCCAGATACAGCAGCCAGCAATGCCAGATTTTGCTGACTCTTCTGGGATCTGGCTTACCTTAGTCACATCAGTTTTGCTGGGTGTGAGTGAGGTGAGGCAGGAGGGTGATGGCAGCTTTACCATCTCTGGCAGTCTCTGAGAGTAGAATTAGTGTGGGACAGCAAGGAGGCAGGATGTGTGTTGGGCGTTCCTCTGGGGGAGGCAGGGAATACTTAAAAACACCTTTAGCTGGAAAAGTTGAGGGAGTGCAGGAGTGAGAACAAATGCAATATATCCATACTAGAAACAGGATGCATGGACAAGGATTATGTCTAAATGACTGACCTTACTGATGCCAATGGCCATTTGGATCCGTGGGGGCAGGCTTTCACCAAGTCATTTGAGTAGATTTCATAACAAGTGGATGCGTGGGATTGGGTTTTGTTTTGTAACTATTTTTTTGCAGTCTCTTCCTCTCTTCTGCCTGTTGTAGTGCTTCTCACATGTTTTCAATCAGAATGGGAACTCCTCAGGACTTGTCTGAGGAGGTCAGAGACTTATGATTTTGTAGGTGCTGCTTGATGTGCCACATTCAGGGCCTTACTGCTGTTAAAAGATTTCACAAAGGTCATTGCTCCTTGTATCTACCATTTTTATTAGGCAATCTGATTGTTTTAACAAATGGAAAAATTCACCACTGGTCAAGATGAAGAAACCACAGAGGTTTAGATCATGGGAACCACCAGCACTGTGAATAGATATTCAAATGTGCTTAAATTTCTGTGTTGTTGAATTGTATCATAAATCACAAGCAGTATTGATGCTTCGATTATTCTGGTTTTAATCATACTGTAAGTCTTCATAAAGCTTTTTTTGCAGCTTTACAGGACATTTGTTTCTAGTCTGTGATGTTATTCATATTTGAATAATATAATATTCATAATAATATAATAATTTCATATTTGTATCATATTTGTGATGTTATTCAACTATTTTGAGGCATTGCCAGTTTGGTCAGAATTTTTTTAGAGCCTCAGAGCAGCTGCACCAGGTTCAGCAGTAAATGCAAGATACGAATATATTTGCAGCATAAACAGAGTGGTGATAAGCCACTTTGTTGTTCTGTTTGACTGTTGCAGAGCACAGCAGGGACATAGAAGGGCTGCCTCCTTCTTGATCTTTTGTAATTGTTCTTTAATGCAGTTAGAATTTGTATCTTTATAGCATTTAATGTATACATGTATTTTATTTGTTACCTTTCATCTCAGTAGGTTTCCAGGTGTTTGTTAACTATATAAATGTAGACTTTACTGAAATTAAGGTTACAATTAGAGAACAGCAGCTGAAAAGTAACTTGCACACAGTATCCTCTAACAGTGATAAAGAATTTTTGAGGAAAGTCACAAGAACAATTGCACTCTTGCAAAGAGCTCCAGAGTATGTAATGTCTGTAAAAACAGACATTGCTTACTGAAACATCATCTTAAAAGTCCACATGCATATCCTTGTGTGTACTTGTATGTGCACATTCCTGTATGCAAACTCTGAACTGGTATCTGGATTCTCCACAGGCACTCTTGTATTGCAGACTTACTGACAAAGATGTTCTTTCTTTCTTTCAGAGATATTGGTTGCGTTGTCAGATCACTGGGTTGCTTCCCAAGTGAGTCAGAACTAAACGAACTGCTTGCAAAGGTAAATGTTTATATATTTTGGATTTTTTTCAATCTTAAACTTGCACAAGTTTGACCCATCTGCCTTGCTGAGTGGGAACCTTATATTCTTTTTCCAGATGTTGGAAGTGTCATGGAAGTATTTCAGGCAGATAGGCAGTCTCTCAGGTTGCTCTAAGCAAACCTTTAGGCTGATGGGGTAACAATGTTGATGGGTTAAAATAAGGAGTCTTTGACTCTGTTACCCCAGAGGGTCACTGGGACACTGTGCTAAGGTGGAGGGGCAGTTAAAGAAAAAGAAAGAAAAATTGGTTTTGACTGATGAAAAAGAATGTCCTAAACCTCAGTCAGTTTAGGATGTCTAAACCCTAATCATCTTACGCTTCAGGACATGCAGTGGACACACACTGCATGATTAGGTAATAAAAATTAGTCCTTGAGCAGATGTTAAATTCCAGAAATACACAGAGGGAAAGCCTGCCTTTTTTTTCCACTGGGTCCTGTTATTGCTATCTTATAGCCAGAGCTTTCAACTTTCTGTCCTTCATGAGGTCTCTCCTAGTCTGGAGGTTTCTCAGTTACAGGTAAATAATCTTGATTACTTAAGCGTGTAAATTGGGCTTCAGGACATAAAATCTCACAAGACTTAGTGGTCCTCCCGTTCTCCCACTGATTCACAGTGGTCTTTTCCTACAGTAATTTTTGTGTCCTTACCTCATGCTTGTAATAGAAAGGATGATGTGCTGGGGCCTTGGCAGGGTATGACTAATAGATGGGATGAAGAAGTGGGAAAAAGTCTTCACATTCTTTTTGTAAATGGGAATGCTGCCTTAAGGAGTGGATGATGCTGAAGGTGAGAAGTGGGATAAGTTTTTTCCTTTTCATGTGTAGGGCAGTATACTGTGAATTGATCTCTCTTACTGTTTTGTTCCTGCCCCAACAAAAATTTGGATGGTTGCAATAGTAATCTCTCCTCAGTAGGTGTTTCTGGTCTCTTGTAGATCAGCATTTTGTGTGAGAAATCTTGTGTTAAGTCTTGTGAAAATGATGCAGCCACTTCAGATGAGGAAGTGAAAAGAGCCATCAGAGGAGAAAGCACTTTTTAACATGATACTGCAATCTGTCTGCTCTGGTTCTGTACTTTCAGTACTAGGTTGTCCCAGATCCCACTGACCAATAAGACAAAATAGAAAGAGAAATTATGGTGCTTAATATAGATGATATTTTTAGTATCCCAGAGTAACTTTTCTTTACAACAAATCAACAGTGCAACTGACTTGAAATATAGAATTGTGAAAAGGAAGAGGATGCTTTGACAACCCTCTTCAATTTCAGGGGAGTCAGGAGAGTTTAAGGCCTGCCTCTGCCTCCCAAAGACACTGTACTTTTTTCTCCCCCAATTTTGAACATTACTGAAAATTTGAAATAAGTAGTTCATAACAAAGTACAATGCAATGCAGTCATTAGGCAGAAGATTCTTGAGATACATTCAAGAGTAATGGCTAACCTTAAAGAACACTGAAATGGAAATTAAATAGCAAAGAATAGTGCTTGTAAGTGAAATCTTGGCATAGGTTTAGCACCAGAAGAACACTGTCCTCTTGTAGAAGCCTTCATATACTATGATAATCACAAATATATCTTAATTTATATAAAAATACCCTCACAATTGACTGTGTTAATACCATTTCATCTTATCTAAAGTAAAAAATGTGTCAGCTGGTTTGTAGCTAAGCTCTTTCCCCAGTATTGTTGCCCATTGTAAACTGTGATTCATTTCTGTTTCTCACTACTTGTGTCTCTCAGTCATCTGATCTTCCTATTAGCCTTATTGTAGTTAAACTAGTGTATGCTGCCATCAAATTATTCATATCTGTAAAATCAGCATTCATCTAATTATGTTATCTCTGTAAATTATCATGTACTGTTTCCTATATTGCCTTATAGTCAGTGTTGTATTTGATATAATGTCTTTAGGCCTACTTATAAATTTAAGATTAAATGATAAGCCTAGAGGTGGTGAAAGCTAATCTAAGGGTTACTACAATGCCTGGAGTTTGGTAAACTGCTCTGCCTGGATCACTCTGGAAGATGGGTTTGTTTCTTTGTGACTCAAGTGCCCCAGTTATGTGGACAGAAATAGTATGGATGTGAGAGCAGAGATACAAAACATAGTGGGTGCTACCATACAATTGTTATGGATGTACTGAAAGGAAAGAAATAGAGCAAAACTCACAGAGTTTGACAAGCAAATATGGTTATTGTGAGAACAGGAGGAATTACAGAAAAAGGAAAACATCAGTGAGAAATGAGGTGTAGAACAGGAATGTGCATGAGAAAGAGTAAGAGGATACATGTACCTGCAAATCCCAATACTTAATTGATTTAGGCAAAGGTAATATATTCAATTTATCCACATATAGATCCAGTGTTAGAAATAGGATTAATTTTAACTGTTTGGGATGTTGCTGGTCTGCAGAGCCTATGAAATGGAAGCTGTTTCTTCCAGGTCAGAGAAAGCTGAGGTTGCCAATCACCTCCCAGAAGTAGGTATTTTTTACATCTCTTCAATCAAGCAAGCAGTAAAACAAATGATTCTGTAATGGTAAAAGGTACAATTTGATACAGCATGAACTTTCATTTCCTTGCTAAGGATCCCTTCCACTAGGCTTACAAAACAGAAGGGAAAATGTGTTTTTTCAAGCCAATTTCCACTCTATAGCAAGAGATAATGGCTGTCTTCTCTTAGCACCCAACCTCCTTCGAGAACACTGGAAAAGAGCATGCAGCAGCAGTTGCAGCTCTCCATTTAAGCAACTGGTTGTATCAGGAACCACCCCAGCTCTGACCCACCTCCTAGAAGGAAGATTCCTTACTAAATTTTTCCTGGCTCAGGTAGAAGATTTCAAATCAGTGCCTATTTGAGTTTTCCTTCAATCTGAGCTGTGTCTCAAAGAGCCTAGCAAGGTGTCACTGCTGCTATATGAAACCTCAAGTCATGCATCCAGTTTCAACACAGACAGGAACAGGCTAACTCCATTAACAGGGCTCCTTTTGGAAATTTTCAGGAAAGGGGTGCACCCCGATGACAGGGAGCAGTTTTTACCACGTTGCTTATCTCCTGTGGGAGTATAGGAATGCAGTGAGAATGCTGCTAGAAGTCCCTGTTGTTTTGGGATGAGTCTGTTCATTTAGTTGGAAGGCAAAGGGAAGGCTTTCTTTGTGTAGCATTTTATGGGCTGCCTTATGACTGTTTTGGACTGCCCTGCCTCTCTGGTCCTGATGACTCTTTTTGGCTATGAAATATGTGGAGGCAACAAATTCCATCCTTGAGGTGTACTAGACTGGGGCTATGTCCAAGCTAGCCCATTAAATATGCCCAGAAACATCCTTGGGTGCTGAAGCCAGCTGGCACAGAACATCTTGTGTCTACTCTGGTAAATGCTTTATGCAGAGTGGCTGCACAAAGTATCCTTCTGGGGAAAAGTCCTTAAGGTCCTAGGCAGGATCTGTTGAGGGGAACATTGGGTGGCACAAAGTTATTCCAAAGTTATTCCAGGGAATGTGCTCATGGTTTGCTGTGGCGGGTGGTCACATACACTGCTTGGGAAGGTTCCAGATCCTGATAGACTTTACCAGTATGACTTCAGTCTGAATGTTTAAAACTCTGCTGAGTTATTGTGGGAGATCTGCAAGAATGATTTTGAAGCACAAGAGGGCAATCTTGAGTTGTTGGAAGTTTCTATAATAGCAATCCTATGTTATCCTTGGGATACTATTTCTTCTTTGAATTTCTTTCTATTTGATCACAAGCATTTCATTCAGATGTTATGGTGCCATTGGATATTAAAGACCTGATATGTATATTCAAAGTCTAACTCTGTAATTTTAATGCAGGGCCCACCTCAATTTTCTGTTTTTCATATTAGTTTGCTAATGAGTCATATACCCTGCCATACTTATATTTTACTTTTAGGTAGGAGAAGAAGAAGAAGAACCGACTGGATTCATTCATCTGGAAAAATTTCTTCCAGTAATGACAAAACTACTACTCGACAGAAGGTAATGGAAAGTGAATTTTATGTGTCTGTAGTTTATTCCAGATTGACAGGGTTGATTCTGAATAAATATATCTACAGAAATTTTACACAACAAAGTACAGATTTTATCTGTCTTTTAAACTCAGTTTACATTACCTTGATCAATTTTGTTTCAAAATTACTTTGTTTACATAAAATTACGTTTTACTGATGATATAAATAATATCAGCTTATAATCATGACTTGTGATAATATGTAACATTCATATTTTATTGGGAATCAGAATTAACTTGCTATTCAACATGTTTTGTGTATCTCTAAAATCTTTTGTATGCAAATTAAGGTCATCACTATTGCTTTCTCTGAACATGTGGGTTACAGTTACTGAGAACCATAGGCTTTTACAGTGTATTTTGAATAAGTTGTGTAAACCAGCTTCATATTCATGTCTCAAAGTGACTGCCAGGTACAGTTGAATATATATAACTAGCATTCTAAAAGACTGCTGATCTAAAAGTCTCAAACAAAAACACTGTTCATGATACAAAGATGCATGGAAGTCTTTGCATGTGCACAGGAACTTGTATTTTGACATTTGCACTAAAGCAAGATTGCTGACAGGGAGTTTATCTTTCCTTTTAAAGATGGTAGCCAGGGCTTTTGAGAAACTCAGTCTTGTCCAATATGAAGTTATTTTGCACATGGACGGTACTTGGTAGGAGGGTGTTCTAGACATGAAATAGCTGTGGCTCCACACTGATGTTTACCCTTTTACACAATGATGTGTTGCTGCTCTGGGCTCTCTTCTCCTCCTCCACAACCCCTCCACACAAACATACATACACAAAAAAAACACCCCCCACATGCTCTCCCCAGGCTAGTTCAGGCTTTATCTTTTGGGGCACTCTGTCCATAGTTCACTTATCCAAGGGCATATGAGATTTGGATCATAAAAAACAACACTTCTTCTTAGAACATTTGATTTTTAGATAGTAAAAGACTGAGGCGGGTCTGGGCAAAGCAATCAAGCAGTTAGAATCGCTCTGGATTCAACTCCTTCTCTTTAGTATTCTGGGAGGTTGGTGAGAGTCTTCTGGGATATGGAAGCTCTCCATTGCTGCACAGAGCTTCTTTTCAGTCTCTAAAATCAAGCACACATATGCATGCACATGCGTGCCCAGTTCCCCCATCTCTCTGAAATTGTTAGTGACAGACCTTTTCTTTTAAAGCTACCAGCCTCCTTTGCTCATCATCAGCTCATTAGACTGCCCAAGTCCCACAGGTGATCCGTTGCCTAGCTACCAGCATACCTGGACAAAACTTTGTTTTCTTGGTTTAGCCATCTTCTGTTCAGTGCATTGCCTATGTGGAGTGATTCAGCTGTTATTGATTCCTGCTAACCCACTCAGCCAGCCCAGACATGCAGAAGCCATTCATCTGGCTCCTCAGCACAAGGGAAGTTAAACAGTAGTACAACAAAAGATAAAAGAGTTATATATATGGACAGTTCCAAAAAGTCAGGCTGGAATTAAATGTTTGATAGAAAAACTTAGTAAATTGTCATAGAAAGTAAGTTTTCATTTTCCTTTAGTACTCGTTTTTTTCTTTCAGAACACTGGCAAACAGTAACTTAACTTTTCTGATTCAATGGTTTCAGCTACTGGCCTATTCCAGAAGATGTTCTTCTACATGCATTTGAGGTCTGTAAACTAAATATTCAAGTACCTAATTGCTGGGAAGAAGTTGCTGCTTCTTAATACAATATGGTTAAACCCACAAGTTTTATTCTTTTTCTTTAAAGGCTTTGGATGAGAATAAATGTGGATATATTACTAAAGAGGACCTGGTCAAATACTTGACTGAAGAAGGTAATAAGACTTATGTAATATCAGTATTTAAGTAAAAAGCATTACATGTGTATATGGCACCTTGAAGTCCTTATTCTGTGTGCCAAAACCTGTGTGAGTAGATACACTGTCTTCAAACAATACTGTTGCTGTGATGAGTGGCTGCAGACTAGAACATTTCAATGGTGAATAATGCATAGAAAAAACATTTATCTGCCTGTTTGCAGACATTATAATATTATTATTATCATTATTATTAATAATAATTATAATTCTTCAATCATGCCTAGATATTTTATGATTCTGTGCACATCTCTATGCTTCCTAAGGATGTGACCCTTTTCTGTCCTGTAAAATTGTAGCTTAGGTTTCCAGATGTTTTAGGTAGTTTGAGTGCTCATTCATTCCTACATTATCTTGATCTTAATTCTAGAGCCATACACAAACCAAGAGATTCAAAGGCAAGATTTAAGTTGTACATCCTGTAATCCTCAATATCCCTGGAAGAGCCTGCTTTTCTTGCATGGCTGACTCATGCCTGCCTGCCTCAAGTACAAACTGGCATGCAGGCTGTGTGCAAGATGTAGCCTCAGATGGTAACACAGTTTTCAAAGAGGGATGAAGTAGGCTATCAGCAGCTTTGAAGCTCCTAAAAGAGAAAAACTAGAAGTCTTTTATGAAGTAAATACAAGTGCAAGGGTAGCCAAATGAGAGATAATAATAATGTACGCATTAGAAAAATTCCTTCTGACAAAAATGGTTGTTTCAAAATCCCTGTAGCAAAGACAAATAGACTGTTTTGGAGGCTGTGAAGCAGAAGATCAGAAGATCCAGATCCTCTGCCTCCTCTTCCTTAGACCAGTGCACTTGGTGTTCAGGACTTATATTGGCAAAAGTGAAAGAATCAGATCCTTAGTTTTTTTCTTTTTTTTTTCTGTGTGAGAACCAAAAGGAGGTCCTTTCAAGGAAAAAACAGTATAATTTGCCAACCCTGGAAAGAATACTTACCAAAAAAAAAGTTTTATTCTCTCTTGTCTTTCAGGTGAGCCCTTTAATCAGGAAGAAATGGAGGACATGCTCTCCGTTGCTCTGGATCCAGAAACAAATACTCTTCACTACAGAGACTACCTTTCAAAGCTGGTAGTGGATGAAACTAAGATCTTGCCCTTTAATGTTTGAGATGCCTTTTGGTAACATCAATGTAATTTGGCAGACAATTGAAATACGTATTTTGAAGTATAACAAATCTCAGCTTGTGACTGGCTGCCTATAAATAAAATCTGTGTTGTTATATTTCCTTAGGTTCTGTGTGTGTATATATATAAAAATATAAATATATTCACACCTGGAAAAAGAGTGCTTGACAGAAATACTATGTAAGGTCTGGAAAAGAAATCATGGATTTTGGTTGGAAAATAGTAGGAAAAATAATGTTAATGGAGTGAAGAAATTACTTTACAATTGCTTTTGAAAAACAAATGGAAAATGAGACCTGTGAAAGCAGGTAACAAGTAGGTAAGTGAGTATCTTAGGATGACTAATACTAGTAAGATAAAGCTTTTATATTTAAATGTAATCCTTGTTTGTGTTTTTCTAGGAAGGCACCAGGTAGGGTACACCTTTTAAAATAATAGATGAAACAAGCTTTCTATAATTTCTAGTGTTTTTCAGATATTTATGTTTTGTTTACCGTAGGCAATTGAACTGAACTAGTTAGTTCCATTTTGTATTACTACCCTACTCACATATACTTCCATATTTTTTCCTTCCATTTTAAACATGCAGGTAACACTCCAGCCATTGCCATAGTCAACTTCACAGACAAAGTAACCCTTGAGAACATTTCTGTTACTATAAGCAATAAACAGTTCCCCTTTCATATCCAGTTTGAAAGTCAATAATTTCAACTCTTCAAAACTTAGGATCACAGGATGGGAAATTGGTTTTCATAAACTGATGAAGCATCATTTTTTGAAAGATGTTACTGTAGAATAGGTGTCTCAGCTTTCCGTGCTGTCAGACTACAACAGACCTCACAGCTCTTCTCATTTCTATTTTAATAATTTTCTTTACTGTTACTGTACTGCTGTTACTTAACTTGAGTTCAAATTCTTTCCTCCTGACTTCTTGAATTGTACATCACCTTCTAACAAGTGACCAGCAGTTGCCCTCAATTGATGAGGTCTCAGTCTGTCAAAGATTCTGTGATCTGGGCACCATCTTGTGCTTTGTACTCCACACCTTCCGCCCCGTTTGTTTTTCTACTCTCTATCAAGTTTGCTTTCCTCCTGTACTGTGTCCTACTGCTCCTCTGTCTTAACTGCATATCTCAGCTCTGTGTCATCCAGTTGATGAAATCTGGGTAAGACTGACACACAGAGGCATTGAGTGCCTTACCCCCTGTCATGCCCTTCTAGTGGCAGAGCTGAGAACAGAGCACAGAACTCCTCATGTCAGGTCTTTTGCTCTAGCCATTTGTTTCCCTTGAGCTGGAAGCTCAGATGAGCTCTTTTCATGCACAGCTGCAAGGGAGCTGCAGTGCTTCACAAAGAAGAGATTAGCATGATCTAAATGTGGTGATGGAAGCAGTCTGAAGGAGACCATTTTAAAATTCTTTTTTTGCTTCTCTAACCCAAGTTGTTCACTGATATTTTCTTAAACAGGGCAACGAAGTGTTAAGGCTGGTAGACAACATTGGCCTAGTTCTAAGCTGGGTTTCCATTTGGGAAACACTGTTGCGCTGGTCCTAAGACTCTGCAATGCACTCTGATTAATACATTTACTGTGTGCTTTGCTTCATTGGCAATAAGAACAAAAACCAAAGGCAATCATGAGTGTTATGCTGGGTGAAGATACAAGTTTTTGAAGATTAAAGCCAGAGCAACAAAGACCCATTAAGAAAAAATATTTTTTATTAGCCTTTTTCAGGCTGTCTATGGAAGCTGAAATTATGTCTCCTAGATGAATCCTTCCATTTGATAAAGTGTGTTATACTGTATTTCTGACACAGCTAGCTTGAGTACAAGTTTCATTCATATTCTGCAGTCTTGGAGTCCTTGTCATCCTCATCTGTGATGTCAGCAGAAAGATGCTTATTTCAGGATATCATTTCATAGCTCGCAGCTCTCCCAGAGAGCACAACTTATTTCTAGTGGTGCTGTCCCAGAGGCCACCTCAGCTGATGCTGTGTCAAATCAGGATGCCCATGTACAACACAGATACAATTCATAGTGTAGACAGGTTCTTAAACTACATCCTTTTATGATATATATATATAATTTTTTAACCTACTGTCCTCAAATGCAAGAGAAGAGGATATTCTGGCAAATGATTGTCTGAATTTATGATACAACAGCTCCTCCAGTCTCATCTTCTTATACCTGTCCCCAAGAAAGATATGTGTGAATGGAACAGACAAAAGCAAGTTGGAATCTTCTCTTTCGGCATAAGCATGCAAATTCCATTTTTTAAAGAGTTTGCAAATTGGGCATGGAAGAATGGTCAAGAACCAATCTCAGATTCTAGGATCATAAAAGGTGAGTGCTCCCTGCCACCTAGGATCACACAGCAGTGACCTGACCGGCTTGTGAAGGGGCTGCCCCATGGGTCACCCCAGAGGCAGCCAAGGAGTGGCCACACATGACTATTCCCCTGTCCATGTCTTTCATGACTTGCCAGCCCATGCTGTACCTACCCATTTCCCCATGGTGGTGCTGGGCTGTGTAAGGGGACTCTTTAAAGCGCCCTGGCATGGGTTCTCCGAGTGCCCTGCACCTCTGTGCTCCCTGGGGATGAGCAGGGACCCATACCCTAGGGGAAGGTAGAGGAAACTTAGGGAACCATTTTGCTGTAGCTAAAATCCCTCTTTGTTTCTAGATTTGGAGGGAAAAGTATGTTACTTTGTCCTACCTTTGAGGTGGACAAATTGAACTGCTGAGTGGTCTTGAGTTGTTTCTTGCTACATGCCTCTCCTTGCTGGCTGTTTTGCCTCTTCCCTCAAGATCAGGAACCAAGATAAGGGATTGGATTGAAAGGAGAAATCTCTAGGGAGGAACCAGCCTAGCACCTGGACTAAATCCACACAGGGAAGTAGAGCCAAGGCTTTGAAGAAACTGGGGAAGTCAGGATTTTTGACCTAGTTGAAGGAGGGAGAGGGAAGAGAACTCATTATCTAGATGTAAAAAAGAAAACAAAATTAAAAGCAAAAGAAGAAATTAAAGAAGCAAACACTGGAAACCATCTACAAGTACAACTGAATCAGCAGACTGTTTACATACTCCTGTGAGTTGTAGGCTGGACAAGACTTTACTTGTTTAAAACTCTAAGTAGGTTCAGCTGTGTCAAGGCTGGTATTTAGTGGATGGTGGAGACCTTCTCCTCTTATTGATACTGTGGAGATACTCTTTCAGCTGCTGAACCTGTGCTTGGGAGTCCCATTGCTCATATTCCAGGTAATGTATTGCTTTTTATGTTTCCTTCATCAGCTTTGAAGTTGCTTCTCCAAAATACTCTTCTGTCTGCTAGTGACAGCCCCATATATACTCACACAAGCAGACTTCAGGATTTTCCCACTGCATTGCATACCAATATGATATTTACAGTTCTTTTAGACTCTCCACTGACTGTGGACAGAAACAGAAGTTGCAGGACTTCCTCCACCAAAATGCTAAAGGGGTAGCATCAGACCTGGAATTCCAGGAAAAGAACTAGGCTGTTCACCTATGCACCTCCACCCATGTTATCACAGAGGTAAAGAGCCTGCAAAATGTTCAGGCTCTTACCTCTGTTCAGGCAGTAAGGATTTACTATATGTGTTCCTTCTTTTGTTTCAGTCTATCTTTTCTCTTGATTCTCTTATATGTTGTTTCATTAATTCAGCTGCATGATAACCTGTGAGGATTAAAAATGCAAGAGTTTTGCTCTGCTCCACACTGCTGATGCCTTGCTGCTTGCTCTGAGAGCTGCCCATATCAGGAGAGTTTTTATCACCTGATCTAGATTTCTTGCCACTGAAATCAGCACTGGCAAAACACTCATCACAGGTAAGAATAAGTGGCTGGGCAATGTTGGAGTTCAGACAAGGTTGTGATGGGCATGGGAAGGCATGACTTTTTAAGTCCAGTAATACACTGTTATCATTGTATGAAAGGGGCAGTGCAGTTTTGTCAATAAGGCACAAGGTTGGCAGGCAGGTTTCATTCTAGACTTTGTGAGAGGTATTGGTAAGTCTCACAGTCTCTCCCTAGGTGAATTTTCCATGTAAAAAGTCAGAGTAATTACAAGGAATAGGAGACAGGGAGTATCTGTCTTGCCTACCTGGACTGTCAACTTTTTGTATCACTAATTCTGATGTTTGCACAGTGTCTGGTACTATGATTTTCTGATAAAAATCAGTGCCTAGAGACCTCCCTGTCACATAATTATTTAATAAAGTTCTCAGCCTTCAAGTCTTTTGTTACAGACTGTACGTTCAGGTCACAACTTCTAAAGAGGCCAGTGTACAGCAAGTATGCTTGTTTTTCATTGAATACCACTCTGTTTCATAGTGTCTTATGCCATGATAGGTTTGACGGTAAAACTAACTATTGAAACATCTGGTCTTCTTACTGGAGATTTTTTTGGGCAGGTCAGTACTAGACATGGGGTCTATGGTGATTCAAAAGCTAAATAAAGATGTAGGTTGAAACAAAGCAGATTCTCACATTTAACTTATTTTGAATCCCTGGGGCTACTTTTAGGCTTAGTGTAATTCTGAAAGCCAAGAAAATGTTACTCATTATGCTCAAAAGATTGATCACTGTATTTATGTCCTGAGGCCCAAATCCTGAAGTCCTTATTCAGATAGAACTCCCATTGACTTCAAAGGGAATTCTGTCTGCAGAAGAGCTTCAGAAATAGTGATGCACTGGCTCACAAGGCACTGTAAAAACCTTTTAGTCTCTTTAAAGAAGCCTCATCTGTGGAAGATGTTACAGAGATATACAACCAGCATGCAAGTTGTGTCATTGAAATGACCAAAACTGTAAAACCATGGGCACAGGTGGTTAATTCTTCTCTTATAGTAATGCAAACAAGAGTCGGTGAGAGTCAGCATATTGTTCAGAGCATAAAAAGTAAAATCTAGGGAAGCTACTGCATGGAAACACAAAATTATCTCTTCCTGCTGTTATCCTGGAAGTGCTGCAGCCTTAAAAACACACACATGTTGTTTCTATGATTTCATATACTATGCCAATTCCTTTTATCCTGGACTCTAACTAATTCTTTTAGAAGCCTTTTAGAAGAGGCTTCTCTGCTGCAAAGACCTGATTTAATGATAGTATAAAAGAAAACAGTTCGAAATAAGATGTTTCATGTGGAGGAAACCTTTTAAATATTTGCTGTCAACAGCAGTCTCTTTCCTGCCAAGACAACAGCATCCCCCAATCCTAACATTTGCTTTATGGTGTGCAGCCATATCTTACTCTAGACACCAGCCTAGTGATTAAAATAACCAGACTGGAGTTTTAAGGTTTTCTAGAGGTGTGATTTTGGAGCTGATAATGCAAGAATTTGAAGCTCTCTGAGGTCTTCTGTGTTTGCAAGTTATCCAAGTTTTATGCATTACAATAAATTTTACAGTGATGGAAGTTCAAGGATTTATTTTGGTCCATATGGAAACTGGTAGCAAAGGCTCCGCAAACACAGAGGTGCACTGAAATTCAACTCAAATTTAATGGAAAACTGAGAACCTGTCTCTAGTTCTCTGTGCATCATCAAAGTTGCAGAGGTGGCTTGTTATGTTCAATATGTTGTTCCGCTATCTTTGAGATCAGTAGGGGATAACTTTCTGAGGAATTTGTATAACTAGGAGTGGGAAGAAGACCACTCTAAATACAGGGCCCTTGACTCAACCCATTCCAAGAAAGAAGGAAAGGAAGGAAGGAAAGGAAGGGAAGGGAGAGAAAATAAAACCAAGAGCTCCACCAGAGCCACAGTTTGTTGACTTTCAAATGTTATAAGACATGTCTATTTGCTTAGGATAGCTATTATTCAGTTTGCAGAGGCTGGCCTGAGCCTGAGGTTCAGTTGTTTGAATGCAGTTTGTTTTCACTGCTAGTCTTCTCTGTCACCTCCTTATCTGGAGGCACAATACAGTGCTGCTCTCATTCACCTTTTCATTACAGTAGCTCTCTGAAGCTCAAATCAGGAACAGTGTGTGCTCTAAAAACTATGAACTTTTATCATGAAAAGCAGGGGACAAACACAATAAAACCATTTACATACTATTTTTATAGCTTTTTAATTACAGTTTATATAAATAAGCTAAGAGTTTTTTCAGTTGCTCCTTTGTCAGGACAGGTTTCTTTTTGATGTCACACCAGAGTACATATCCTCAAAGCATCTGTAGAAATGCATTGGAAACAGAGGTAAAAAAAAAAATGCAGAAAGAATGTAAGCATTGGTTTTACCCAAACGTGAAGAAAGAGGTTCTTCTTTTTATTTCCTATTGGCGGTGCGCAGTTGGGTTTTCAGGCAGATGTTCTCACAATAATCTTGTGGCTCCAATGGATAGAACTGAAGAAAGGTGGCATGTGGAAATGTGTCCTTTGGATTTTCTTGTATAAAGGACTGAAACTTCTTTTTCCATCTTTCAAACCACGAAGGGATGCAGTGTCTTTTGGCAAAGTAGTACAATATGAAATGTGCTTGTTGGTGACATCTCTGCTTTCCTCTTCAAAAATATACCACCCCTCCAGCATAACATAGTGGATTAGTTGCAGTAGGGGATCTTTTCCTGGAAATTACTCTTTAAAACAGCTAAATGAACAGTGGAGAGAGTAACAGAGACTGCAGAGCTTAAAAAAAAAAGGAGCTAAAAGAGCTAAATCTCTTCATATGGACTTTTCTAATTGCCAAGTGTGTGTTCTGTCTGGCAGAGATGATTTAGCAATACCCACCAAGAGGATGAGCTGCAGTGGCAGAAAGGAATAATAACTCTTCTTTTGGATGGAATGGCAGAATTTGAACAAGGGAATCTCCCATGCACCATAAACTCTCTGTGTAGCATCCTTATTTCAGAATCTGACCACTTGGTGGTGTGGGGATAGGACCATTTAAATATTCTGAGAATGGGTTATACCCACAGACATTAACCCCTAACTGTGGAAGAACACAGTCCCTGTGTAAGCCATGCTAACTGGCCTTGGATAGACAGAAACTGTTCCTCCCATAGCAGGCAATGTCAGCTGGAAGCATACAGCTATTAAATGAAGAGAAGTTCTGTTCTTCTGTTTTCTCAGGATAACACAGAAGTTGAGCATTATTGCTCACTCCCTGCCTGTTCTCACTGGGGAAGCAAAGGCTTTACAGTTATAGAGTCATAAGGAGAAAAGCTGAACAATAAGCTGCAGACATTTGGGCCAAACAAAGAATTAGAAAAAATTACCCATAAGTAGACATGTTGAACTCATACACCTTTAACATGCAATGTTCAGACCCACAATAGATAATGTCGTTCATGCTTTTATTATGTAATATCTTACAAAAAGGTGAGCTCAGGAAACACATTTGAATTCAGAGAAAAAATACACAAATCAAGGTGGGAAGTAAGGTCCAATTTGGTGACCAGGACTTGCCAAACTGAGTTTCTACAAAATGGGAAAAAACAAAACCTGCATTCAAAGACTAAGACACACAGTTAAACAGTGGCTGCCTGGGCTAATATAAGAACTTCAAGAGGTCAATAACCATGGAAACCTCAGTGAAAGGAATGCATCTTCTATGAAATTCAGAAGAGAGAGGAAGAAATGATAGTTGGAGAACCCTTCAGAGGCAAAAATACATGTATTTCCTTCCCCAGAGGTGCTTATGGTACAAATAGGTTTTGTTTCTAAACATAGTATGTTCTCACTGGCATCTATGAGAAACTATTTGGTGCAAAGACTTTGTAATTTCTCTTTTATAGATTTGCCACATTTCTCCATTTATGAAGGCCTTGGTTTTAGAAGCTCTTGGACAAACTCAAACTCAGTTTTCATTGAAAGCAAAAATAAGAAATAATCTGCCTTCTTCACTTCTGTCAATAGCTTCAAAAATAATAAAACCTACCTAAAACTAAGTAACTCTGGAAGACTACAGCATGCCTTTCTAACTCATATTTAATGTGTTCTGTACTATCCTTTGTTGGAAGCCAAATTCTGATTAGTGCTGTTCAAATATTATTCTTATGTCTATACTCAGTGAGGTCTATGAGGTACACTGTCAGAAACTACAGGTAAATAATGGGGAGGAAAAGACTAGCTCTCTGCATCAGCTAACGAATACAGCTCAGGGAGCAAGAGAAGAAACTGCATTCATCACTGCTAAAATTTAACTATGTTACTTACCTTCAGCAATAAAAATTCATAATGAGGACAATAAAAATGGCAACAGAGGAACATTCCTCCCCTTTCTCTATTGGAATTACCTGCTGTTTGTCCAGCAGTCATGTGCACGGAGTCAAGACCAGAGAGTTCACTTTCCTTTTGTTATGCTCAGAACCAGTTATAAACTGTAAGGTAAAACTCTTGCACTAAATTTCTGTTCTGTCAGTGAAATCTTTAAGCCTTACAATATTTGTTTAAGAACAACAGATAATATTCTGTTTGCAGGGCGTTTTTCAGGGAGTAGGTAGATTAAATAAATTTGTTCAGAAATGGCTGTCTTCAGTCCCTGCTGATAAATTATTTTCTGGCCCATTAATACCTGCATAGTTGAATGCAGAATTAGGCTGTTCTGAAGGGACATATATACAATATAATTGAGGAATAGTACCTATACAATTTCAGTTGTTGTATGTCTAACCAACATCAGTGTGCACAAGTGCAAATTACAGGAACCACAAAGTGTTTAGCTTGGTGCCTAATCTAATTGGTTGTTGTAAAGTCTGTGCCTTGCTGGAGCAGTTTACTGGATGCAAACCAGGGGAACATGGTTAACCAACTCAATTTCATGGTGTTTTGTAGATACCTCTCTCTCATTGCTCTAAAAAATGTAACCCTTAGTGTTTCCTTTGAATTCTCTTTGCCTGTCTTGATTCTTACAATGTGTCAGACACATGCTACTGGAGAACAAATAGTGCCAAACTGCTTTCTCATCTTCTCCTACCTGTTCTCACATATATGCATCCAAAGAGCATAATTATTTCCTATACTAAAAGTTCAGGGAGGAAGCTGAGCCTTCTTCAGCAGTACTTGGATGGGCCAAAAGTTCATATTCAAGAGCATACTTTGACTGCCACCTTCTTCCTTCTGGAGAGAAAGCCTCATTCTGCAGGGTTCTGGTGGTGTGAACAGCATACTTTGAATGCCTGCTACTTACAGAAATATGTAGATCAGCCCTGCCCTGCTACATTCACAGATTAGAAATCGTTTCCATTTTTGCAGAACAGTCCTTCAACTACTCATTAATTTGGGTTCCATGTTCCACTTTCCTGAATGGTCTGTACTTGCCAATCTGGTCCATGGTTCAAAGGAAGTTATTTCCTTGTAAGCAGAGTTTGTTAAGACAGATTCTTCATATTTATTCCCCTTTACTGACATCTTCAAGACCCTGAGGAGTAGTTGAGCCTAGAAGGAAGAGAGGTAGCCTGAGACCTTTCTTGCAACAGATGGAATGTCAAAGTGCTCCAGCAAACAAATCTCATTAAGACGCCCCATCCTGGCACCAACTACTTGGCAGGTATTGTGAATAAGAGAATGCAGACCCTGTTTAAATTTAAGGAACTTCTTATCTGCTTGAAGAAGGCATGCAGAAGAATTTTAAAATTAGTCTTGTACTGCATGAAAAAAATAGTCTTTGTGGTCGTTATGTATGCAGGTTATCCTTATTTATGAAGACAGGAACTGCAAGGTTCTTGCATTTTAAGGATTGGTGTCATCAGCGTTCCATGTGGCTAAATCTTGAAGAGCAACCATAAATATACAGGATCTTTGGTTTAGTTAGAAAATTAACTTCATTTATGTAATCCACTAAAAAAACACCTCCCTGGCCTGTTTGCTCAAAGGAATGTGAGTTGACCATTATTCAAGACCATTTTACAGGACCATTACTGGTAATGCTTATGAAATATGTAAAATAAATATCTATAGATAAGTATCTAATGATTTCTTGCTTTACTTCTTAAAGTTTTAGGATCTCCTTAGTAAGTCTGAAAGCAACTCTAAGGCCCAATTAACCCCAGTTTTGTTTCACTAGTATGCTATAAACAAAAAGAGCAACAAGTGTCTAGGCAGGTAGGCAGTCTTTAAATAGTTCAGTTTAGGAGGGTATTTTTGTTTAAACAGAGAAAATGGTAAACACAAAGTCACACAAAGAAACACACTCACTCAACCTTTGCCAGGCTCCTGAGTGTTGTCAGGACCTTCCCCTGAAGAAGCATATAAGATGTCAGCCTTTATTTTATTGCTGGTTTTATGGCAATTAGTAATCCTAAAGTTGCCATGTAGCCATGATTGCCCATTGTTTTCCAGGTAGACTTGAATTATGTGTAGCAACCTTTTTTTCTGCCTAGTTTCTCAGAGGCTCTCACAACAAAGATTTTTCAACTCTTATGCACCCCTCACTTGTTAGTTAGCATCTGAGCAGCTTCCTAAAACACTTCCTTAAAAGGTTCTAACGTTCCTTTTGAAGTCTATGAAAATTTGTTCCAGTCAAGCATGTGAAAGAATCTGAACAACTGGACAAACCTGACATATACAGAAAATGGTAAGTCAGTGATCTGTACCTTTAGACAAAGATGTTTGTGTTCCAGGTAATTCTGAGAACCACCTTTGTGAGACATCAGCCTTTACAAGTGAGATCAGGGTGACCGTCTGACAGGACAGGGTCTATCTCCACACAGGTTCTCCAAATGCTGTGTGGCATCTAGTAGAAGAGTTTCAACTTTAGACATTTTGACAATACTCTCACTCTGGAGCTTTCTCCGTACTTTTTAGCAACAAAAATATTTTCTCTATGATAAATCCTCAGCTTGAAGCCCAAATAAGATGAAGATTCTCTGAATGATACAACTTTACATGCATTCCTCTCTAGAAGGTTATCCTTACATCTACTGTCATCACCACCCTGAGGTAGAGTGCACCTTTTCCTAGGAAAAAAAAGTCAGAATCACAACGCATATTTTTCTGTTTTAAGCAGGCCTAGAATGCTACAGAAACACACAGTTTTTCTTAAAATCTTCCACTCAATGGTACTGGTTCATTTATTTATTTGTATGTAAACAACCCTAAATGAACACATCTCTCAGGTTTGTAGTGTCTCCTCCAACTAGAGAAGCATCATCCTTGCACAGACTAAAGTGTAAGTAACATGGGAGCAACAACAGCAGCCTCTCAGTGCCAACAAGAACACAGATCAATACAAAATCACCTGATCCTTTAGGATCCAAAAGGCACTTGGTCCTCAGGCTGCCTCCCCAGACCCACTTTGTTCCTGTTAGCAAACAACAAAGTCAGAGCTGCTCCAAGCAGTGCAGAAGGGCTCCTGTACACATTCACAAGCACAGAGATTTACCAGCTCCAAGGCACAGATTCCAGCTCTGCTGGACCAAAGGCCTGTTTCAGTTTGCAGTCTCATTAAAGAAATAACTGTGTGAACATACTGGTGCTCAAGGCTTCTCAGTAAACATTAAAAGTACAAACAAGTTCCCACATCTAGCAATGTTCATCCCAGAATATTGGTCCATACTTTCAGATGGGACCAGCCTCAGCTGTCACTGCAGCGCACCCCATTTTTCTGTCTAATACCTGACTGCTGCCCAAATCCCCTTGGTCACAGAACGGCAGTGTGACTCTCCTACAGCATCAGACACTTTTCAGACTCTCACTCTCCCTGTACTAGAAGGCTTGGACCAAATCCATTACTCTAATTGATGCAATGGATACAGTGGTGAGGCTAGCACTGGTTTAAATGCTCAGTAAAGCTAATTGCATAGGTAAACATATCTTTAATATGGACAAGACTAAACAATCAAATTAAGATGTAGGTGATCGTAAATGCTCTGAAGCCTTACCTATGCATAAAGAGACATCCTGATGCGTCTGAAGAAAGGGAAACCTCTGGGAAAGAGGCAGTGAGAAGCAGTGCAGTAAGACTAAGACTAACCTCCTCCTTCACCTGCACAGATTTTTGTAAATATTCATCTTCCTGCAGTGCAGTTATGGTTGTGTGCTGGTTTTGCCTGGGGTAGAGTTAATTTTCTTCACAGTAGCTGGTATGGGACTATATTTTTGATTTGTGATGAAAATATTGTTGATGATACAAGGGATGTTTTAGTTACTGCTGAGCTGTGCTTACACAGAACCAAGGTCTTTTCTGCTTTTCATCCCACCCCACCAGTGAGTTGGCTGGGGGTTCACAAGAATTTGGGAGGAGACACAGACAGGACAGCTGATCCCAAGTGACCCAAGAGGTGTCCCATTCCACAGGTGTCATGTTCAGGGTAAAAGGTGGGGGACAGTTGCCAGGCAGGCTGCTGCTCAGGGGCTTTCTGGGCATTACCTGATTGGTGGTGAGCAATAGTTTTCATTTGCATCACTCCTCTTTTCTGAGTTTTTTCCCTTTTTTTCCCCTTTGGTATTTTTCTTTTCATTAAAATTATATATTATTGCTATATTTTATTATATTTTGTGTCAATTATTAGACTGTTCTTATCTCAACACACGAGTTTTCTCACTTTTACCTTTCCAATTCTCTTCCCCATCCTGCTGGGGGCAGGGTGAGCAGTTGCTGTGTGGCACTTTGTTGTCAGTCAGGGTTAAACCATGACAGGCTATTAGGTTAAGCTGGCTTTTTCAAGCAGATACATCTTTATGTCTGAACACTGCTGCCAGCCTAAGGCTGGTGCTCTCCAGTTCAACTTGCACCTGCTCACATAGGTACCACTAAATGAGTGTAACCAGTAAAAGGGCCTTTAAATTCATACAAATACCCACCCAGGTCATGCTGATTTCAATAAGGCAATTTGAACTTTGGTTTAAAACTGGTGAAACTTTCACAAGCAGACAAGCCCTCTCTCCAGAATAGAAGATCTAATTCTGCTGAACTGGTAACATGGGGTAATGCATTTCACACTGCCAAAGCTTTCCAGCAATAGGAAGAAATGCCCACCAATTTCTGCCAGTCCACCTCTGAAGTTGTGTTTATGTTGATAGCTGCCAAGGCATGGGATTGTTTTCCCTCTGTCATGGTGTTTAACAGAATAGTTATGGATCAGAAAAGAGCCACATCATTAAGGCAGCAGGTGGGGACATGCTGCTGAGCACAGCTGCCCCTTGCTTGTATTGCTTCCAGGGGCAGAGCACAGCTTGCAGGGACAGACAGAGACTTTCCTAAAGCTGTGAGTATGCCTGGGCCTATGAAACTGGGCAGCAATACTTTACCCCAGCCTGTCTGGGCACATAGACAGGCTGCTGGAGTCAGCTCACCACCCTGACATCTGTGCTCAGTGACAAGACTGCTCATTTGTTTAATCCTGAAAGAAGTTCCTGTGTACAGCAAACCATGCCCACCTGGAGCACTAGCTTCACAGTGTTCCTCTGAGGAACAGGTATGCCTTACTCATCCCCTGCTCTCCAGAGCTGTGCTGCCAAGTCTGAACATCCCTTGATGGGCAGACACAGAAACTGAAGTCATTTGGGTCTAGTCATGAATCCTTCTGGACTTCCCCACTTGGTTATTCATGCAGGCAGAGCAGGAGAGCATGAATATGCCAGAGGAAAACTCACTGCAGTAGACAGGGAAGGGCAAAGAGAGCAGCTCTGTACCTTTCTTAGACATTGACCTGCATCCAGAGGAGATGCAAGGTCTAGCCATGGCTCTGCCTCCTCAGCTGCCAGCGAGCTGATGAAGAGAGGGATACAGGGACCAAACTGTGTCTTTCAAGGCAATGTGAAACTAGAGACAGGCAACAAGGAGGTTTGAGGGAAATGGAAGGCAGATAAACTAGTCATCCACTCTCTGCAGTTGCTTCATAAAAAATAAATTAGCATGGAATGATGTACAGCAAAGAAAGAAATGGAACATTACATTTTTTGGAAATCTGAATGCTCTAAAGTTCACTTTTAACCCTCACTTGGTGATAAAAGAAATGTATGAAATGTTTGAAAAGGAGTTGAAAAAGGGTTTCAGATAAAGCAGATGCTCACAGACCTGGAGTGCCTGATGTTAGAAAAATCTCATGAACACACTGTGGTGAGACCTCTGATGTACCTTATCATGAATGTAATTCTCTGTTGCTTGAGCACTGAGTTGAATTAGCTCACCTCAGGTGAGCTGAGAGGCAGAAAAGAAATGCCTCCTGCCTTCTGTATCATGTATCATTCAAGGCATTTACACATTCAAGACTATGATGAACTAGTGCCTATGATGCCAGCTCTGTTGTTGATCTGCACTGCTATAAACTACTTCTGCAACAAAAAAAATGCAGCATAAAAATGTGATTATAGAAATGCTTCACTGTCTATTTCTCAGGGCTGCCTGTTCACTTTGCTGTCTCTGCTTACCTCCTTCCACATTGTCTGCACTGCTCGCCCGGGTCCCTGGCTCCTAGGTTGAAGCAGGCACACATGCTGGCTTTGTGCTTGCTACCCTCCAGCAGCCACTTTGCCTGTTCTCTAACTTTGGCACATGCTGGCCTATATTCCTCCTGTTAATGCTCTTATTTGATAATACCATTAATACCATGTTCTCCCCTTTTCTATCCAAAGATGATTACTGAGAATAATTCTTTTGAAAGACATGCTTTTCTTTGGCCCCAGAGACAGTTAGGAGGTTCTTTGAAGAACATTTAAAAGAAATTTTTTGCCCTCTAATATCTCCAGCCATGTCTTTGTGCTCAGGGAAAAGTGCTAGCAGTGTTCCAAAGCCAGGTCCTGGCAGTTTGAGAGGCCCACAGAGGCAAGCAAGGTTTCTGGACAAGAAGGAGCCCATATCTTTCCCCATTAGAGCCTGTGACTGGCTATTGTTACTCCAATAATTCCTTGCTCTGTTGCTGTTCTGTGTAATATCTGCACTGCTTGGTGCTTTGAGATTCCCAGGTACTCCCCCTTTGTTCCATTTTTCAGGCTTGTCTTTATTTCTGGAGTTGCAATGAATGCTTATTGTCCCTCAGAAGATGAGATTCTGTTGAATTTCAGTATTTGAATTTATGAATTTAACCAAAATTGGCTGCAGACTTGTCATTGCAATGCATCCAACTCATAAAATGACTGCAAACTTCTCCATGCAACTCTGCTTTGTGAGTATATGTATGTGTATGACACCGTATCCTTTATTACTTATGAAAAACATATCAATATTATATTAATAAGTAGACATTGATTTTTGCTGAGAACATAAAGATTTATGGAAATAGGCAGCGCTGCATAGCAGAAACTACCACAGCAGTTTCTAAAAAATCTATGAAATATTTTACATTTGAGATGCAGAAAAAAAATTCATTAAAAATGGATCCAAATAGACAGGTCTCTTTGTGGAAAATAGATTGCTTCCAGTATTAGGCAAGGATGAGTTTTAAAGGCAACTGGTTTACAACCAAATGAATCTCTTTGATCAAATTTGAACACAAATGGCTTCCTTTTAGATTCTGGAGATTTTCAAGGAGGTTCCTAGTGAATCAAGGAGAATACAGCCTAAACACCTACACAATGGTCCTGAGGCAAAGGGACTAAACTAAGAAAAGAGGGAGACATATCCCTCTCAGGCAGACAGTAAAACTCTGCTGTTGTTTTCAGATGGAAAAATTATATTTAAAGTGAACCTATTCAGGTCTGCTGATAACAGCAAGAATTAGAAGCTGTATTAAGTACCATCTAGAGGGTTTCCTGTCCATAATATGCCACGCAGAACTGGGGATTGTAGCAGTGACGGAGAAGTACATGTTTTCCAGTGTCAGTCTACTTTTATGCTGACACACAAGGTAGATCTTGGGACTGATTTAGAAATTGTGCTGCAACAAACACCTCAGCAGCCAGCTCATACAGAGGAAATGCCCAGCCTTAATTCTCCATGACATCATGCTTAACAATTGTCAAGAGCAAGTAGAAAAACACAATCTAGAAGCATATTATATCCCAGAAATTGGGGAAGGAGCATCACCTAAAACACCAGAAATACAAATGCAGTCCATACAGCTAATTTCCTCCTGTATTGCATGTATTTATAAACCCTGCAGAATACCTGGGCTGTGGCTGTGTGTGTTTCTGCTCCTGTGTGGGCTATACAAAAGGATAAGGGACTTAATGTGCCTAATGTGCTAGAGCTTTTTGCTGAAGAAGTCCTGTACTTTGGGCAAGGGGGAGAGAACAAGAACTGGAATGGTTTTAGAGAAGAAATATATCACATGGGGAAAGTTCTGGTGATTTTATTTGTAGCTCTTAATAATTATCTGTTTCTATCTTTACAATTAATTCTTTGTCAGTATTACTACAAATGCCTTCAATTTCCTCACTGTCCCCCAAAGGACTCCAGCTTATTAATATGCAGCTCTAAGCAAGTATCGAAGCTGTCATGCATTTCAAATCTCCCCAAGGAAGCTTTTTAAAATTGTAAGTAAGACCTGATACTGAGACTTATTAGCACCAAACCTGGAAACAAAGCTTCTGTGAGGCAGTGATGACTCTTCAAGTTACAGTTGCTGTCACCTTTTTTATCCTGAAATTTATTATAAATGTGAATACCTCAAAGGATTTCTTTGATGCAGCCAACATTTCCAGCACTCAAAAACTGCTGTGTATGGATAGAACTGGGCTTGTGCCAGCATCTCAGATTTGAGTGATGAAGTTGAACCTCTAGGTCAGATTTAATTGCACCCACACTGAGAAACACTCAGAAGAAATCCACTGAAGGTAGCAGAGGGATACTGCACCACGTCAAAGGCACCGTGGTGGAATGGAGGAACTGGAAGTCTGTATACTTGCTAAAAGACAGGTCATAAAACTCCATAGATGTGTCATATCTAGATCACAACCAAAGTCCAAATGCAATGCTTTGAGACCAGCTTTTTCTCAAACCTCTGATACTTAAACCTGCATCTGAGGCTTTGGATCTTGTTCACTTACTTATAAATGTCTGAACAGCCCCATTTTTTCAGCTCTGTCTTGAATTATGAAGAACAATCAGTCTGTATCTGAACTGCTAGTATAAACTAGTTGCCAAGACTAAGGTGAAAACAGACTCCTATGACTACCAGCTACAATAACAGAAGAAATGTGTAAACTTTAAATTGAGAGGTATCTGTGGAGCTGCCATTGGCATGTTGGTGATTCTGCTAACTAATCATCTTTCATTAGTGACACATGAAGAGTGAAGTGTGAAGTGGTTCTTTTTAGAGGAAACCAAACCAGCTTCCACATATGGGAGCTTAAAGAGAGGGAGAAAGCCATACCTCAGCACTTCTCAGAGAGAAAGGATTCTTAGCAGAACTTTTTGTTGGAGTGATACTATACTGTCCCATACTTTGTCCAGCACAAAATAACAAGAACTGGAAAGATTTTAGCAGCAAAATACCTGAAACTGGAAAATTTGGAATGTCTCTCAGCTTCCAAAAATGTTCACAATTCAATAAAATCTTTCTTGAGTGACCCAAAATGTCAGTAAATACTGACACCTGTCAGGAGGGAGAGCTGATCCGACAGCAATAGACTTAGTGCCCAATAAAGCTGCAAAACTGCAAGTTTACTGAAGCGCTCTTCCAAACACCTTCTTTACAGTTCCCCCACACCTGAGACATGAGGAAATGCAGATTTGCTACTGAAGCTCTTCAGGCTCAAACGACAATTTCATCACTTCCCGAGGTCCTAATTTAGTGACAGGAGGTGTTCTTATTCCTCACCAGCCCTGACTCCACCTCAAACCAAACTTAGCCATCAGCTAAAGGCCGAGAAAGCCATCCTCCTCAAGATCCTACCATGTGGATAGGATTTCTTTCCTGCCGGGCTACCCCATCTGCCCTAGTACCCCTTCATCCACGCTGCTGGCAAGCACCCAGCCTCTCGAGGAGCCTTGCTGTTAACCCTTCTCGCCCGGGAGCATTGCTGCAGCTCTCACCCAGCAGGGCAGCAGGCAGGACCTAGGTGCAATTCCGCCTGGGAAAAGGCGTGCTCCGACAGCCCTTCGCAGCCGTGCCCCGAAGGAGGGCAGCGCTGTGTCCCGGCACGGGGGGCACTGTCCCGAAGGAGGGCAGCGCTGTGCCCCGGCACGGGGGGCACTGTCCCGAAGGAGGGCAGCGCTGTGTCCCGAAGGAGGGCAGCGCTGTGCCCCGGCACGGCGCCCGTCCCGGTGCAGCGCCGCCCGCCGCCGGCAGAGGGCGCCCGCCGCCCGCCCAGGCCCTGTGGCCGCGCCCGGCGGGGCCGCCCCGTCGGGGGGAGCGGCGGGACCCGCACCCGTCCCCGCAGCCGCCCGGCCCCGCCTGGCCTCCCGCGGCACGCTGCCCTGTGTCCGCGCTGCCCCACCCCGGCCGCCCGGGGCCGCAGCACCGCCCTGCGCCCCTGCCCCGCCGGCCCGCGGTCGGGCGCTGCCGCACCGGAGCCGGCGGGGTCGGCCGGCTGCCCCGGCCCCCGGGACCGCGGGGACAGCGGGGGAAGGGTGCCGGCAGCGGGGATCGGCATCCCGGTCCCGCCCGGACCCAGCGCGCCGCTCGGAGCGGTCAGCCCGCCCCTGCCCGCAGGGATGCCCGCGGGCACGGCGCTGCGCCCCGGGCGAGCATCCCGGGCAGCAGACGGGGTTAGGCGGGCATAGCTGGCAGCTTGGGAATTGGAGGTCTGCCGAAAAAAACAAAGGAAATCTGCCAGCTCGCCACCAGAACGGCTGAGCCCAGAGGAGGAGCAGTTCCACACCGCAGTATAAGTGGCCCCCAGTGAGCGCCGGGGGGCCAGCGGAGGCTGTAAAGCTCTGCACCGCTGTGGGCTCGCACGGCATTTCCCTGCCTTACCTTGTCATCCCTATCACGTCTGCCTACAGAACAAACCACGGGATCTCCGCATGCGGATTTATGTGAAACGCATTCACATGCAACAGCATCTGGGGTGCACCTCCTTTTGTTTGCCCGTTTGTTCAGCTTTTTGGGGGTCACCTATGTAAATGCTACCGATGCAGCCTGGCTATCTTGGATGGCATCACTTGTGTCAGCTTTAGATTAAAGCTTTCCTAACCACATCAGGAATGGCTGTTCCACTCTAAGGGTGATAACATAGCGGAGTTAAAACACAGCAGAGCATCTTACACATCTTTACTATTGGCAGAGTATCTGTGAAGACAGACAAGGACTAGGAGATTCCTTGCTCAGTGATGCTGGTTTTGTTTCCTCACAGCTGTTGTGGCCCAGGTACACCAGGGATGCTAGAAGGATGCATTTATATGGAAGTAACAATAGGAGGTTGGAAAGGTGGATGCAAGTCCCCTGTGTGTTCTGCCCTCTCATCTGCATCAACCTATCCGCGTTACGACCCTATCAGGGGATCTGGCATTTAGTTCTTTATTGCCTCCATTTCTGAGAGAATTAGCAACTTGTTTTGAGAAGGAAGGTTTATTAGAAATGACTTTACTATCTACAGGATTTGAAATAAAAAAGGATATGTGAATAGATACACAGGACCATCAAATAGTAATCATAATTAGAAAGGAAAGATTAATAGGTACACAAGTCTGTAGAATTTCATTGTTAAAAGATCAACTTATTATGCCCTTGACTGCAAGTTAAATTAATAACATTTAAAATTACAACACGGAAAAGAGATGCCAGTGACTGTCATAAATACAGCTTGCTTTTCTTTCCTAGTTATTTAAGGAGGATTGGGAACACTTGTGAAATCATGTTCATTAAAGCCTGAATAGAGGCAACTAACCAATAACTGCGGTAGAAGCAACAAGGTTCTCCCCCCGCACCCGCCCGCCTTTGCAAGAACGGGGGGAAATCACAGACGTCAATCAAGAAATACTGCAAAATAAAATGGACCCTCCCGTGAGCCGAGTCAGCGCGCAGAGCAGCGGTGAGGCTCTGGCAGTCTGCTCGTGGCCGCCGGCCCTGCAGCTCCGCCGCTGACCGGGGAGCGCACGGGGCTCCGCAGCCCGGGTCTTCCCTTCCCTCCCTTGCAAAACTGTCAGGCACAAATGGGCAGGAGGATATTGGCTGCAAGGGGCGCGGAGGCTCCTCCCAGAGCCTGGATCCCGATATTTTTGGAGGATTTCTTTTAACTCAGTTACAAACCTTGGTGAAGGGAACAAGTTGCTGCTGTAGCGGAGGCAGAAAGCGCCTCTGCTTGGGAGAGCGCGGCTCCCACTCCTTCTTTCGCCTTCCCAGTCCTACCCTTGGATGCTTCGTCTCACTTGCGGATAAGAGCTTTGCTGCTTGCCGGCGGGTCGTTCCTGTTCTGGATGTTGCAGTTTCTGTGAAAAAAAAAAGGATTGTAAGGGAATGAGAGGGAAGACAATGAAGAAAAACCGACCTGGAGAAAGCCCCAGTCCCAAGCGTTTTCCTGAGAACTGACGGGTGTTTTGGGGCTGAGTGATCCCGTCCGAGGCGGCGGAGGGAACAAGCCTGCCCATTCCGTGGGGGACTTCCCGGGACCGGCTATTCTCTTCGGATGCGGACTGGGAAACCTGTAGGAAATCCTCCCGCCGCCCTGCGAAGCCACCATGAATTCAGTGGCTGGAAATAAGGAGAGGATTGCGGTCACGGCGCGGAGCAGAAAATACGGGGTAAGTTGGCGGCGGCGGGGGCGGCGGGGAGGGGTGGCCGTGGCCGTGCCGGGGCTCCCCCGGCCCCGCTCGGGTTCCGCACTGCGGGGCGGCCGCGGCTCCGGGCGGGGCGCGGAGCGTCCGAGCGAAACTTGCCGGCCTCCCTGCCTGACGCGCTGCTCCTTCTCCCCCTCCAGGTGACCGACCCCTGCTCCCCCACCAAGCCCGCCGCCCCCTTCTCCCCTGAGAGCTGGTACCGCAAGGCATACGAGGAGTCCCGGGCGGGCGGTCGCCCCGCGCCGGAGGGAGCCGGCTCTGCCCTGGGCTCCTCCGGCACCCCGTCCCCCGGCTCCGGCACATCCTCGCCGGGCTCCTTCACCGGCTCGCCGGGACCCGCTTCGCCCGGCATCGGCACCAGCTCCCCCGGCTCGCTGGGCGGCTCTCCGGGCTTCGGCACCGGCTCTCCGGGCTCCGGCAGCGGCGGCGGCTCCTCGCCGGGCTCGGACCGCGGCGTCTGGTGCGAGCACTGCAGCGCCCGCCTGGCGGAGCTGAAGAGGCAGGCGCTGAAGCTCCTCATCCCCGGGCCCGTCAGCAGCAAGGTGAGCGCGGGGCATCCCTGTGCCCGGAGTGGCCCCTGGGGCTCTCGGCCGCCTGGGCACCCCTCTGCCGGTGTCACCGCTGAGGGCTTGGGGGTTTATTTGTGTTTGCCGCGTCGTGGCTTCCTTCCCTTTTCCCATCCCTTCCTCCTGCTTCGTGTGGAGCAGGGTGCTTCTGTCTTCGGAGGGCTGCCAGGCTTCGAGGGCATCTGTGGCAGTCCCTCCACCTCGCTTCTTTTCTCCCTCTTTCATTGCATTGATAGTGGTTCCGTGTTATTTCCTGTGTGCTTGGTTTTTTTTTCTTTTTCTAGTGGCTAAGTAAGGGTGGGAACACTACATGAGAGTCATTGGCCTCTTCCTCTTTTGCTGTCTTTGATCCCTACAGGATGAACTTACAAAATATCCTGAGACTTGGCAGCCAACTTAGTGGTAAGGTGTGTATGTATGGTCTGATGCCAGTGGTTTCTACTTCCATTGAGGGCGAGACCCTCCTGTAGCTCCGGGTTCAAATGAGGCACTGAAATGCTGTGTGAGCCCAAAGGTCACCCAGGGAGGCTGTGGCAGACCGTGGTGTTGAACCGAGCTCTCGTGGGTGTCATTAACAGAGGGATAACTTGTTGATGCTTCTCTGTTACAGAGGGAAGCTGGATTTTATTTTTTTTTAAGTACTTAATAAGAAGACTTGAAAATACTTGAAGCTGCTGCCCCCTGAGCTTTGGGTTTAATAATCGCATGTCTAAAGAGGATGTAAGCATTTCTGATATTGGCCCCAGGTTTTAAGAGCTGACTGATTCTGAATAGACTTGGAAGTCTGCTTTCTGTCTCTGTTGGGGAATTTGGTACCTCCAAAGGCATACTCCGAATTTCCTTGGGGTTGTTTTGTTTGGCGTTGTTTTTTGTTTTCCCTGTTTGTTGTGCACAGAAAGATTAAGGCTAACAGCCCTAAACGAGTGACCAGCCCTTGGCTGACCTCATGCTACCAAAATAGTAAGCACTGGGTTCCTCCATAGCAACCCTGTGAGTGTTGTATTGTGAATGGGTCTACAGCGCCTGGAATGTAGTACAATGCAATTTTGTTTGCCCTGTTGGGTCCAGGTACTATCAAATGATAATATTTACTCTTCCACTTCAAAGAGTTTTCATTAGTGGTTACAATAAAGAGGTATCGTGGAAAAGAGCTGACTGCTGAGAAAGGGTCCCTGGTATTGCTGTTGTGTTGTACTCTCCATTATTTATTTATGTGCTCTTTGAGAGGGAGTTGGTGCTCTCATGAACAAAAGATTCAACGGCTGGTTGTTACCTTGTCTCAAGAGCCGACTTAATTATTCATGAAAAGGGAAAGGTGGGACCACCAAAATTAATAGTAAATTTAACCATTGATATGTGGCTGATTCACTGTAAATTGTCCCTGTACCAACATCCTCACAAATTTCAGGCTGTATGATTTGGCAGTGATTGCCAGCTGTGAATATGAATGTGAAATTACTGATACACATACAGGAGCCATCAGAATAATGAAGACTAGGTGTGGAGGAGAGGATAAAACTAGCATAAAGACACAGTGTTGAATAGAAATTGGAATATTTTGCAGTCATGTAAAGGTTTGCACAGGGTTCCCTATTGCAGTAGTGACTGATTCTGCCCATCTTCGCCTTCCTGACATGTTACGCTTGTATTAGTTATTTGTTTTGCTGTTCACTTAGTTTAGCTGATGGTGTTGTACAGGCAGTATGTGTTTTTCATTTGTATCAGTAGTAAGCCTTACTTCTCTACTTTTGGTCCCCCTAAGCTATGTATTTTTTTCTTCACACCTCCTTTCCAAACCTTCTAGTTCTGTAGGAGTGCCACTTACAAAACCATTGCTATCCACTCTGTCCATTTATGGATGAAGAAGGAGGCACAAATAGAGTGGTCTTTGTGGGCTATGATGACTCTCTGCCCTATGTGCTATGCTCAGTAGTACTTGCAGGCTCAATTCTGTTGAGATACTCCAGCCTTTTGTACACAGTTCCTTTCTGTGGATGGGTGCTACTGGCTGTGACTGTTTGCAGAAGCATCCCTTTCTCTCATCCTTTCTGGCTTATAACTGTTGAAAACTTTCTGGCCTTGTGATTTTTACCTTCAGCAGGTGCTGCCCAGCAGAGTGAGGCTCTGGTCTAGGTGATGTGGGATAAAAACCTCATGGCTGGTGCACGTTTGTTTCTGCTGGTGTCATTGGGTAGCTCTGCCAGTTCAGCCAGGGCCTGTGGTCTGACTTTAAGGGTGTGTGCCACAGTAACCCTGTGGTTGCCCTCTGAGGGCAAGATGTAGAGGCTCTCTTAAGGATGTGAAAATCTGTGTCTGAGGAAAACCTGCTGTGGTTTGGGTTGAGGTGAGAGTCTACCACACTATTAATGTGTCTGGCGTTTTTCAGGGTCCTGTGAGGTTTGTTCTTGATTGCTGCTATGGAAATAATCTTTTTGGGTGCGAAATGGATCCTGCCACTCAGTTCAGTGGAATAAGGAACAGATCACATTCCTGATTCTGGGGATTCCCTCAGAATCTGTAAAGCCTCTTACAACTCAAGATTGTGGTGCCAATAGGACACAGCTAATTGGCATAATTCCTTTATTAGAACAATTAAATGAAGCATTTAAAATCTATCTGCCACCATCTAGTCACCCAGATCTGACTTCCATGTTTTGTACTGTTGCTGTTGAAGACAGCCTATAAATATCATTAGCATTATAAATACATTGTGTGGCACCTGTTTTGTGTTTCTGCTGTTTCATGTTTATGCTGTATTTAGAAATACATATTAGCTGGGGTATTGTGTGTTGTAGAACAAGCAGAATATGAGGATTTATGTGTCTTATGTTTTAACATGTATCTAGTAGCAGATATTGGAATCCATAGTAACTCTCCAAATGTGAACCTATGTAGATGTTTTTGTCCAGTGTGTAATCATGTAAAAGTTTGTGTATATCTCTAAAGTGTAATAGTATACTTAATTGCTTCATAAACAGATGAAGCTTTATGCATGAAGTTATGTACTGAAGCTTTTCATTTGATTGAGAAAAAGCCACGCTTAACCTAGAGCAAGCTGCTTCTGACTAGCTCATTGTTAGTGCTGAGGTGTTGAGCTTTCAGTTTTAAATAGAAATATTCTCTCCTAATATGTCAACAGGATGAAAACTTGAATTTTTTTTTTTTTTGGTGAGGCACAGAGGTGAAGAATATATAATTATAGTTGTGCTAATTTATTTTAACTATTTAAAGTGTCAGATTTCCTGCCAATAGCAAAGAGAAAAGTGCTAAAAGCTTATTGTTTCTTTTCCCTCCTCTTGTGATACAGATGTGACTTAATGTTTTTCAGCAATTATGTGCATACAAGGGGTTTTGTTTTATGAGAATTAAATCTTATTGTAGCCCCTATGCGAAGCTGGCCTGTGGGAAATGACTAGCACAGGTGGTTGGTATAGTTGTACACTCAGGGTATCTTGGAGCATTTGATGGCTGTTGTTGGTGGGGTTTCTGTTACATCTGCATGATGATCAAGATTGTCTCAAAAATTACTAACACAGCTTTGTTTTTATGTTTTGTGCATTTTTTTGTTGTTTTGTTTGGTTTTTTTTTAATAATGTTAAGGTTTTTCTTAGGCTATGTTTTCAGAAAGGCATCAGAAAAAATCCTACATAGTAGTTTATGGCATCACATTCCCTGTTTATCAGAATTTGTGTAAAATGTATTTACCTTGAATTCGGCCCTGTAATATCACTTGTCTTCAGTGAACACTAACCTTGCAGACATCTAACAATTCAAGAGTGACTATATTGATGTGTATCATATTATATTGTGTATAATCAGTTTAATGCTAATAAGAGTACTCTCCAGCTGATGTTTGTACATTTGTTAGTACAGGATTTAATAAAATGCTGGGTGCAGCCTTTAAACAAAGGTAATTTGAATGTGTATGTATGATTAGCTGCTTAGGCATGTTGTGATCAGGTTGGTTAGTAAGGATTTCAGATGGTAGAGATGGATAGCACTAATGTTGGGTGGCTTATATTGTGGACTATCCCCTAGCTAAAAAGTCTGTACTTCTGAGTATAAGAATTGGGTGAATTCTGAGCACAGTATGTCTGTGAAGAAGGAAGGAAAGGACTTGCATTCAGTGCAAAAAACCAATTTTGTTTTTTCACCAGTTTACTGACACTGTCTCATTTTTTTGCTTGCATATTGTTGAATTAGCCTCTTTCAGGAGAGTTTGGTGGTCAAAGACTTGACTAATAATTATTAATAATGAAGAAAGCCCAGAAACTGATCTAATGAAAAATAGGTTCCCGTTAGCTTGTAGCTACTTCAGAAACATTCCCAGTAGAGACAGGACAGTAATGAACCCTTCCTCAAAGCTTAGCGAGTGGCAGCATAATGGAATTTCATTTCCGTCCAGACCTTTAATTTGTGAACAAGCACGGCCAGTCTGTATGGTGGCTTAATTCACTGTGCAAAAAATCTCAGGCACCTAATCATTTCATCCCAACTCATTGTAATGCAGATAGGATTATTGCATTAGAAATGTGATTTTTAAATGTCCTGAGGCAGTAATTTGTCAGCATTTGGAAGGATTAACTCCATTAAAGTTTAGGCAACAACAACTATTCTTTTGTGTTGCATCACAGGTCACAATACCAAACATTTAGCATAACTCATCTGTGAATCTTCTTAAAATTGTATGCTTCCTGGCAAGTTGGGAAACCATGAGCTACTTCACTTGTGCTGGAATTACAGCTGCTTACAGAGCTCCAGAGGAGACAAACGGATATGCCTTCACCTCTGATGAATTAATGTAAGCCCTTTTCTAGGAGCAGCTGGAAGTCTTGCTGCTGCAGTCTCCAGTGTCAACATGTGAAATAGTTATATCATTTCTTTCAAGCTTGCAAATGTCTTTGAGGTAAGGGTGAAGATACTGTATATTAAAGACTGCTCTTTAGAAAGCTGTCAAAACTGTTAGCTCTGTAGCTTTCTCTGCAGGATAAAAAGTGCTTGCCATTATTAAGTGCCCTGGAAATTAGAAAGTGGCCTATGATCACAGATTATATTTAGTGGATTGAAATGATAGTGTTTCCTGTCAGAAAATACTTTGAGACCATGGACAGAACTGTTGAGGGTGGAGAGGGAAGTATTGATGTTTTAACTGAAGTAAGTCTCTAGGGAGGAGAATTTTTTTTGTCTGTGCATCTGAAAATACTGTGTTCAGAAATAGCCAATGCTGAGTCTGTAACTGGCTTCTTCATGCCAGGCTGTTAATAAGCGACAAAGCATCCTCAAGGTGCTTTATGCATGCCATGAAGGCTGCACAGATCGCTAAAATCCCTTTGTATCTTTAGATAATCTTATATTTCCTTAGAAGTAAATGTTGTAACATCCATAGGAATCTTGTATAATAAGCATAGCGTTTTGGCATATAGTTTTGGAAGAGGACAAGGAAGAGGTGGTCCATTTGAGTTCCCCAGACAGTGTTTGAAAAAATGTCAAACATTACCAGTGTAGACCATCGGCATTTAATGGGAGTCATGCCTGCATCAGCAGATTATTAGAACATTGCAGCGCTGTGTATGTAGGGCTGAAAGACACAGCAGATTTGCCACATCAGCAGCACGTAGCCTTTGACATCATATAATTGGGGTGCTTCCAAGCACTGAACTTGCAGCCCGCCACCACAATAAACTTGACTGTCATGCTCTACATAATGAGGTAGTAGGAACTGCAGCATTTTGTGACATGTGGTCTGCACGTCAAAAGCATGAGAGATGTTCTAAGTTAAATTGCTAGCTTAGATCTTAAAGTGTCATGCTGTAGCTTGAGAGGCACTGATGTTATTAAAATGGGGAAACACAAACATATGTCTTCCCTTTCTGCCACTGAATAAATAATTCCTAGCCCACAGTATTTTTTGTTGTTGAAGCTGCAATCCAAAAACTGTCCCTGATTGCAGAAAAGCAGATTGTATGTTTACTTTGAATTAAGCAAGCTGTAGATTGTAACAACACCCTGATAAAGTAGTATCCTAGGAGCAGAAAGTTCTGGAAGTGTCTTTCACAGTCTGTCCTATTGTTGGACCAAAATTTGGTTGCACTGTGACACTGATGGAAGTCAAAATGAGAACATTGCTCTTCTAGAAAGCAGCGGTAAAGTAATAACTGCAACCCGTCTGCTGCTGTCCCACATAGAAATGCTGCTTTGCTCTGGAAGTTTCAGATTGCATGTTTGAAAGACATGATAATGTTTCGTCCAACACTTTCTGTTAACCCAAGGTGGTCATTGAAGCTAGGTGGTTTTAGAGGATCATACCATTGCATCCTTATTTGTAGGTTTATGGAACTCAAAACCCAGTGACTTGTTGCTTATTTTAATTTTCAATTACTTTCTATGCAACCTTCCTACATTAAACAGGGTTTAGAAACAAGCAAAAAGCTATGAGCATAATGGAGCTTTAAGAATGGTGTTTGTCTCTGGTTCTGAAACCTGAAATATATAATCAGACTTGGTACAGATCAGACTTCTTTGTACAGCGTAAAATCTTGTAGTATTTACAACTAGAATATGCATTTGCTTATGCTTCTCTTTTCCTCTGCTCTTAATTTTACAGTATAGCTTAATATTTTGATGGGAGCGTGTTTGAGGCTTCTTCAAGTAAAGTCAGACCTACACAAGACACTTAATAGAGTAGGGAGAAATTGACTGGACCATTCTGAGCTTGGCATGAAGGCTGTTTAAAAAGATCCTGCACAAAATATCAAATATTGAAAATTCTTTTCTTTGTATAACATGAACTGTTGCTTGTTACTTATAAAACAGTAAAGAAATGGGGAGGGAGAGAGAGTAATAGTCTGGATCTGAACCTTGTCAGTCTATTGACTTATGTGAAATGGACCTTAGTGAGGGCATTTGGACTTCAGCAAAACCAGTAGAATTTCATTTAGGCCACAGCTCTGTGTATCATATACCTCTAACCTGGGAATACTTGCATGCATTCAAAGCAGCAGACATGCTGCTCAGCCTGAGCAGGGCTAAGACATCCTGGCTCCCCATGGCCTTTTCTTTCTCCTCTCCTTATGAAGGTCATAAGTTAACATCACTGCAGGTCTCCTGTGTGACTACATGGTGGTTGCTCCCTGCCTTAGTTCTTATAAAAATGATAGATAGTTCAAACACTTCTAAAAGCGCTGCTTTCTAAACTCAGGTCCTTTTGATCAGGGAGTGACTAGATGTGCTATTACAACAGCAGATGTGAGGAGCCAGTGATCTCTGAGAAAGGTACTGCAGTGCGATGCATCCAACTGTACCCTCCGCTAGGGATTACTTTTTAACTACTTTACAAAAGAGAAAGTAAAGGAAAATATGATACAAAAGAATCAGTCTCAAGGAACTGGTGTGTTCAACTGCTGCTTGGATTTATTGTTATGGTATCAGAATTCAATTTATTTTATCTGAAATAATACAGTGTAGTAAGGTTGTTAAAAGCTGCTTATCATTCCAGCATTGGTATACTTCATAAAAATTATTTTCATCTTCTGCTGTGTTTATTGTCTGTCATGATTTAACGCAGCTGGCAACCAAGCACCCTACAGCCCCCCCACACTCACTTCCCCACCAGCAGGATCAGGGAAACAATCAGAAGGGTAAAAGCCTGAAAACTCATGGGTTGAGTAAAAGGCAGTTTAATAGGGAAGGCTGTGCACACAAATCAAGGAATTAATGCACTGCTTTCCCTGGGCAGGCAGTTGTTCAGCCATCTCCAGGAGAGCAGGGCTCCCTCATGTGCAATGGTTACTTGGGAAGACAAATGCCATCACTCCAAACATCTGCCTCTTCCTCCTTCTTCCCCTCACTTTATATACTGGGCATGATGTCATATGGTCTGGAATATTCCTTTGGTCAATTTGGGTCTTCTGTCCCGGTGGTGTCTCATCCCAACCTCCCATGCACTCCCAGCCTCCTCAGGAGCACAGCAATATGAAAAGCAGAAAAGGCCTTGGCTCTGTGCAAGCCCTGCTCAGCAATAACAAAAATATCTCTGTATTATCAACCCTGTATTCAGCACAAATCCAAAACATAGTCCCATAGTAGCTACCGGGAAGAAAATTAACTCTACCACAGCCAAAACCAGCACATTGTAACTAAGATCTTCTGTTAAGTCTGTATTATTAAATCACGTAAGATATGGTTGGTCTTGAATTTCTTATCTATTGTAAAATAATTTGTCTTCTGAGGGTGGGGGGGAAGATTTTAGTCTGAAGAAACCTTCAGGCTGGTTTCCTCTTCTCACCTTTCTTCTGAAACTGTATTTGGTAGTAAATTATTTTTTGGGTTAAAAAAAATTTGCCAAGGAAGATTGCTCTAGTAATCTGAGGAAACTGACGGGGTATTAAACTGAACTTTGTTTACAATTCATCATGAAAACAAAAGACTTCAGAAGGAACTGGACACTTCTAGCTTCACATAAGTAAAGCATTTGTTGATATGAGATTTTTGTATTGTGTATTTAAAGTTGTCATGCCTTCCTATTAAACAAAGAAGGACCAAGTCTGCTTGCTTTGTTCCCCTAGAAGTAGGAGAACTTAACTTACAGGCCCTATGGTATCTGTTTTGTTAGTGTCTGGTCAATGGTCTTATCAATGGATTTGGCGATTCAGGAAAAGAGGGTCAAACGCCTTTGAAAAATTCTTTTATTTTAGTAAAAACATACTGTAAGCCAAATTGAATGTGAATCTGGAAAACACTTTAAATTTCTTGCTGGTAGTATGTGTCAAAGGAACTGTGTATGCTGAAGGCAGGATATCTTTATCCAGTGCAACATGACTGATGCAAGGCATCCATCCAGCTTTAGTGTCTGTCGGAAAATCTTAAATTGGGAATACAGTCTGTTGAAGTGTTTTGACTTCCAAATTACCTTCAATTGCAACTTGCTTTATGTTTTTATTTCTTACAAATGTGTTTTGACCTGTGGATTTTCTATGATCTATTAACAGCAAACCTCTACTCTAACTTGTATTTCCCCATGCCCCCTAAATCATAAATAGTTTGATGTGGTAATTTATTTGCACCTGAGTATTCACAACAGCTTCTCTATTCCATGGTCTTGCACTGGAACAAAATTCTACTCACAAGAGTGTTTGAGGAAAAGCAAATGAAAGGAGACTTTGACATCCACCATGGTAAATATTTTCTTCTTCTGAAGAAAAAGTGAACTTTCAGTGTTTTGGGGTTTTCAACTTTGTTCAGAACTGTCTGAGCAGACCTGCCTCAGCAGTGCAGTTGATTTTCCCTAAGTTATTCATGTTTTATTCCCTCTCTCTCTACCACCCTTAAAATTGACTGAAGATAAATGAGGACTCAGAAATACAACCCCTCAATTTCTGTGGACCCTTGTGTCATTTCTGTTGTGAATTGCCTATTCCTTTTATTGTAGTTATACTTGAAGATATGAAAGAGATTCATGCAGTGCTAAAGATGGTGGTTGCTCTGAGTCCTTCCTTAAAAACAGAATTTGGCCTTCACATGTTTTTCTTCTGGCTCCTCTTAAGAGTCACCTGGGCAAATTCCTGTTTTACTAAAGATGGACTCAGACTCTGTTATGCTGAAGTTATTCAGGAGATGGGACTTCTGCCTGCTAACATTGTCTGAATGATTGCATGCTACTATTTCAATTGGACAGTTTTATTTTTCTGTGCCTCTTGGCTAAATGAACCTCTGACCTGTTAAGTGCCAAATGCTGAAAGAATTGCCCATTTACTCAGTCCACCTGATGGACTTCAGCAGAAAGCCTGGTGGGCAATAAGGCAGACTTGGCCTTCAGCAGGGGTTGAACAGCAAGAATAGAAGTCATTACTCTTCATTTCTCTATTAGTTTCACTGCTCATTTAATAGGGCCAGGCAAAGAAAACATTAATATCCTATTCAGCAGCCAAATGCACCAAAGAGGGAGTTTTGACTGGTGTGTTTTTCTCTTTTCTAATGGTATCGTTAAAATTTAACAAGTCCTTTAAATCATGTTAGTATTCCCAGGGTTAATATGCTGAAATTGCTGGCAGCATTCCCACAGGAAGAGTTAACAGTGGCTGAGGCTGTGTGGCTGGCATTTGTTGCTCAGAGGGAGGTGTTGGGTCTGGAGAAGCCCTGGCATGAGAAAGGCGCAATCAAGTCTTTGGTGACAGGGGACATTTACAATACACATACATATTCTTTGCTATTTACCTCTCCCTTTTCCCTCCCTCCTTGCTTTTCTCTCCCCATTAACCCTAAAGCTGTCATTTCAGCTCATACCCGTTAGACTCCTAATGGAAATTCTTGACAATCAGCCTGCATATGTGTGAACCTAGCAGGAAGGCACACAAGTGTGCTAGTCAGTGCAAGTGTCAGATTCGAGGGACTGTTAGACCATAGATGGCTTTTACTGAAGGTCGAGAGGCTAACAAAGTGGGAGATGCAATTAAAATGGTATTTGTTAGAAAGGAATAGCTAGCTGTCTGGGCAGACTGAACCTGGGGAAATGATGAGTAGCTGGAAGGCTATTAATGATGGCTTTGTAAGCAGTTCTGCAGCATGGGTGGTAAGTTGAAACCCAGAGCTGCTCTTTTAGTACGCCTAATAGGACTTACTTTTTTCCCCTCTTTTCTTTTTTTCCTTTCCTCTTTTCTCTGTGTGTCAAATCCATTTTTGAATAATGGATTTGACAAAAATTCTGTGAATTTTGGTTTAGATTTACTGGTGGGTGAAAGAAGTTATTAGATTTAGAAGTAGGTGAGGTGGGTAAGAGAAGAACCTGACTTTTGGGAGCACTTTGCATTACCTTAAAAATGAGGCTTTGCAAGGTTTTACGAAATTGTTTTTTGTCAAGTCATTGATTCAGTGCTCTTGCAAAGAGGCTGTTTGGTGAGATGAGGCAGGCAACTCATTGAAGTGCTTTCTCATTTTAAATGAACAGTTGGGATCAGGTTCTTGCAAGCTTTTGACAAGAACTCTGATATTAAATAATAATTAAAAAATCCTCTACAATTACTTTTGCCACTGTAATCATCTTTAATTGTTAGAGGTATTTGATCACATTTCTCCTTTATCCTTTTTGTTTTGTTTGTTTTGACTGATGAACTGTTGGGTGTTTGGCTTCAACATCATTGTTAACAATTTCCAAAGTTTCAAGGGGTAGGCACTTGGAGCAGATTGGCCAATACATTTTGTTGTCCTAGAAGACTTAAGCAGCTGTGAGAAGAGAAAAAGCCCATTGCAAGGAGAAATACGGAGCTTTGAGAGGAAGAAAAGATATGGAGACAGAAACGAAGTGGGGAATGAAGTGTGCGTTGGCTGGTCCAGGCAGCAAAGCAACAGCGGTTTCATGGGAAAGGTGGCACATTGGGGAAGCAGGGAGAAATGGGTGATAATGTGGGCCCTGTAAAAGCCTGAGCTCACTCTAAAGTTTAGAAGAAATTATTTGTATGAAGGTTGTGGTCTGTTTTATTGTTCTTTAAAAAAGCTATCCGTATAATTTTTTATGTCTCAATCTTTCTCTCTTAAAAACTGAAACCAGCAGGCAGCCAGAAGATTTGAAAGCAGTTAATGAAGTTGTCTTTGGTTTAATGTGCTTCAATATTTTTCATTCTGAAATTTATTTTTTTCACCCAAAGATTAAGGTTCTCGTACATCCTGTGATCTAAAGATTTTATGAGGGTTTTTTTCTTATATCTCATTAATTTGTTTCTCTTTTTACCAGTCACTAAGACATAGATGTTCCATACTGTCCATTTGAGATTTGGTATAAAAGAGGGATTCAGTCCATTGCGCTAACAATTTTACCCAGAATAGAAAATAAATGACATATGTTTTAGTGCATCAGCAATAGTTATGAATTCAGCCTGGCTTTTCCTTTCCCTGTTCCTGTCTCTGAAGGAAAAAAAAAATGTTTGATTTCCAGATTAATTTGAATTCTTACAGTGTTAAGCTTACTAATTCTGTAGTATTATTATATTAGACACTCTAAGGGCACGATATTAAGTAGCAGGACTTGTTTCAAATACTTTAGGAGCAGAATAGGTTTGAGATGAAAGCTAAAGGTGGGGGGGTATACATGAGGACTGAATGCACTGGCACTGATGACTCTAAATGAAGCACTTTACAGACTGAAGTGCTTTAAATTGCCATCCTTCTTTGTCAGTCCTAGTTACTTAGTTCTTCTTAGCCTGGTCTGCCACTGTCTTGACTGTTTAATATTCCACTGAAGTATAACAAGAGATGAAACATCCAAGATGCCTGTATCCTCCAGGAGTCAGCACTACTGATGTGAGTACTTGTGTTAGCTGTTTATAAGCATGAGCTAGAAAGGGCTATAAAGAGGAGAGGGAGCAGGGGAAGAGAAACGGTTGTGACTTCTCTTAATTTGCTGGGGGTTTTTATCAGCAAAGGAAATAAATTCTGTTTCTTTCCTACTCCAAATGCATGTGCTTTGGGTAATACAAATTGTTTCAATAAGCACACACTGCTAAGGCCTAGATAAGGGCTGTTTCTGTGCCTGAAATATCAAGGACCGGTGTGTGCTATGTGGAAAGCTGGTGTGGAATCATGCTGCTGAGGAAGCTGTGTGTAGTAATGCGCATGGGTGACACTGATAAATGGCTCCTCTAAGCAGGCATCTGCAGCAAATTGTCAGATTGAGATTTCCCAGCATACCCTAGACGTCTGCATGAATGAAATCTCTGTTGTGTCATTATTTACCCACCTCCATATGAAATAAGAGGATAGGATTCATTGCTTCAGTGTGGCTTTTCTGAGTTTTCTCTCTTTATATATGCATGCGTATACATTTCTTTCCCTGCACTTTCTGCAGCAATGGCAGCAGAACTCCCAGTGTTCTCTTGCGGTTAGACTTACAGCATTTTGAAACAGGATAAAATGGCTTTCAGGGTAAAGGGTGGGTGTTTTACTTCTAGAAACCTAAAATGAAATGTGTTCTACATATTCTGTTTTATTGGCTAAACACATGTATAATTAAAGGTAAGTAATAAGCATGATTTGGGTTTTTTTTGTTTTATTTTGTTGTGGCTGTTTTAGCAGAGATTGTGGGAAAAGGGAAGAGTCTTTGATTATTTTGCTTTTTGAAGAACCATTATTACTGTCTTCAAAAGGCAGTGAGACAGTCTGCAAATCTATTTTGCACTGAAGTAAAGCCTCATGTTTTCCTTGTTACCAGCGGACATTACTGATGCATGGAAAGAATCAGACTTGCTCTTTGCCTTCCTTCAACATGTTGTTCAGGTTTTCATTTTTTCCTTCTTTGAGGTAATTTTGTGGAATAATTTGTCATTGAAACCGAAATTCGGTTCAAATTCGGTTATCGATGGAAAGGTCTCTTGAGATCAGGGTAGAATTTCTGGCCAACCTAGGGAAAAAAAAGGCAATATTTTGTAGTTAGCATATGCTCCCAGTTTATAAAGATCCTGATAAGTTCCCCACTCTTCTTAATTCCAGCCAATATGTCAAGCCTGAACTCTGAGCCTGGGCTCTGAACTGCTGTGAGTTTGCCGGAAAGGATATAAAATGGTAACCTCTGACAGAACAGCAGAAAGGTGACACACTGTGTCAGGGCAGAAGGACTTAGCCTGCACACCAAATTTAACTACTAGATTACGCTAACAACCATCTTCGCTGAAGTTTGTCTTTATTGACAGTGTGAATATATCTGACACAGAGTTTGGGTGTAGTAAAGGTGAGGATGTATGTCCTCTCCCACCACCCTGCTATGGTGTTGATGGTTGTGTGCAGCTATCTGCTCCACCCTGCTACTACAGCTCTCTTAAAGTGTAGCTTCATTACTGGAGCCCTTAGCTTCTTGCTGTCTTAGCCTTTGCCTCCAGGCTATTTACTTCTTGGTGGCTTTTAGTAAAAATGTTTGATATGTGCAGGTGATGTGGAATGGGACTTTCCCCACAGAAGTTTTCATAGGAAAAGACCTTTCCTTAAATGCTTCGTGGAAGAGGACAGATGCTCTTGTAGGTAGTCGAGTGGTTTCTAACACTAAGATGCTCATGAAAGTCACGGGACTTCACACAGCTGCAAATACTCACACCAGTGTGCCCATTCATGGAGTAAACATGTGGATCTCGTCTCAGTAAAATGTTTGCCTCTTCTATTTTTACAGCTGAGGAGAAGACAGCAACTTGGTGAAGTAATTAGTTGCACAGTCCAGAGTTCTTAACGTGCCTGTGCTCTTGACTAACAGGCTTTTCCCTTTCTTGCTAATGTTGACCATCCCATTCTGCAGCAGCTCTTGTATGCTGGCTCAGTGTTGAAGAAAGAAGGGAGGTGTAGTTTGCGGGAGGTGTAGTTTGCATTTCAAAGTTGTTAGCCTTAAAGGGATTGGAATACAGCAGTTGAATATATGTGAACTAATTATCCAGTTATGACAAAAAGTCTTTTGGAAGGACCTTGACTTCTGATTCTCTGATTGGTACCAGAAGCTGGCTGGTTAAAAAAAAAAAAAAAGCTGATGGGTTTGGTGTTCCTTTTTGTGATTTCCCCCCCCCCCCAAGAATGTGTTTATTAATTCTGTTTCTTTTATCTTCCTACCTTGGACAGTTCATATCTATGAATAATTTAATTGTCCTTGGCTGTCTACTGTTGTGAATGGCGTGCTGTTAGGCATTCTGTATTCATGTAGTATTTGTTAATGTTTGTTTTGTATTCTGTCTGCCTCTCTGCCTTTCCAGAGATCAAATGGATGATGCAAGGCTTGACAACATATAAATGCTATTAAACTGGATTTGAAAGAACAGAAAAGGAGGATTCTGTAATTTCATTAGTTAGAACATTAATTGGAATAGATTGTTCGGTGTTTTTCATGCCAGTAAAACAGTAAATGTTTGTGAAAGCATTTTTGTACTTTTTGAAAAGTTTTTCTTGAGAATATGCCTTGAATTTACAAGTAAGAATTTGTACTGGCTTCCACGATATCTCAAATGCGTTTCCTCTGTTTTCTTGCCCTAGACATTCTTCTATATTGTCATTATTCACAACTTTTAAACTGCAGAAATACTAGTTTTGAGATTTTAATTCTTTTTACATTGAGGATTTATTGCTTTAACTGCTCTTGTCATTATGCTTGTTAAGCAAAAAAAAGAGGCATCTAAATTTCTTTGTTTACATTCTTTCTGATCCAAACAAGCATTTTTATTATTATTTATTAAATCCTGTCAGTAACCCCCATGAGCATCAGGCTGAGATCCTGAGAACAGTAGGCAAAAAGCGCACTCCAAGCTACTGCGTTGTCTGTAGTTTTGCCAGGTGAATGGGAAACCAGGTTAATGCTTTATTGCTATTCTAGAGAGCGATCTCATTGTCTCTTCCTGAGAAATCTTCATTTTTGAGAAAGAAACCCCACAACAAACCATGCTAAAACTAAGAAATAACACTTTTTATAATGGAAAATTCACCTTGTGACTGCTTTCCTGCTGTCTGTTATATTAATAGTACCTTTTTGAAGTAATATTGAAATTTTTCATCATCCCTAATTAAAGAATGTTTGAATGCATGTTGCTGCTCTAACAGCCCCTGCTTTTGCAGCTATTTTGCCCAAGGTCCTCAGAGTTCCTTGAGGCTCTTTATATTCATGTATTTTTTGTGGTGCTTACCAGAGTCCACTGGATGTTGCTGGGCTTTGTAAAAATGTTGCATAGCCCTATAGGCAGCAGAGGGTCTTTTAAAGTGCTTCTGATGCTGGGTGCATCTAATGCAGAGCAGAGGGATAACTTTCTGTAAAACTCACCCCACTGCTGCTGGACAGCTGGTTGGTAATCATGTGATTGCTTTGCTTGGCCTTTAGAGTCCAGTCCTGTTTGTGGATGTCAGCCAAGTGTCTATGTGCTGTGGGAGTGAGTGTCAGCGCTGCAGTGTCTCCTGAGGCAGGCACGTTTGGAGACACTGTTCTCCGTGTGGGCAGTGCTGGGTGTGCTGCCTCTTTGTCTGTGGAATGGCTTGGTATGCTGCCTTTAATTTGAACCATCTGTGGCAACCTGCACGCTCTGTTATAATACTGTTTTTATGTCAGACCTCCAGTGGCATGCTGTGAGAGTGCTGGAGACCAGCATGGGAATTAAGGTAGAAAATCCACGGGAAACATATTGCAGTGCATGTACAATTAACTGGAAAATAATTGTGTTCATTGTGAACTGTATATCCTGCACCAGACTCCATCTTTGTTTTTATTCTGTCAACTGTAGTGACTCTAATGAAATTACAGGGTGTAAAATGAGGGTGAAATGTATATGTAGTTGTTCCCTTCTTTAGGGTAAAGCAGTACTGGAGTTTGTGCTTCCCTTTATCATTGTCTGTTGAAGGATCCTTTCAGGCACTCTGAGGCTTGTTAGAGCACCCAGAACATGGAGTTGCTAATTGGCTACAGCTCTGTCCTTTCTTTACATACTGCTGTTTTTCCTTCCTGTAACCAGCAAATATAATGTACACCTCTTCCCTTTAAATAACTTGTATGCTGTTTGAACCTCTCTTCCCCGTTTTCTGTGCCGTTTTGATAATTTTCTTTTCCCTAAGTAATGACCCACCTGGACAGGATTGCTGCTGGTTCTGTGATTATAGCAATTAACTCTAACCCTAAGGAAACGTCCTGCTGTGTTGCCTGGCAGCCAGGGTCTACAGGATCTGGTAAAACAGAATGGATCAGACTTCATTTTTCTTTCATTTTAATCTTGCACTTGATTTTTCAAGAAAAGTAACTTATTGTGAAGAATCTTGTCAACTTTCAGGTTGGCTAAGTTATTAAAAAATCTGTTGACTTGATCTTTCCAAGTTGCTGTGGATTCCTTACAACTTCTAGCAAACTGCAATGGCTTTGGTTGTTCTATAAATACGGCTTCTTAAGCCTGGCTTTAAGGAATTGAGAACTGCAACTGGAAACAACATCATAACAATTTTTTCTTCTGCACATTAGACTTGATTTTATAGTCATGTTTAGCCAAGCCTTAGTATTGTCTTTCACTTGCTGGCACAAAATAATGAAAATCCAGTTTCGAGTCAAGTTAGAACCTTGGGAATACATTATTGTCTTTAGCAAGCTTCCTCACACATTAATAACAAAAGCCACATGTGTAAGCAAGAGTTTTGAACATTGGACAAAATGGGAGCAAGCAGTGTTTTTGTAGGTATCTAAAAACAGGCCTCACTCTGAGTACCAGGTGTTGTCAAAGAGCACCTCTCAACTCACATCAGAGGTAATAATGTGAACAAGCTGTCTGTATTGGTGCGACATGGCACAATTAAATGTTTATAGGGCTAACCTCAGCCTGCTGGATTGGCTGCATGAGAGCAAAGGTAGATCTGCTTACAAACAAACACAGGGCTAATAAACCTACAATTTGTTTTTGTACCTTCATTGCCTCTTTTAATCACTCTTTTGCCAAGTGTCAGCACAGATGGAAAACTTGAACCAAGTTCACAGGTCCAATTCTATGGAATTGGAAATGTGTGCAGTACACCAGTGCAGCCTTCCTGGCTGGAGGGCTGCCAAGCTTGACAGCAGATGTTTTAGGATTGAAAGGGACTTCTGGAAGTTACCTAGTACACCCTCCACTTCAAAGCAGGGTGGATTTCAGTGTTAAATCGGCTTGTTCTGGGGCTCATGTGGTGAAATGATGAGCATCTCCAAGGCCAGAGATTGTACAGCCTCTTGGGCCCCTGCTGCCCTTGCTTCTGCAGCCCTGTCCTCTCAAGAGCACATTCTTGCCCTGTCTTATGCCAGCAATTATCTGACCTTTTGGAGAACTTTTTAGGGAGCCAATCTGGCAAAATCAACCCCTTGCCCAAATCCCTAGTACTAGTAAAAAGGGAGCTTAATGCATTAAATGTTACACAGTAAATCAGACCTTCTTTCACCTACATTCTTCGGTCTGGAAGTATTTGTGTTTTCTAGAGCCAAATCTATACCCAGCTGAGTGACTAAAACATGAACTGCTCAACTGACATCACTATATTTGTACACACTATGATTCTACATATAGCCACAGGTGAGTGATTTTTTTTTTCCCACTTCCCCCACCGTATATGACTGCGTGATGAAAAAAATGTGCTTGTAACTAGAGGGGGGAAAGCCAGCTTTTTCATATACTGCAGTCTTAGTTATTACATATCTGTTAGCAGTTCTCATGGTATTTTGTTGGGCTAAATTTTGTTTTAGGGGATAGAAAGGTGGTCAGAGGTGTCAATTTAAATGAGAATGCCCATCTTTAGAATTGGTGGGAAGGTAGTGAATTTTCTATGGCAATGTGAGTAGATGGACAAGTGTGGTATTGACAGTAGCAGTCTAAGTATAGTGTTTCATCCTCTACTTATATATGGCCATGGGTGACCGCTCACAGTGAAAAATAGTGGATTATATATCATCTAATCCAAGAAAGTGTATAAGAAGGCAAAATGTGCTTGAAATCCATAAATGCATGTTACAGACACATGTGCGTTCCCCCATACTGAAAAGATGTGATTTAACCCTGCAGAGATTGAGGTGTTTCTGCTGGGCTGTACTGGTGTCAGTCAGTCCAATGCAGAAGGCTTCTTTTCTGCAGGTGTACAACACTGGAGATCTTTACCTTGGGCTGCTTTTCCAAAGTGGCAAAACAGTCTACTGCAGGTGTCTCTGCCTTTGGGAGGGACTGTGACAGCAGGTGTGTGGGGCTTGTCTGGGTTCTATGTTTGTGGTCACCACAGGCAGTGAGCCTTTAAGCTTCTCTGGGACATGTGCCTTAGGTGTTCAGGGCTTCAGCCTTTGTGCTGTTAATTCACCTTCTCTCTGTTCAGCTGTGGTGGAAAAAAGAACTAAGTGCAAGTCCCCTGGCAGTGACTGCTGATCGTACTTCGGGATTTCATGCAAATAAAGGGCTACTTCCACCTGTTAGAGGTATTTCAACAATTTCAAGGAATCCTAGGAGTCGAGTAAACATTGATCTATTTCTCATCATCCACTGTCTTTTTGTGAACACTCCTGTCCTGTATACCCAGTAACTCTGTCTCAGTGTTTTTTTGGAATTACAGCTATTTTAAAGACATCCTTAATAAAAATAAAGCCATATCTCTAATGGTCAAATTTTAAAGAGATAGTGGGACTAACCTCAGACCTGGGTACCAGACACCAAGAAAGTATCCTTTCGAATTCAGATGATTCTGAGGTTTCTCTACCCTTGTCCATTTCAAGGTGCAAACAAGAAACTCACTTACTGCAACTGTCTCATGGGACAAAAGAGTAACTACGGACTGGCAAGGTAGAAATGAGCTCTGACAATGGCTTTCCCTCTCTGAGTAGAGAAGTGTATGCCTGCAGTGGTGGGAGCACTGATGTGGTAGGGGAATATGGATGCTAGGTACTCATTTTCTAGCTGAGCAGATCCTCTAGAGGCTGGTCACCTCAGTTTGCTGGCAGAATTGACTAATGTTTTGGTTCCACAAGTGGCTCCACTGTGGGAGCTTGGTGAGCATGTGCAATGGGAAAAGGCTGGGGAAGAGGGAGGAAAAATCCTTCCCAATTTTTTTTTTTTTTCATTGCTTTCAGTTTCTAATGTCTTTTGGGTTGTGTACTTGTACCAGTGAGAATCATACTTTATAAGAACCTTTACATGTTCAGACAGCTTAAGTTTTCAAAATTCAGAAAGTCTTTTTAAAAATAATCTGGACAGAGTTCTAGCAGTAAATATATTAGTTCAGTTTTGAAATCACACTCAAATAATTCAGAAGTATTAATGAATTATCCTCCAGCCTTTTGTCTGCCCTGAGGGATTTATGATGAGAGATCAAAGGCATGGAGGAGTGAAATGACTTGTCACAGTCATAGTGTGATTCCCAGGACCTGTGTTTTAATGCCAAAAAGCAGTGTGTCACAGTGAATAGTTGCTAAACTTTTATGTGGAAGCTGAAAGTCTCTTCAAGTAGCATAAACAAATCATATGGCCTTGAACAAACTATGTTACCTATAATTTATTTTTACCTTTGTTTCTTTGCCCTGACTTCTTTGTCTCTACTAAGACTGTAAATTCTAATAGGGAAAAACCTCTGGTTTTGTACAGTGTATGGCATAAGAGATCTTGATTTTTTTTTTTTAGGTTTTTTCTTTTCCAGCTGTTGCCTCTAACTGCTACCAAAATATGAAACATAAAAAAATAAATGTAGAAAGAGATTTTCTGTGTTACGTTATTTCAGGTTTTACTTTCTTTAGTGTATTTTTTTTGCATTGTTACTTTAGCACTGCGGCTGTCCATAGTGCTCTAGATTGCCATAGGTCTTTATATCCTACATACCTGCATACAAAATTACTTTCTCCAGTCTAGTTGCTGCTGGTTTACAAATTAAATGCTCACACAGCAGCCTCTTTCACCATCTCTCACTTACCTTCCTCTTATTTTGAATTATGGAAGAACCATGTAGATTTCGCATTTCATTTTGCCACTCCTGCTCTTGTTGTAGGGTATTATTATTGTTTAATATACTGCATATAGATAAACTGACAAATTTAAATTAGCTGCAACAGTAACTTACTGTTGGACCAGGAACTGATTCTATCCTATTGTATCCTGTAAAAAAAAGAAGCATCTGCTAATATCACAAACACATCCTCTCTCTAAAGACTCTGTAGTTTTAAGCAGCCTGGTTACCTGTGTAATGCTTGCTGACACTCAGAATTTTGTCTATAATTGTAGCAGGGGAAAATACAACCCCTGTCAGAGTCAGCGGTGGGTCAATGGAGAACAAAGGCAGTAATCAATCCAAGGCCTAATTAAAGGCAGTGGTGCCAGGAAATGACAGGGAATTCAACAGCCTGACTCTCAAACTTCCCTAATTGGACTAGTGTTCTTTATAACTGCCCTGTGCCCCACTCAGTATTGCCCTGGCTATGATAGCAGTATCTCACCTCTAGTGTTTTGCTTTGCTCTCGAGTTCAGGGCAGAGATGGATAGAGGATCAATTAGCAGGGATTATTGGTAGGTTTATACTTTTCATTTCACTGTTTTTGGTGAAAGCTTAGTTTCTGAATGATGGTTATAAGCCAGTCAATACTCTACTATAGTTGATAAACTTGTAAAAAGAGATGGTGTTGCTAAGATAGGAACATGATGAGGCTGCTGCTGTTCTCACATTTTTTAAATGAGAGAGCAAGTAAGGGAAATGGTACTTTTGGATGGAGAAGATGAGTTTGAATCATTAGCAATTTCATTTGAAGTGTTGTGGTTTCTACTTGATGATATTAAAAGAAACTTCCTCTGAAGAACCTGAGACCAAAAGTAGAGCTTAAACAGCTAGTATTTGTGAGCAAGAAACCAAACTGTTTTCTGCATCCTGTAAGCGTATGATAAAGTGCAGCAGTTGCTGCATGAATCTGAGGAAAAATCTTAAAAACCATTTATGAGTTTTCCATAAGGGTAAATACAATAAGTACATCTCAGCATAAGCTGTGCAATATGTTCTAGTTAAATAATATCCAGCTAAAGTTCTATCATTTCTGCAGGAAAGGATCCTGCAGAGAATCTTCAGTGCAGAAAAGAAGTCCCAATGGAATCTTTAGTAGCTTTGCAGAGAAGTATGTTTTGAACATCAGACTAATTTGTACTGAAGAAATTTCTTCTCCCCCACTTGGTATTCTCCTGTCTATTGAAAGTTTCTGTAAAATAGCGAGAAATAGTTAATTCTGCCTTTCATGTTGGGAAAAAACTTCTTGGGAGTGAAGTAGAATTAATGTCTAGAAAAATGTCAAGGTTTAGCTTCCCTTCCCGCCCCCCCAAGAACTACTGCTGGGGACAGAGAGAAGATCGTAGGTGGCGAATTGAAGCATGACAAGAAGTTGATATGTAGTTGATACCACCACGCAGGATTTGATTATGATTTCTTTTGCAATTGCATCGCTCTTGTAATTCCCTCCTCAGCTATATAAGATGTCCTAGCACAAGCTAGTCAATAGTAGGTAATTTCATGGGCTTCCATGGAATGTTGCCCGTGTACCATATACTAACATAGTTTTGAAGGGGGCCCTGCAGGCTAGGCTGTGGTGTTAGTGTGTGCCTGGTAGCAGGGTGGTGGGACAGAAGCCATCCCAGTGCCAGCTGCCCCTCAGTATCAGTGAAACATGTGCCCTTTCACTTTGCTTACTAATGTGAATGCTGTGTGTAGTGGAGACAGATGTTTCCCTGTAAACATGACTTGAGATATTTTTGTGTACTTTTCAGGGAAATTGCAGGAGTTACAACCACATCTCTGTATTGTTACTCACTGGCGTAATTAAGTGAGCTACCCCTGTGAATCTTATTCATAAGCATTTTTTAATTGAGCGTTGGATGTCACTGAGTAAAGGTATTCTTCACTGTGAAGTGGAAAGACCATCATAAAGCAGTATTTAAAATACAGAGAAATGCAAGCTACACTATTCATGGTAATAGCAATTTTTTTTCATCTCAGAGCCATGTAAATGTTTCAAGAAGAATTTAATTTTGTACATAGGTGAAACAGATCTGAGGGAACTGGATAGTCTCTGGACACAGATGAAGCCAGGTCTCTAGTTTTTGCCACGTCCACCACACCTAACTGCAGAATAAGCTGTATATGAAACTGCATTGAAGGAAGCCCTGAGTCACCCTTTTTTCTGTTGTTTTTTGATAACAACTGGTGTTGATGACCCATTGAAACACTTTCAAATTATGCAAATCTTATTGCAAGAGAGCACTTTTTTTCTATACCAACAAATTTGAGCAGAGTTGTTCTCTAGTACCTAGTCACAGTAATGACATGCAAATCCAGCTGGAACTTCAAACCATTTGAAGAATAACCAATAAACACAATTAAGGAGTGGGCTTTCTGTGTATATATTAGAAACAGTGTTTCTTTGTATGTTAGCTTCAAAACTTGGAAATGTCTCAGTTGCCTGTTATAAGAGGTGTAGAAAACTCTCTCCAGACTTGCCTGTCTCCTAAGCTGCACAGCCTCCTGCAAATTATGTACCTTGCAGGGAAGCATTATTAATTCCAGTGGACTGGCCTGTGGCACAGTCCAAATCTGTTTATAATCTTTCAGCACTCTGATATTGCCTACACTCCTAACAAGAAGGATCAGAGGCATGCAGAAGGGGAGAGATGGACCCACATTTCACTGTGATAAGTACTTCAAATAAGAGAACAGTAACTGCTGCCTATTAACTATCTGCTATTTAACTCTGGCTAGTGGCATAGGAGTTTTATAAATTTTTGCAAATAAAAAGAGAAAATTGAATAATTATCTATCCAACCAGTCAGTTCCCAAGTGATGGGGTGCAGGTTTTTTTTTTTTTTTTTTTAATCTGCATGGTATTCTGATGGAATAAGCTCTTGTTCAGATTCACAAACCTGCCCTCAAAAAAAAAAGAAAAAAATTTGGGAGGGGGCAGGGGAAGTTAACAGTAAGCCATAATGAAATCATAATATTGTATCCCTGCCTGTCAAAGAGGGTACCATTATTTATCTTCTTAGACTGATGAGTTAATTACTATGGGGTTTTTTTGTGCTCTAATAGATTGCTGTGTCTTAATAGATGCATATTAAACATGTGTGTTTCTATATTTTGTAAATTATATATGATACTTAGCTACAGGTCTAGCTGAGTAGCAAGTTTCTTTGAGCAGAAAGACCAGCTAAATTCAGGACTCTTTCTAGCTGGCAGGTCAATAATATAGCTCTGCTTTTATCTGACAAGATAAGTTTTCCCAGCCTCACTCTGTTTCTCTGTTGTGCAGTGTGTAGCAGATGGATTTGAATCACAAGGTTGGCTGATGGACAGTATAGGATGCAGCACAAGATACATGTCTGTTTAAATTCTCCTAAACTTGGTGCAGAGAATAACGCTGACTGGAATAAAACAAGATGAATGGTTTTTTGGATAGACTTTAGAGGATTTATCAACTTCAAATGGAGAATTTCCACTGGCTTTTGAGCTGATTGAGTGCTTCAGTCCCAACTGATTTTCTCCAATACAGTAGTTCAAAGGCATCCATATTACAATTAGTCCTTGTTTTTACTTGTAAACTTTACATGTAAATTAAACTAGAAAGTCTTCTGATGGATTCATGATCTTTGCATCATCAGTCTGCATCTGAGTCACACACAATATTTATTTGATGCCCACTATTGTTTTGCAGCATTAGCAAGACTTACTTTTGCAAAGAGTCCATAATACTTTCTGCTGTTGCAAAGTCACCAGTTGCATTTCAAATTGCACTTCAACTATTCACGTGAAAGATTTGGGTTGTAACTGAGCTTTTCATGGGCTAGTGGCTGTTTAACCCCATTTTGGCCCTGAGTGGAAGTGGGCAAGTGAGTAGTTTTCAGAGGCAGAATGTGTAAGGTGAAATGCAGCACAGGGCCAAGGCATTTGCATGCTAGCTCTTGACCTCATGATAGACTTAGATGTTTGGAATGACATTCGCACAGGGCTATTAAGTTATGCCTACCTTCTTCTGAAATTTTTTTTTTTGAATTGGCATCACTGACAAAATTGATATATTCTTTCTCATGTGTGTTCAGATTTCCATTGCACAGTGATCACTGAGCTTTTAAGCTCATCTGATTACAATAATATTTCTCCTTTCTGTTGCGTTTGCTATTAAAAATGAGTATTTGCTGACACCTACACAACATCAAAGCTGAGGATCACTGGTGTGAGCTATGAACACTTGCTGTCTGTCAGACACAGCAGGGCATTAATTAAAGGGAAATGACAGGCTCTTTAACAATGTTGTTATATTTTGAAGGCCAAACTTAATGTTATCTAGTGTCTTACATGAGATTGTTGTGTTCATAAATAGGGCAGGTTAGGAGAATAAAAAAACCAGCTCATTGAAATTGTTTACGAAAGTTTGTACACAATGTCATGTTCTTTCTTGCTTCATTAGTACTGGTTGAGTTGTCTCCTGCTTTGTTTTACCTTTTCATACCTCTCAGGCATACTTCAGCATGCTGGCTGTTGTATTTCATTATTTGCATCTCATGCTAAATACTAAGTATCTGTGGAAAACAGGGTTCTATTATGGTGTGCATTGTGTACACAAAAGAATGGGCTGCTCTCTGCTCTTAACCAATAATGACAACATTGAGACTAAGCAGAATGTCTGAGGGTGTTGCTCTGAGTATTTATTCTCTTGCTTGTGACATGGTAGTACTGATTAGTCATGTTATGCTAGTAGTTTTCACCCATACAGTTTTCTGGATTATAATTCTAACACTTCTAAATGATGTGTAGCCCTAGAAACACGGTTGCCAAGCCTAGAATATGGTGTCTCCCTATATTTCCAGAGCATGCAACAAGACCTGTACAAGGATTTTAGGACTGAGGGAATGAGATGGAAATGAAAGATTCACGAACTTGCCATGTAACTTTCTGCAAATTCCACTGCAGTACCACAAGCAAAGGACCTGATACATAAAGGCCAAAGGAAACTTTAGCTATTTTATGTTTTCTATAGAAATCTTCAGGTGAAAGTTGTTGCAAAACTTCAACCACTTGCTGTGGTTAAACAGTATTATCACTCTAACTTATGGCGACAATTGTAATAACACAAATGGATTTGATGATTAAGTTACCATGAATAATTTGACATGGTAATAAAAAAAATTAATTCTAAGCTGTAAACTGTAAACACAGCTGCTATTTTGTTTTCATTGTAGAAGCAAATGAGGGATAAAATGCTGTTATATTGATATAAACTTCTCCCAAGTCTCTGAACTTCAAACTAATAAGATATTGGAGGGAAAGGGAATGTTTCTTCAAATATCTTTACTCCTTTTTGTTTTTCTCTAGGCAGCTGTTTTCATGACCACGGGGAAGTTCTACTCTGCAAGGGTTATTTACCACCTGGATCATTATAGCACTATAACTTTTAGGATGTTTCTACCCAAAGGCAAGAGGTGGTAACTTTGGTAAATGGCCTATAATTCTAGTTCTTGCATCTTTCACCCTACCCTGTACTTAATGCTCTCCTCTGTAGACACAGGTGCGGAGAAACTGTTGCCTTGAGAAATCAGAAGTCATGAAATTCTCTCACAGGTTGTTTCCTTGCTTTCGGATTAGCTATAACTGTCAACACAATCAAACCCTTGTGTTTGTGTGGTGATAGCAATTTTCTGAGGATTGTTTTTCAGTAGTCAGTGTGTGTGGCTACAGCGCCGATCCTGCAAGCATTTGAACTGGCAGAGTCATTTTGTGCCCTGTGTCTGAAAAGGTTGGTGATGGTTTTGTATGTAGACAACTGGTTCTTGTGCTGTAAGTGCAATGGTCAACTTGACATGCCAGGAAACATTTTCATCTGGCCTTCTTCCTTGTTCTGATGCCCAGAATTTACACATGCATCTCTTGTATCATGCCACAATTTTTGCCAGTTTTTCTAGCTTTAATTTATGGACTTCCCCATCAAGCACTGGGGGGCTGATCTGTGTCCACATAGGTATGTCAACTTGGGACCCGGTATTCAGAGGCAACATAGTGTTCTGGCATCTGTTTTTGTAGTTTGGTACCTGGTGTATGTTACTCCTATGATGCTAATTCACAGCCCCCTCTCCGCCTTCTTGCTTTTGTGTGGCATGGCATTTCAGCTAAATTTTGTAGTCTGTGGTTATAGAAGCGTGACTCTTCGGTCTTTTAAAATCCATGGTAGGATGACTCTGTGTGGGGATCTTTGATTTGTGAATCAGAAAATTTTGTCTAGACTCAGGCACAGCTTGGTTCTTAATTCTCTGTGGTCACTTGGGCTAGAGCAAAACAAGTGCAAAAGGGTGGAAACAGTTATTCCATATTTTGTTTGACACAGCCTGGTCAAACATTTTCCTAGTGAAAACGTGTAATGTGCAAGGCAGCAGGGAGCACAGGATGTTCTCAGCTTAAGTCGATTCTGTCATCAGTGGTGTCATGTAATCACATTAGATTTTAGTACTCAGACTTGCTGGATTTTCTGTTATTTTCTTTCAAATGCCTATAAAATAGAGCCTTCTTTTTGCCTGAAATCAGTGCTGTGCTAAGCTTAACACCTAGTCTGCTGTTCGAGTAGTCTGGCAAAATTCTTAAGGCTTCAAAGTAAGTTTTGCCTGAATGAGGATATCAGCATTTAGTCTGGTGGATATAGCTATAAAAGAAATACTTTGGAGGAAAGGTCGTGGATGAGTTGCCTTTGCCTGTGCTGTTTAAAGGGCTATTTCGCATGCAATACTTTATCTGTGTTGAAAACAGCATTAAGTGCTCTACTGCTCTTATGGTGTGGGTAGTAGTAGAGGGGAATTACAGAAAGGGGTAGAAGTGAGTTTTGACTTGACTTGCTGTGAATCACTAATCAGGTGTTGAGTGAGGGACTAAATATTAACACCTTTCAGGACACTAAGCACTTATAAACTCTGCTGTAAATTCCTGTAAGGGTACTTGGCATGGAGAAAGCGAAGCAATTTCTTATCAGGGTAGGCATGCATTTGAAAAGAGTTGGTTGATTTAAGAGTTAAATCCTAATTGGGCAAAGTGATGAGCTAAATTTCTAGTCCAAATCCAGCTGTTTTAGGCACTGCCCAGCGACTTTAGGAAACCTTCCTCCCCTAGTTTTACTGCTGGCATGATGTTATATGGTCTGGAACATCCCTTTGGTCAGTTGGGGTCAGCTATCCCGGGGCTGTGTCCCTTCCCAACCTCTTGTCCACCCTCATCCTGCACACTGGGATGGCAGTGTGAGAAACAGAGAATGCCTTGGAATTCCACAGCAATAGCTGAAATGTTGGGCTGTACCAATACTGTTGTGGTCAGCCATCTAAAACATATAGGCTGCTGTGAAGAAAATTGTCTCCATCCCAGCTAAATCCAGTGCACCCTCCCAGCTGACAGGTTGAACACTGGATTTCAGAACACAGTAACATGAGGATTTAGCCAAAGCCTGTCTTGAGAAGGACAAAGTCTTAAACAGTCAAGATTTCTAGCCTGTCCACAGCAATGTACTGTTAAAAATTCAGTTCTCCCTTTTTTGTATGGATTCTTTTCTGCTTGTTTTTCATTTAAGTTACCAAAACAAAGGGGAAATTATATCAAACACCTAAATAAATGTAGGAGATGGAAAGGAAAGGATGCAAGGCTCTATATGTTGTGGGGATTATTTGTTGGGCTTGTTTTTTTTAATTTTTTTATTTTATTTCAGGGTGCTTGTGGTACGGATTATAGATACCCAATTTGTACAGAAAATAAAGGTGGAAAGCACATCTCCCATCACTTCATTATCTCCCCTTTCAAATAATAGTTTATGACTTATCCTTTACTGTTTCCTGAAGTCTTGCAATTCAAGTAGCTCCCATCATATTTCTAACCCTGCTGTTGAATGGCAACTGAAGAACTTGGTACAGACAGGTATCTTGATCTGTCCATCTGCTTAAGTAGCACTACTTGTGGAAAAAATAAGGCATATAAAGAAGCAAATTTGGAGGCACAAATTTATTTTTTATCACCAAAGCTATGTGAATAAGTAGAATTAAAAAAAAAAACAAAAAACAAAAAACAAGGGCAAAGTCCTTACTCAGTTAACTTACTTATCCCAACCTGCTGAAAGCATCTATTTTAGAAGAAGTTTTAGATCTACTCTCACTCTTAGTCCTAAGTTTCAAAAATATCTGAATTACAAAATTATAATTGCCATTCTTCCTAATGACAGAGAGTAACTGCAATTACACAGAAAATACTGAGTGTGCCTGTGGGCTTTTTCGACATGCAAAATAATCCTAAGCTGTGGCCTGCCTTTAAAAACATCAAGTGCTGTTACTGGGAAGCCTATATTCTTTAGAATAAGCAAGAGGGCGTAGGAAAGGAAGAAAAGGGTCAAATTGCCTACAGCAAGTCTTGTGCTTTAGGTAGTGATGGACTGGCAGGTTGTCAAAACACAGACGGATGCTTCTGTAATGTATGAACAACATGGCATCAGAATGAATGAGCAGTGTTCTGCTTTTCCAGCCTCCTTCCACCCCCGTCGAGTTATTAGCTACATTGCATAATTTGTGTGTGTGAAACATTTTATAAAGTCAGTATGGTGCTTGTCAAACTACCTGCCATTATCCCCCTTGTAAGGCAGTAACTCTGTTTGCTCCTACATTGGTCTGTTCCCTTCCCCTAGGGAGGTACAGCACAGCTGACTAGGATTTCAGTTTCAGCTGCTGCCTAAAATTGTCCCTTCTGAAAGGCATTGTTTGACTTTTGGTGGGAGCATTTTTTTGTAGAGTTGGAGGTAGATCTTTTGGTAAGCTAAGACTTAGGCACTTTTAGACCAGCGAGGGAAAGCTGGTCACATTTTCTTCTTCACTTGAATGACTCTATTAACTTCATTGACTTAATTGAGTGCTGACAGAAGAGATGAATCCCTCTGTACATACTTTTGTACATACTTTTGAATTTTGTTGTTTATTTTTCTGTTTCTAATTTTTCTTTTTCTCTTACAAAAATGCTGTACACTTTTGCTTAAAAAAATGCATATTTTATACTTCGTATAGTCTTACTAAGAAATCCTGTTGATACTTTTTTAAAAAAGTATTTAAACTTATGCTTACAAAGACCTGAGCAAAACAGTTCATAGCTGTTAAAAGATCAGATTTTTATCTCAGGAAATTAGCAGGGGACAGTTGAGGAAAAGTCCCCACATTCTTTCAGGTTGTATCTGCATGGAGTGAATGGGTGGCAAAGGCTGGGAAGTTTCGCTGCTTATGAACAAGCTAGATGCAGAAGATGAGTTTTCAGGTCGTGTTTGCTGAGTGTTCTGGGACCTCACTGATTGTAAAGAATAAAAGATACAGCAAGACACACATACAAAGTGCAGGCAAAATTAAGTCCCAAATAATTGTTCATCAAATTTTCCAGGCCTAATTACCCCCATTTTTCTACTCTTGCAGGTTTTCAGAAACATACAAATGTCACAGGCGCTTAAGAATAGCTCCTGTCAGTGATGTGGGCAAGCCTCTGTGTGTGCTGTGTATATGCAGGAGATGGTGAAGTAGCCAGCTGTTCTCATTTGAGTTTATGTTTATTTCCGTTGTTACTATTTCTGCCTAAGTGGGTGTAGCTCCCTGCAAAGAAAGGGTTGGAGGTATGCTCCAACTGAGGAGATTCTGACATTGCAGTGTGTTAAAATCACAGAAATATTTGGGCTGTCACTAACTCTGTGCTTGTAAGACAGATATGTGCCAGTGACAGGGAAGGAGGAGGTAGGATGTGAAGGTGTGTGTAAAGGGAAGGATAGGCTATGGGGGAATCTTCAGGGAGGATGAAGGGACTGATGGAATTAAGATGCAGTGTATCTGGAAGTGTGAAGCATAGGCCTAGGATATGTGTGGGGAAAAACATTGGGTTTGGATGTGAGTTATGGGGAGAAGAAACAGGGGACATCAAGGGCTATAGGATGTTTTCAGCTGTAGGTTCTGTGTGCTGGCCTCTGCCCAGAGTGCTGTGTCCCATATTGAGCTCTAGCTCTCTTTGCTGTGGGTAAAAATAGAGAAGTACTGCTTGTAGCACAGCCTTCATAGTAATTGAGGAAAACCAGTATTTGATCTTGCTAGGTCACTAGGTGTGCTGGGTTGTAGGAGAGATTGCTGCTATATCCCTCCAAACATGCCATTACAGGGACTGAGCGGTTGGGTCTACTCGTGCTGCTGCACAACCAGGGTTTTACTGGCCTGTTGGAGAGCAGGTTGTCAAGGTAATTCACAAGTGGGTGTGCAGCACTAAGTATTATGAACCAAACCAGAAGATTAATCTTGAGAGTAAAACCGAGCTGTAACAAACATCTTAAGTGAAGAAAGCCTGGAAGATTTGGAAGTTTGTGGAAGTGACCCAGCACTCTGTAAGTGCTGTCCTTGCGCTTTCAAGAACATTTACAGGCCTTCTCTAGCAGCAAGTTAATCTCTGAACTAGTGTGTGACGTATCTGTGTTGGTGTGGTATAGCTCCGGGACTCTCCTTTAGACAGAATGGTTTTCTTGGCAATCTGTGATACAATTCAATGTTGAAGCATGCAGTGAGAGACCATTTTTGGCCAGTGATAAAATTAGAATGATTGCACATAATTGCTGAAAACAATTTTGAGTTTTATTAATGAGATACTCCAAACAACATCTTGTAGACTATTGTCTCAGTTAATAGCCAATTCGTAAGAGTTAAGTGTTGTGTAATTTACATTTATTTCCCCTATTGATATTGAAATGACACTTGCTGTCCATAATTACCCATTCTTCAGATACAAGTTGTTGCTTTTCACTTGCCATTTCCCTTAAAAGCAGTGGAAATAAACGCAATTTACAGTCGTATTGATTAGTCTCATCCAGGGTATAAGTAGAGTTTTTACTATGCGTATGTTTCTACATTTTGGGAAGGCTAGCTGCAAGCACCAAGAATAATTCTAATAAAAATTCAAGTGCTAAGGCTGATCACAGGAAAGTTTTTTTTTTTTTTTAACTAGTGTGAAATGGTGGTAGGAATCTTTCTGGTTGTGATTCAGCAAGGATTTACATATTTAATTTCTATATTGTTTTATCACTAGGATTGTTTAAAGAAAAAATAAATAATGTGCAGTAAAGAAAATGAAGAGAACAAACGTTAGCAGAGAGAAAAATTCTAAGTTTATGTGTCAATTTATGGTGTGGTTTGGCTCCCTCCTGGGAGGGACAAGCAAGTCAGAGTGACAGGCACAGTGAGGTGGCTATGGGAATTCTTGATTCGCTACTTTGCATACAAAGTTAAAGTCCAAAACGCTTAATTCCCATAAATCTGTTGAGCAATAAAAGAGTTCGTTGTGTATCCTGCATATAATAAACAATTTCTCCCCAGACTTTGATGTTGCTATTTACTTTAAGGGTGAGGCAGAGGGATAACTCCTGCTGATTCTTCACGTGTGCCCTGATTTTGGGTAGTAGGGCTCGCTGGCACTCCCCAGCCCTCTTTTTCTTCCCTTCCATCTTCCATGCAGTGAAGTAATGGATATACTATCCTCAACATGGCTTTGTCCAAGTATGAGAAAGTTTCTTGGTGTTACTGAAATCATCTTGAGTGTATGCTCCCATGAGCTAGTCCTGCTTTGGTAAGGAAGTTGGATATGAGACTTCTGGAGGTCTCTTTCAGTCTGAGGTGTTCTGTGATCCTATTCTATGATTAATGCATGTTCTAATGATGCTGAATCCAATCCGAAGAATAGGATTTACTGCCAGGTTATACATAATGCTTACCTTCTTTTGTAACATTGCTTTAGCAAGTTTATTTTAGGTTGAAGTTGTAGTCATCATCTGGGATCAAAACATTAGGAAAAGCAGTTCTCCTCCAACAGAACAATAGAGGAGGCTTTTATGTGCAAAATTTCTTCATATAAATATTTTCAAATATAGGTTTGAGGAAATATAATCTATTGCAGAAAAATGGAAGGAAGTTGAGCTATTCCACTCTTTTGCTTTGTTCATCAACACTTTGTTTGAGAATAGAGGAGACATTGAAGTCAACTCACTGCTTTGGGTTAACACTCTTCCCACTTGTGACAGGTTTAACAGGAATGCATATGATTGATTTCTAGTTTCTGATGTACTTGGGGAGGTATTACTGCGAGTTTCCTGCAGGTGGTGTTAAGTGTTGTAGAATGTTTTATCTGACTGCAGGGGAGGAGGAAGAAAAATTTCAATTAAGCAATTAATTTTTCAGTTGTGAAATCCTAATGCTAACAGACACCTGTCCAGTTCTAGAGGAACTCCATCCACAGACTTTATATTACCCTCCACAGGGAAAGATCATGCAGGAAACTTCTGACGTGGATCTCTCTCAATTGCTGAACCTTCTTCAAATTTCTGTGTCCTGGTAACTAAAATTCTGTATAGTTGTACAAAAAACATGTGTGTAAACACTACCATTAGGAATAGTATATGGAATAATCCAATTACTTGCTTAATCAAATAAATGATTATATTCAAAGATATTTCTTCAGAGGACATGGTGGAAATCTTCTGATACTCTGACCTCTGTAGGAACTGATATCTTAGTTGTTCTGGGATTCATGATACAGGTAATATAGGCTGAGGAAAAAGAACGGAAGAGAGTCTTCTCCGTGTTCTTCAATGATGTAAAAATGTGTCTGGTAAACAGCTGAATTTCTTGCTTATCTGATGAATTACAGGAATGTTTCCACAGATGCTACCCAGTGCAATTAAGAAAGGAAGGTACATGTCTCTCTCCCCCTTCACTCTTCATTTGCTGCTCCTAGCTTTGCCTTTGTGCTGACTTGCTCTGGAGGAGCAGAAATATGGGATTCAGAATTGCATTGCTCAGAATAAAAGCATTACATTCAGTTGTTACATCTTTGAAGCTGATGATAAAATACTGGTTTTGACTTACTTTGCTTCTGAATGTATGAATAAATTTGTTGATGAATTTCTCATTAGTGATGTCTCCCAGCAGTGAGTTTAGCAACTCTTACCTTCTCCTTCAAACAGGACCTCAAAAGTACACCTTGAATGAGGAAAAAGTGTACTTGTAGAGGTCTAAACTGGTGGAAAGAATGGATTGAAGCACAAAAAGCTTGTAAGAGATTAGTTAATCAAACTTTGAATTTACTAATTTAGTTATAGTTTCCTTCAGCTTTTTCAGAAAGCTGCAGAAACCATTAGAATGAAGGATTTCTTTCAACTTTGCAGGTAGCAGCACTGGAAATACTTCAGTTGGTTTGGTCAGTTTTGAAGAAATAGTGCTATCCTGTAATCAAACAGGCCTGCAAATAGTAATCAGGGGGTAAGAAATTACGGTCTCATTCAGGCATAGGGAATATCTAATTAATCCCTGAAGCTATGGGTGGGCTAGAACACACCTGCTGTGATGTCTAGAAGATGACACCTTAGGTATAAATGGGTTGTAGAGCAGGGGGATTAATCTTTTATTAAAACAAAACAAAATTCAGAGAAAAAGACCCCAAACAAAATACAAACCATAGTATTTCTTTCTCTTCATGTTGAATTCACATAGAATTTTCATTCAGGTTTCTTTTGTAAGGGTCTGTCTTACAAGTGTTTGAGGAGGGAATCAGTGCAAAATGCTAACAATCACAATGTAAATATCTGTTTATCAAGCAGGCTTGAATTATTTTTATTAATAGCCATTAAAGACTATATGTAGTAAGCACACCAGTTACTGTACTTGAAAGGGAAAATGGTAGTCTTGTGCACAAGGCATCTCTTTGATGCACTTACCTTAGTGTGAAGTGTGGGTTGGAGCCTTTCAATTTGTGGAGTAGTTTTGACTCCTAGATATATGTATGCTTGCCTTACACAACCCCCCACCTCCTTTCCCCCCACAACTCTTTATTAAAAGCATCCTCAAGGATTAGGAGGTCTGCAGGGCTTGTGTCACATAGGAATTAACTGATGTGTAAAGCACAAGTCTATGCATTTTCACAGAAAATCTTAGTTTTTCTGTTTTGAAGAATAATTTTTTAGTGGTCCACTGTAATGTCTCCTTGCCAAAGTTGAAAAGTATTCCACTATTAAATATAGAAACATCTCATTTGCAAGATAATTTCAGCTGTGCTTGTGCTTGGATGTGAATGTGAGGTGAGTCAGAAATGTGAAGGAATTAAGTTCCTTTTTGGGCCGGTATGTGCTACTCCTTCTGTGGTACATACCTTACTTTTTTTGTGTCTCTGTGCTGTGGTTAAAACAGTCCCTTGTGCACTTGAATTTGTAAATTAAGCCAGTCCCAGTGATGGTATGAAGTTGAAGTAGGAAAGTGAGTAAGGGAATTGGGATTCAGGGGAATATATTCTCCTTAATCTTTGTACTATCTCACAGATACACGTCTAACAAATAATATTTTCTCACAGATAATTTTGTTGGACTGTTTTGTTTGGGAGAAAAATTGATGGCTTGTTTACAAGTCTTAGTGTGCTGGTATTTGTTTTCATTTTGAAATAGTTACATGCTCTATAAAGTTTGAAAAGGTTGGCACTGAGTAGGAGGTACAACATCTGAAAAGAAAAAAAACCCAGCCCTGGATAGAGGTTGCATCAACATATGCAATTCCAAAAGCAGACTTGTCCCAAGAACTGAAAAAGTTGTAGGATAAGTGATAAGATGCCACCCATGGCCTGCGGATGCTGTATCTGAGCAGTATAATAGAGCTTGATTTCCAAAAGCATTAGTAACACTTTTTTTTTTTTTTTTTACTATATAGTCAATATTTGTTTCCTTATTTTATAAACTAATGAGGTTTTGTGTGTGTTTTTCTTCAGTCTGCACGTTCAGGGAAGCATTGGGGTTACTATCATGAAGTAATGTGTCCCTTTCCTAAAATTTTGCATTACAAGTCTTCAAGAGACTAAATCTATGGGGTAATTAATAGCTTGTAAATTGTTTCTCCTTTTACTTATTGACATAGTGTTACCTATTTTTCTTATAGCTATGAAGTTACATGCAGAGTACATTTCCCTCCCCTGTTCTGATTTGCTGCCCCAAGGAAGACATGAGACCTTGAAAAAGGGATTTGGTTGCATGAGTGAAGGAGAATTTGACCTTCATATGTTTCATCCTCCACAACTAAGGGAGGGGAGATAACAGTTTAAGCATCTACTTGAGGGAAGAGAGATGTGCAAATCTTGCTTAGGGAGGCAAAACTCTTGTGCTCAATTACCATTTTATCTGAAAGAAGCTTGATGGTTTTGTCCCTGCTGTTCCATTTAGGAACAGTAACTGATGTGGCGGACAGAGTAATAGGAAAGAAATCCTTACAAAAACTTTCCAGAAGCTGACATTTCATTCTGGGATTTTTTTTGTCTGGTAGCAGCTGGTTTGCCAGCTTGCAGTCTTGAGATGTGGGTGTTGCAGCAACTTTCTTCTTTACAAACCTCATCCTTTAATTCTACCTCATCTTCAATAGCAGATGATGTGTTTCTTTACATACAGGGTTGCTTAGAGTGGCTGCCAGTGGCTGGGGAGCGGGACATTTCTAGGGTGCTAGCTGTTACCTAGACATAGATGATGCCTGGAATGAAACTTCATGAAGTCACTCCCAAGAGGTCCTTAATCTCTGTGAGGTAATCCTCTTTGCCTCAGGTCACTGTTGTTTATGTGAAAAGCAGCACATGAAGGATGATTTTGCAGGGATGCTTTTATGTGCCCTTCAGAGCTGTTTTGATGCCAGTTTCAACCAGTTCATGATAGTTAATGTCTAAGTGTCTCTGGAGACTTGAAACCCTCATGGTTTCAAAAGTGTGATGGAACTATTTATGTCTGTGTATTTCTGTTCTGCCTGATATCAGCTCTCTCAACATGTGTTGGGGTCTAGGCTCTTAATCTAGTTGTCAATATAAGGATCAGCTCTTACTTTCTAAAACTTATGATCAAGCTTTTATAATAAACCATGACTCAGAACTTAAGTCAGGTTATTGTTACCATTGCCTGGCAGAGTGATTTCCAAACCTGAGATTATCAAACATTGTGCTTCTCAGACAGCAGCTTGAAGAATAGCGTCAGACCAGTAGGATAAGAGTGCTAGAAAGTGTTAGACTCCTTGAAATACTGCAAGACTACTGCTGAAACACTTTTAACTGTTCTTGAATGTGAGGGCTTTCTTTTCCTGTTTACTGGATCAATCACTTTTAGTTGGAGAAATAATGAAATGTCTTTATTTGGAAACAGAGAAATGGGGTTTCATGTTAGCCTGGCCTTTAAGGTGCCTATAATGCGTCTCCTAGACTGCTAAGTTCCACAAAATCTGCAAGTGTGGACAGTCTTTCATAAAGTTGCTGTAAAAATATCATGTAGTACTGGACTGTGAGTAAAACCTTGTAGTGCCATGCTTTACACTTTCCTGATTTGATAGTGAATTACTAAGAATGATTGATCAAAAGAAAAAGTTGTGGGTTTTTTTTTTTTTTTTCCAGCCAGGTGTGTACTTCTGTAGTTCTAATTTTATTTAAGCCGTACTTCCATAGTCCACAAATGAAATATTTGATATAGCATGGTTCTATCCAGGCAGTTAAGTTATACATCTATGCCTTTTCTGCCATAATTTGTCACATATTGACTTGACAGCATTTGATTTCTGTTGACTGTTGTTACTACCTATGTCATTCTAGGTTAAGTTTTCTTCTTTCACTTCAGCCTTGGTATTGGTATCAAAGCTATACTGACTGTGCCTTCTCTCTTTCTTCAGCTAGTAAGAAAGAGTAATTTGGTTTGCTCTTTTGGGGTTCTCTCTATCCTATATGTATTCTTAAAAACAAGTATATTCTTTGTGTTCCTGGTACATTTCATTAAACCATGCCAGCCTAAATATATGCTCTGCACTTACCTATATTCATTTATCTTTTTTCTGTTTGTTTTTTTTCCCTTATTTTACAATCTTAGTTACCAGTTGTTATTAAAAATAATGTTAAGCCTAAAGTAAAAATAATTGTCTGTGTTGTGCCATAGGGTATTTCTCCACATTCTCTGTTGGTTAACAGAAGACTTTCCTATGTAATGGATTTATCTATTCTTTATCCTTTCACTTCTAATTATTAATCTTACTTTCTTATTGTAATTTTTTGTTTCCCTTGATAGCTGTAACTCATAGTCTGCCTGTGCATTAGCCTTTCTGACTTTTGCATCACTCTGCTTGTAGGAGTCTCTTTATACTCACCCTTAACAATGTATCTTTGTTTGAGTTTTTGTACCACTCCTTTTTTGACTTTTCAGATCCTGAAAGAGCTCTTGATGAAGCCTTATTGAGCTCCGGTTATATATCTTGACTTTCATCCCCAGAAGAACATTTTGCTGTTGGGTCTTTTAATGCTACTCTCCTATAGAAAAGAACAGCTTTTCATTTTTCCCTTCTGAGTTGCTTCCTATGGGATCACAAACTCCCTCACCTCTTCCTCCCCCTCCCTATTCATACTCATTGTTGCAGAATCACTTCAATCTAAAATGCCTTTTATGCGTACTCTGGCATCTAGAGGCATTTGTTGCAAAGGAGGTTACAAATGTGATCACTAATTTTGATAAAATTGACAAACTAGGGTGACTTAGAGGCTGAAGGAAACTTGAGCCCAGGAGGGTTTATGTTACTCAAAATCAGATTAAGTATCTGGAATGGGACAAACTCCCATGCATCAGGGGACAAATGAATCCCTAAATGAATTGGTATAGAAGAGATAGATGGACCATTACTATGATCAGATACAGCTGTTCCTGTGCTTTGCTGATAACCTGAGGGGTGGCATATTGGTGTATGGTCTGTCAGAAAGAGGGAAGAAAACAATTTCTTCTTCCACTGTCTGTCAACATTTGTGCGTATTTTGGGGAAAAGGATTAAATAATCATAATATACATCAGCATTGCTACTGCCTGTGATAGGGAATCATTTAGGTATGTGTATGGGGATCAGGTATCTCAGTATCTCTAATGGTGGTGTCCATGGAGAAGAATTTCTTTCATGGTTGGTGAAATTATTTTAAACCTACCCTTGTAACAATTTATGTGGCTTATAAACTAAACATGTGCAGTTGTATCTAGAAAACACATATGTGTGGGGACAGATAACTGAAGATGAAGTAATTTTCATGTTGTGGTTCTGTGTTTGCCAGCAGGATTGGCTTCATGCTCATTGTCTGTTCTATGATATTTGTGTTGCAGATACCTACAAGGCTACTTGAGCATAGAGTTGAGCTTCCTCATTTTTTCCCATGTCTGTTTGACAAGCATATGGCAAATAGGGATGGCCGCTTCAGCTGTAATGTTGTTCTAAAGTTCATGATGTTAGCAAACTTTTCTCTGCTGAAAAAAACCTACCAACTGTCCTTCAGCTGCTTATTGGTTTATTTTCTTTGGTTTTTAAAAACTGTTTAAATTGTGTTCCAAATTACCCTTTTTTTGGTCTGTGTGTGTGTGTGTTTTTGGTGTGTTCATCTTTTTATTTTGCTTTTTTCAATCTGGCACTTGGTATAAAGTATATCACAAACTTTGGAAACTAGGAAATCACATCCTTTTTTTGTTTGTTTTGTTGGGTTTTTTAGTTTTGTTTCAGGATTTTTGTTTGATTTTCTTATTGAAATAAAATGGTTTTCCTATGTTAATCACACTGCTATGAATAAAGGGGTGTTATGTGTCTTCAGCACGGACTACTGTGAGGCAGACCACCCATTTTCAAAACGTTCCAGAGAACAAAAGATGTTCATACCGACAGATCACATGTTCTGTCATTGTAACACCAAACTATTAAGTAAAACTGTCCCTTAAGGCAAAGCATTTCATTTATTATCCTTTGAATGAGTATCTTGTTTATTAAGATGTACTAAGTGGCTAAATCCAGATTGTACTGCAGGCAAGGAAAATTGATTCATCACAGCTCTTTCTCATTGGACGTTTTATATTTAGTGTAATTGCCTTTAGTTGTAGACTAAGGAGGATATTTTGAAATACCAAGTTCTGCTCCAGAATATACAATTTACTGTTTTTTAAACTCTTTCACTCTAGAAGTTGTGATGTTGACTAATGAGAGATTCTAACAGTGGATGCTTGCAGGAGTGAGCAAGGCACATGAACAATGTGTGCACACCTGTCTTCAATAGAGCTCTTATACTCAGTAAGGAAAAACCTGGCATTCTTACATAGACACTGGATCTTCTTTTGATGAATGAAAGTAGATGTTGTCATGCTGAACTCTGCTTATGTAATCTCAGTAGGGGTCATCTGGTTAACATGGACTGTCATTGAAAGACATTACATTAGCTTTCATGTCTGATACTGTTTCCCTGAGTGGTCAGAAAAGATGAGTAGGGGGAACAGGGTAAACTGAAGAAGGCAAAGAAAGGAATTCTGTAAGGCATGGAAGTGTTTGAGAAATTATGTGCTTGTGAGTTATTGTGGAGGTAGGAGGCAAAAATGGTCTCAGTGTCTGCATTTACATCTATACATGGGATCTTGATCTGGCAGAAGGGACTGAAGCTCAGGGGCACATGAAAATTGGTGGCAACAGTTAAGAATCAAAAGAAAGTAAAATCCCAGCACCAGATGGTCTAACCTTGTGCAGTGCTACTCAGTCATCTTGTGGGGACACATGGTGCTGATTAAGCTTAAAACTGCAAATAATGATATAAATTAGCTGGCTAGTTGTAGACTGCTTATGATCCCTAGCTTAGCAAGATTTTGTTACCTCATCTGAAAAACATCAACTCAGACAATCAGGTCTAAAGCTTTCAGGAAAACATTTAAAGAAAGCCAGTGGTAACATTGCTAATGATTTCTCCTCCCTGCTCCCAGATGCTTCCAATCTTCCCCATTCTCTCTGTCTCTTAACTGAGGAGAATTACTCGCTGTTACACATACTGTAGCTCTTGGCATGCTTTAACTGCTCGTGGGTTTTCATTCCATCTGTGGACGTGGTCTCTGTCCTCTGCACTCTTTGGGTTTGGTTTGGGCATGGCTTTGTGACTGACCTATGCCGCTGAGATTGACTAGTAAAACCTTCTCTGTCAGGCTGTGAAGCTGAGAAAGCCGCAGTGAGGCTGAGCCTCATTTCCTCCATCTGTGAAAAGCTGAAAAAAAGGTGGACTGAAATATTCCCTGTCTTGTTTCAGAAGGATTGCAAGCTGCCCAGGGAACGGGTGATCTTCAGCTGAGTACTTGAGCAGTATGTAGCACACCTGCCTCCAACTTTAGCTGATGTCTCTAAACCACAACTGATGATGAGAGTTTGTATACCTTGGTTCTAGAATAGCAGAAAGGATTATCTATGGAGGGATGAGATTTAGAAATTACTATTTTCTGGTAGCTAATATAGCTACCTCAAATATCGTTGTAAGATCTGTCTAAAACCTGAACCAAAGCTGACACTGTAGCTGTCCTGCATGCTATATGTCGGAGTCTGTTAATTCTGACCTGTATCTTGGTATCCTGCTGGGTATCTTGCTGTGTAATCCCCAAAGACACCTGAGCAAACAGAGTTAAAGCCTGAATCATCTGACAGACCAGGAATAGGTCCATGGCAATTGTTTGGAAATCAGGAACACACTGGTTAGAGAATGCTAGTAGGCTACAGCTTAGCTTCCCATTCCAGATATTTCTCTGTAGCACATGTATATTTCATCTTTCTCATTTGTTCCTTTTGGGAGTGAGGTGAGGGAGAGCAGTAATCTATAGAGCCTTCCAGTCCAATTTGTTTTGTTCTCCTCCCCTTTTGAAAGTCTTATTTCACCACTAGATGCAAGCCGTGTGGTCTAACTACAAAATAGATTGTAGTCAATTCTGCCATCTGCTGATGATCTCTTCTGGCTGCTTGCCAGCATGCTTATAATGTGTAGCTAAATCCAAATCAGTTAAGGACATTAGTAGGATTTGGCCTGTGCTATAGGTAAAGAGAGGCAAAATGTGTCCTGACTTTTGATAAAACAATTATTTTTGTGCTACTAGAATTATTCTTCATATTCTAAATCAGCATTCACAAACAAGAACTATATGTTTCTGTGACAGTTTTATTAACTATCTTATATTAATCTCTTAATTACTGCTGATTGTGAAAAGTAGAAGCTAGCTAGTGTTTTGAATTTGAATGTCCTCAATTGCTGGGAAATATAGGCAGGAAGAGGGAATTTAATTTGTAAGGGAGTTAAACCTTGCCTGTGTGGGTATTGGGGCATACCACACTTGTTTCTGTTGTAGTTTGGACAGAGCTAAAACTTCAGCAATGTATTATTTGTCTGCTGATGATTTGGTTAGGGGGCCTTCCAGAAACAGGATCTCACAGTGTTTGTGGTTTTGTGGGAACAATTAAAGAACAGAGTGGTACTGTATCCACTGTTGATTTGTATCTGCATTCCTAGTATTTGGGTCCCCAGTGATTTTTTTTTTTTTTTTTTTAAATGTATCCCAGCATCAAAAGCTGCCTCTTGGGCCTAACCATTGACCCATGAAGGCAACAAAAATGAGAGCAAACCTACAATGAGCCTGTAGCAGATGACTTACAGAACATGCTGTAAAGTTACGCTACTGAAACAATCCCTGAAGATAGGCCTCCTTTATTTATTTTTATGTTACTTCTTTCTGTAAAAGAAACTTTTACTGTGTCTGCAGTAGTCAGGATGCAAATACTCTCAAATCATCAGTGTGATATCAGTCCTCATTTTTGAGGATACACTGGTCACTGGAGAAGGGGGAAAGTGACATCAGGCTGCATTGTGTTTTGCATCTTCCTGAAGAAGATACAGTTAATTGTTTAGAGCAGAAGTTCTAGTTAGGCTGTGTTTCTGGTGTGACATTGCTTACATGGTATTCCTAATGTTATATTTTAATTTCTTTTTGGTGGCTGAATATATATGTATATGTAGAACATAGAATTAGCAAAGGAATGACCACTGAAGTTTTTAAAACACATGCATGCTGGCAAGTAGGTTGTGAGAAGGATTTCAAAGAAATGGGGAGTATGGTGATATTTTAATGAACTGTACCCAAAGAATATGCCTGTTGAGGAATTTATCTGTGAGATCTGCTTAGAAAGTGATACCTTCTAGCCTTGAATTCCCATGTCTTGTCTGTCTTGCTGCCGTGTTATTCTTTAAAGGATTGTTGATAACTGCAGGTAACACCTGTCTTGGCACAGTTGAAGCCAAGATTAGAGATACTTCCTGGTGCTTTTCCCATTGTTTTTTTTTCACACTGCTGTTTCTTAGCAGAGGCACCTGGAAACTCAAGGACACACCTGTAGGATTTTCTTTACTCTGGATTCCTCTACAAGTTGTACTGTGGCTTGGCCTCAATTTTTACTAGGCATGTCTTAGGTAAACCTACCAAAGACTAGTGTAAAAGCCTAAGGAAGCCTATAGAAAAATCTGAGTAGGCATTGGATAACGGAAAAATAACTTTGAAATTTGTATGAAAAGCAGTGGGACTCCAGAGACCCTGATGCAGTGCAAGGAAGAGATACTACACAGCTTAATCTGCAGTATGTTTTTGTTCTGTTAAATGGCATTTACTTCACAAAAAGGCTCTCCACCTTCTTGCATCATACTATGCTGATACCTTTGTGTTTTAACTGAAATTCAGAAAGCACCTGGTAGTTGAGGAAGTACACAGAGGGCGAGCATTTTTCAACAACTGTGGTTTTCCAAATACACTTTGTGCTTATTGCTTTCCAGTTCTAGATACTCCCCCTCTTCCCCCTTCTTAACTGGAGAAGCAGAAAGTTACCATTTATTAACAACACTTAACATTCTCAGTCAAAAAGACCAGCTATAAGTTGGGGTGAGGGAAGGGAGGGGAGAGAGTGAGTGGGTATGAACTAAAGAGGTTCTTGGACTCTGCAGTATTTCAAGTTCTGGCTTGGATTACTGCCAACCTCTGGGGGTTACAGTGCTGTGGGAGGAGAAAAGGGGTAGGTATAGAGATTTATTTAGCAGTTTAATTCAAGTGGTTTGTAAGCCTTTGAATGGTGAGCAATCAGCCCAGTAGGGGAGCTCTTCCACTGTGTCTTGTGATGTGCGCTTGCTATTAAGTGTTTATAGCAGAATGAAAGCATGTTGTGTTAAAACACTGGGTACTTAACAAGCAGCATGCCTCTTGGCTAATCTAGCAGACATCCTGTGTTTGGTTGGAGAAGTATAAGAGGTCAGCATGGGCTTTTTTTTAAAATAATGTTTTTTAAATTATTGTTGACCTCTATCATCTTATGAAGTAGTTGAAAAGTCAAACTCTCAAATTCAGCAGGTTTTCTTAAAACCTTAAGTGGTTCACTGACACAGACACTGAGAAAGAGGGCATCAGTGTCTCCTTACCATGCCTGAATGCCAGCCAGTATGCGTGGGTTCTTACTTGAGCAAGTGTCTAAATGGAATAGATGACATAGATGAAGGGATCGAGTGCACCCTCAGTAAATATAAAGGTGACACTGAGCTGAGTGGTGCAGTTGACACACCTGAAGGACAGCATGTCATCCAGGGGGACCTGGACAAGCCTGAGTCATTGGCCCAAGGAAATTTCATGTGGTTTAACAAGACCAGGTGCAAGGTGCTGCACCTGGGTTGCAGCAGCAGCCCCCAGTGTCAATGCAGGCTGGGGGATGAACAGATCGAGAGCAGCTCTACCAAGAAGGTCTTGGGGATGCTGGTGGATGAGAGGCTGGACATGGGCTGGCAATGTGCACTTGCAGCCCAGAAAGCCAGTCATGTCCTGGTCTGCATCAAAAGCAGCATGGCCAGCAGGTCGAGGGAAGGGATTCTACCCTCTACCCTGCCCTTGTGAGACCACACCTGGAGCACTGCATCCAGCTCTTCGGTCCCCAGCACAGGAAGGACATCAGCTGGTTGGAGTGAGACCAGAGGAGGGCCACCAAAGTGATTAGAGGGATGGGGCACATCTCTGAGAAAATTTGGATTGTTCAGCTCGGAAAAGAGAAGGCTCAGGGGTGACCTAATTATGGCCTTCCAGTACCTGAAGGGAGCCTACAAGAAAGATGGAAGGCTCTCTTTACAAGGGCATGTAGTGACAGGACAAGGGGGAATGGATTTAAACTGACAGAGGTTTAGGTTAAATTAGATATTAGGAAAAAATTCTTTCCTGTGAGGGTGATGAGACACTGGAACAGGTTGCCTAGAGAAGTTGTGGATGCCCCATCCCCAGAAATGCTCAAGACCAGATTTGATGGGACTCTGAGAACCTAGTCTAGTGGAAGATGTTTCTGTCCACAGCTGGGGGGTTGGAACAAGATGATCTTGAAGGTCCCTTCCTATGCAAACAATTCTATGATTTTTTTTTTCAAGTGGCGTTTAAATAATAGGGATTTGTACCATTTATTTATTCCTGCTTTCAAGTAAAACTTTTAAATTTTCCCTATTCTATTCTGTGTCTGACCTCTTCATTTTTGGAAATGTGCGATCTGGGATGGCAAGAGGATGTATTACCTGAAGATACTAAATCTTAGCCAAAGGTGCTTATCTGAAATTTCATTTATATGGTTGTGTTAACTGAATGTAAATAAAATGCTTCTAAAGTAGTCTGACATAAAACGTCATCTTTTCTTGACAGATGTCTATGGCTGTCAGGATAGGTAGTGGTAAGATGTCTTTGGGATACAGGAGTGTTGCAATGTGCTTTATGAAGTATTTTAATGTCAAAGTGAGTACATAAGGTGCTATGTAATCATATATCACCAAAGGTTGTTGATATATAAGTTTGGAAAGGCAGAGTAACAAGAAGAGTTCTCTAACTAAGAACTTAAAAGGTACAACACTAGATGTGATTATAGAGGTGGAAAATATCATATGAATTTTTCCTGATTTGTTTGTTTTGTCCAGCTACATCTTGTGAATTCCTTCCTCCTATAAGCAAGCTCTACAGAGGAAAGAATAGTGGTCAACTCCTGCATCTTCTGTGTTCAGATGGGGAGTTTAAAAATATTTTAATAGGCTTTCCTTCAGTTGGCTGTAGGGACCAAGCAGTTCTTTAAGACTGGTGTTTAAGGACCGTGGAGTGAAAAGAAGCAGAGATAGTGGGAAAAATGAAGGATCTGTTTCTGTGGAGGAGTTGATCTAGTGCAAGCTGGTCTTAGAGCCGTGCAGCTGCCAGGACTTGTGTGTGTTGTAAGGGAGGAGAGACAGAGAGAGAGAGGCTGATGTCTCCTGATTCAAGATGGCAGATTTCTGTTCTGCTGTGGAAACTGGCTGGCAAATCCTGACAAAGTGCAAGTCCCTGTTCATGGGGGCACCCTCATTTCTGAGACCAGAGTTTCTGCACCAGAATATCTGTCACCTGGTGCAGGTAAGAATTGCATTTGTCCCAAATCTTTGGAAAGTGCTACTCCTGCTTTGGGGATATCTGCTTTGGTTTAGATCAGACATATAAGGGAATGGCTTTCTCTTGCAGTCCTTTATTTTGTTCCCCATGCAGCAAATGTTGTGGTTCTACTAAATGTTAGCAGCTGCTGATAACAGACAGGTGTCAAGCACTGGTTCCACTGGTTCCTGTTCAATATGAAGGTGTGTTCAAGACTGCCACATCAAAGCATCAACCATATAGTGAAATGCTTACCTCCTTCCAGCTGTGTTTTTTTAAGAAGTATCTATTTTTGCCTTCAGATTCTGTTTCCATCATATTGAATTGAATGTTTTATAGAATTTTAAAAAAAGAAAAAAATCTGTTTCAATACAGCTTTCCAAACAGTAGGTACCAAGCCCACTCTACCTTCTTTTGTCTGTAATACTCAAATACCTTCTGCAAGTCATTGGTACCACTCATGTCTTTGCACTCTTTAACCTCTGGAGAGGTTATTATTAAAAGTCTTTTCAGTAGACATGGCAGCAGCTGTTTAAGTATGTTTTCCTTACAGGTAAATGAATGTTTACCTGCATGAAAGTCAGTTCAGCATTTTGGAGCCAGAAGAATCTTGGGTGTTAATTGCAAGAGTTGTGTAATATGCAGCCAATCTCTGAAATAATTCCAGATCAATGCTGAACATATTGAACACTGTATGTAAACAACAGTGTTTGTGTTGGAGCTGGTTCAAAAGTCTCTTTTCTTCTATTTTAAATAGCTGAAGAATAAACAAGTTAGTGACTAGAGATTAACATTCATTTTAGTAATTTCAGGTCTGCTTGATTAGGAGTGGGCTTCTTTCCAGGCTTCACCTGTTTCATGTCAGGCTACCAAACTGCAGGGCATGCAGGTTCTGAAAATGAGTATTCCGAGTAGCAAGAGACAGCATTCAGCAAATATGATTCTGGAGATCCAGTTGCAGGAACATATACTTTAAAATAAGCCAGTATACTTCAAAACTTATAGCTGATCTTTTGCTGTACTGAAGAACTGGCTCCTTTTTATTTCTGGATTCATTGCTGATCCAGGATATTTTACTTCTTAGTGATTTACTTTCTTTAAACAACCTTTTGTAGGAAACTTTCCTGACAGTGTTTTTCAGAAATAGAAATAAATGAGAAATAACTTGCAATTCATTCACTATTTACATGCCGAGGAACTTGAATAGATGGTAGTAAAGGGCTTTTGTGGTCTGTATTGACTAGCATGTTATGCTGTGCGGCTTTTCCTGTGTTCTTCCTCCTGCTACAGAACAAATGGTAATGGCATACACTTGGGCCCAGAAACCCAGTGCAAAGTGTTTTCCTACGCGAGTGGAGACTTCCACATCTGGCACTGCTAGCAGAAGATATTTCCATGTTTGTTATCTGTCTTATCTGAAGGACAGTTGCGTGGTGCAGCCTCCCATTGGTGAGGCTCAGGATGAGCCTGTTGGGAGGAGAGATGCCGTGAAAGTCGTGTACTGCCTATAGCACACCTGTCTCCCTCTCACACACACAGAGTGTTCTGGGTTGGTCTGGATAGTGCCACACAGAGCCAGGATCAAAGCTGGGACTAGGAGAGCTGGGGTAATGTGTGAAACCTGCAGTGGTCCCTGAGGTAAAGCTTTGTGCATTAAGTTTTCTTTCCCTGCTAGTAAGGAATGGAAGTAGGGCATGTGGTAGATTAAACTGCACGCAGTATCTCCATTGTAAAGTTCCTTCAATACTAAATACTGGGTATCATTCTAGATAGGTTTTCAGAAGAAAGAAGAGGAATACTCTAAGTACCATGTTGCAATTTGGTGGTAAATGCCAACCACTGACCGATCTTTTTCCTTATGCATACTCTATACGTTGAAAAAATCCTAAGGATAAGTTTGAGTTCCTGAAGGGAATTGTAGGAATTTGAAAGCTGACTTACAGGTCAGCCATAAAATACTTGAGTTTGTGAGGTTTCTTCAGACATATCTGTGAGGTGGTGGCAATATATGGAAAAGATTAAGCTGGTTAAAGATGTGACTTGTGGCAATCCATAAGGTAGTCGTATTTGCTTAGGAGAGTTGCTGTTTGTAACCTCTCAAAGAAGAGATCAGGAGAATAAAGTTAACGAAAATATGTCGAAAGTTCTAGGGTTTTGTCTGAGTTGTACCTGTGAGTCTTAGGTATGTATTATAAAATCAGAGAGCACACTGAAGGCATCATGTTGTTTACATTACAATGCAAATACCCAGTTGCATGGAGCTCTGTGTTTGATAATTAGGTATGGTTTTGTTCTTGTCAATACCGACGATTCTCAACATAATGACTGGGACGTGAGAAACAGGATAATAAAAAGTCAACGTGAAGTCAGTTATTTGAAAATACATTTTGCTTCCTTCTATAAAGTTCAAGAGTTCAGAGCATTTTTGAGAAAAGTGTAATACAAGCAAGCAATTTTGTACAAAAGTGAATTAAGAAATATTAAGCCTGAGAAAAGTTGCTTAACTGGTGGTTTCAGAGTCTCTTTCACAGTTTCCTGATTGTAGCTGGAAATGTTCATCAAGATTTGATTTCTGTTATTCCTGCTTTAGTGGCTCAAAGTCCTTGAACTACTTACTGTTTATGTTTTCTTTTCCTAAACAGGATGTCCACAAATGACCATTTAATTGCATGTCCCCTGGCTTGTGCTTTTCCAGGTTGCTTTGACTTCTGCTTCAAAGTTCTGAATCCGTGTTTTGTGTGTACCAGGCAAGGTCCACTTTGAGCTTTTGTTTGAGTCTTAACCTTTTATTCAGTATTCATGTGGGCAGCTTGACTGGACCTCCAAACTGATTTTTTGGATGCGAAGTTCCATAGGAAATAGATTGAGCTGATTAGGATGTGTCTGAACTCCCCTGGTTGGGATAGCAAGCTTGAGAGAGTAAACGAGAGTACCATGAGAATTCAGTCAAAAATAATTCTTGCAGAAGAAGCCTGTAGATGGGCTCTCTGTGCATGGTAGGAAAATTACTTAAACCTCAGTAAAGGATTCTGAGATGCTATTATAATGGCTTTGGTAGATTTAACCTTGAAATTTTGTCTGAAAATGTAAGGCTAATTTGTAGGATTGAGAGAGACTTCAATGACCCCTATCTTAACTCAGCTGTCAAAAAGACAAATTAACCCCTTTCCAAAATCTTTCTTATCATTCATCACTTCTGGTATAGTCTGAGAGCTCAACTGTTCACTTTCAGTTGCACACAAACATGCTGCTTGTGTATGATAAGGAGGCATTTGCTAAATAATTTTGGGAAATGAAGGCTAAGACAGGTAAGTTAATTTTGGTAACCGTTTGGTTAGTTTTCCTCCCTTATTCCCCAAATTACAAGTCTGTTACCATACGCTGGTTTACCTAAAAAGTTACAGTAGTTCTTAGTATGAATGAAATGTATGTCAAGTTAAATTAAATTTATTCTTTGGATATTGCGAGCCCATACCTATTCCTTCAGAACCTGTCTAGTAACAGATCGAGGAGTAGAAATAACTTGTAAGGTTATTTAGTTGAATGTCCTGCATTGGTCACTACAGGTTCTCATAGGTTAGTTGTTTGTGTCTGAAGTGGGGAAAAATAATTCCATTGTATGTAACTTTTCCTACTTCCTTTGTTTCTCCTTTATTGGGAAAGAGCTGCATTCAAGAACAGTTCTTATTTTGCAGCTGAGCACTGCTTAGATTTCTCATGGATCAGAAGCAGGTGGAGGAGGGTGTTTTGTTTTGGTACTCTGATATTTTTGGGTTTATTTCAAACATTGACATTTTTTAGTATGGCAAAAATTTACGTTTTCAGATTAATTTTTTGCAGTGTATTAGAAGTCAGTTTAGATCTTCCTGTTAATATGTACTGCTTCTTAGACTTTGTACATTTTAATAGTATTTACTTATTTACTATTTTAATAGTGTATATGTCTATTTACTTGCTTCTCTTTGGTGAAGAGGCTAGCTGGGAGTTGCTTTGTTTTTCACTGCAGTCTTTGATTCTGAGCTAACAGATAGGGAAGCTGGAAGCAGCAGAGTTTATATGGAGAGTTTTATCACCTCAATACCAGTGTAAGAAGAAAATAAAAGTCCCAGAAACTGGCATATGAGTATATTTTTTCCTAAACTGAGTAGTTGAGAGTATGGCTTGAGCAAATTACTTGCTATGATCATGCATTGCTCTTTTGATGCATTGGAACAGAAGCTTGGAAAGACAGTTTTGAAGAAAAGTTAGGATTACAAAGTTTAAAAAGAAAGGTGCAGTCAGAAGAAACCATTCTATGAGCAATTCAAGGGAAAAACCAAAACACAAAGAATGAAATATTACTGAGTTATAGCGCTGTAATTTTTAATCTATTCCACAGACTGCATTTCAGTCTTCATGCATAAATTTTAGTTCAGCAGTCTTAATATTATTTATGCAGACATCTTTTCAGTCACCCAAGTTGATTTCATTATCATGGGATAACATTCTCAGTTCATTCCACTCACTTCCAAATATTCCTTTCTGAAGTTCCACTTTGCTTTACAGGTAAACTGCAATGTTTCATATCTCTTGCATGTTTCATGCTATACTGATTTCTTTGGATCTGCTTGCACAGATAAACACTTGGCTGCTTAGGAGCTGCTGTTGGTAAACACAGAGCATTTGGTGTTTCAGGCTTCAGACCTTAGCCTTCCTCTGATGTACTTACTGGAACGTGGATATGAAGTTTTGAAGTCAAATAAGCATTCTGGACGTAGTTTAAAACAAGAAAAAGTGAGAATTCCTGCTCTTGTGTTCAAGAATGTTTTAGGAAAAAAACCCGAACTGCTCTTTTAGAGGGTGTAATGTGTTCTAAGAGACTGGCACAGTAGAGATGCAAAACTACTGTGTTGAAAGATCAACAGGAGAACGTGGCTGTGAAGAGACAATCTACAGAACTTTTATGGCACAGAACTTCTTACCCAACTCTGTTATTGAAAGTCACAGGTTGTTGTTCAAGCACTTTTGCACAGTGTCCTACCTTGTAACATGAATAAATAATGTCAAGAGCTGCTGAACTGATGACTTATTTCCTTCTCAATAGTTCCAAGTGGTTGTTTTTAGGTTTGTTTTTAATTTTCATTGTTTCCCTTCTTTCGTATTTGAATACATGAGTTTGTTCTGTTTATTAGCTCTTGAATCTGGAAAATATTCTATGGCATGGAGGCCCCAGCTTGTAGCTGACAGAAGTTTAAGAGTAAAGGAGAAATAGTCTGGGCTATTGTTGATGGAGACTTATCTCCGGAAATTCTTACTGGAAAAAGTTTTAAAGTAGATGAAATCTTTCCACAGCTTGATGTCATGATAAAAAGTGTGAAAGTCACCAAGCCTTCAAAAATCAAAAGACTGACATAATACCAACTTCCATAACATGATACTTCAATTTTTAAAAATATCTTGAAAGTTTTGCTGTTTCTCAGTGTCTGTGTAAGGAGGAGGTGTGGGGGATAGTGTTTATATATTCTGGAAGTTTGGTACATTGTCTCTAAATAGCTCTTACCACCTCCTGGTAGTGTCACCATGTTGACCCTACATAAGCTCTAACAGATGCTGTTCTACCCTTCAGCCAGTCTTCTGCTCTCCCAGAGCTGGTTGAGATCTTGGGAAGGATGAGTAGCCGTTGGTATTTCCTTCTCTGGCAAATGGTAGGGCTGAAGGGAATCTTCTCCAGATGATCTTCCCTATCCTTTCCACCCTTGACCTATTCTGCTGGGCAGAAAAGAGGAATGTTCTCTCCTTCTCCAAGAAGGTAAAAATGCACTTCCCAAAACCTTAACAATCAAGTTCTACTGGATCAAAGTGTCTCTATTGACTTAGTGTATTTAATTTTCATAATGTGTTTTTTTTTTTTTTTTTTTTTTTTTGAGGAAAGAGTTAACAATGTGAGTGCTTGAATGAATAAAACAGCTTTAAAAATCACAGGACAACTTTGCCAAAGAAGTGTGACAGTGGCTTGAACACTTTGCACTTATATCAGAGATTATTTCTTGTCAGCGGCTTGCTCTAGTTTCATGATTAGGAGGCTATTAACTGATTGTATAGTACCTTTTAAGGATTATTTGGTCTCTAGTCTAACTTACATTAAAAAGCCAAAGGAAAACAACCTCCCAAACAAAAAAACCCCACACCCACAAGTAATACTTTTTCTGTTTCTTAAAGAAACAATTGGGTTCTATAACTGAACCATTGTAATTTGTCAGCTACTTTAAAAAATATTTTTACTGCTTTTTTTTCCCTCTTCACTTCCCTAGCTGAAAAGCAATGTAATGAATGTAGCTAAGGCAATTTAACTAGGTTTGCTTGAGCTGATTCATTAATAAGTAGGTGAGCTAGAGAGTCAGAAAGGTACTAGAGAAATGGGCAAGGACCTGAAGAATACTGAGGTAAATCTTTGTTTATTAACTTTAGGTGAGAGAAAGAAATCAGTCTCTGAAGGAGCAGTTCCCTCTTAGGCTCTAGGTTTGGTTTTGCCTCTTACTCACTGGAGAGGATGATTAATTTAGTCTTAAAAGGACAGAACTCATCAGATCTAGCAGAGGTATAGTGTGACTGTGGACACTGTTGTCTTGCCTGGGAACTAGTGGAAGTCTCTGTATGCTCTCCCCTATTAAGCCATCGCCCATATTGCCCCATGGCTTCTTTAGTGCCTGAAAAAACCTGGTGCTTTAGGGTGTCTCAAGACAGTTGGGCATCAGTAGTCTGTTCAGTGATTTCAGCCCACAGAGAAAATTTAAAGGAACAAGAGAAATCAAAATGGCCACATTTCCCTTGAAATAAAACTTCTGAACCTGAATTTCACATCAACTTATAAACATTGGTGTGCATATGTGTCAGATACTCTGTGTATGTCCTTCTGTATAAATGAGTTTATAAAATTATCAAATGGACAAGAACAAGAATAATATATGTATTGTAGTCTGAGCAGAATTACCCACAAATGGAAGATCTGGGGATTCCCCCCCATTTTTTTGCCATTAGTGAATGTTTTCAAGAAAATACTGTGTTCTAGTGAAAACCTAGCATTTGATTTTTCATATGCATACACATATTCCACTAAAGATATTCCCTGTTCACCTCATCAAACTCTATTCCCTCCTTCCATTTAGGAAATTCAGTGTTCTCTGAAGCCCAGATAGGGGATATCAATCATGTTCAATATTAGGTTACTTGCAGAAGAGAGTCATTACCTTTAATGTGTAATAACTGTGCCATGAAGATAATACAATAAAATCCAAGAAATGTAATTTAGAAAGGCTTCCTGCTCAAGCTAAAAAAAAATAAAATGTTATAATCCCATCCTTAGGGTCACAGAAAATCTTGTTTATTTTATTCCTTCTACTTTGTTTATGCCTTTTGGGGCTTCTTGCAGAGTAATGCATCATCTGCCTGGGATGGTTTCAGTGTGGGTCTGCTGCATTCAGCTATTTCTATAGAAACACCCAAGAAATACTTGGTGTTGTAGTATAGCTGCTGTGCTAAGGGCTGTGCAGCACAGAGAGTAACTGTTGTGTTGGATTGTGAATTGTAATGGTCCTGCCAAAAATCTTACAATTTCATGGATTACAGGGAATAGGACTACACTACTTTTGACATAGGTGTGAATGGTGCCCAGACAGAGATACTGGAAACATGAAAAAATAAGCAAGTTTTTGTGATCAAATGTGCCCCCAGGGAAGCAAATGGCTGGTTTTTTTTGGAGTGACTTCAGTGGGAGTGAGGGTCAGAGTGTGGAGCTGCTATTAGTGCTTTTGTACCTTTTCCTTTGGCCTCGTTCTCCTGCACTGACACACTAGTGTGCCTGGCTGTCCCTCTGAAAGGGAGAAAGATAGTGTTAGCTTTAGAAGATAGAGTAATGAGGAGATAAATAGCAAAGAGAACTCTTTCTTGGAAAGAGCAGTGTAACCTAGTTATTTCAAGCAGTATTTTGTGAGAGATTCCCAGCTCTGACTGGATTTCTTAGGAACCGTTTAATGCAGTGCTTCAAGGGTTGTTTTTTTTTGGTGGTTTATTATTATAATTATCATCATCATCAATTTTTATTTAACTCAGCAGTGGCAATGGCAGATGCAGGTTTTAGACTTTAACAGTGTTTTTCCACTGCTAGAGATGATGTGACTGGTAGATGTCCTTGAATGAAGGGGTCATTCCTTTTTTTCCACTCAGCATCTTGGATTAAAATTCTGATTCAGCTGCCAGAATTCTTCTCCCTTTGTTTATTTTATTGGCAAATGTTTGTATTTCCAAAACTTTTGGTGAACAGTTCATTTTAATTTTATTTCATTACTTTTATCTCTTTTGTGTACCTCCCTACTAGGTTATATGTTGTTCTACTTACTATAATCCAACTTCAGCAACTAACTGATACTGCTAATTTGATAAATGAATTTTTCTGTGTTGGGGTTTTCAGCAGTGAAGTTTCCATGAACTAGGAGCTCTAGAATTAGGGCTCTATAATTAAAGATGGTAGTCTCCAGTTAGCAGGTGTGTCTTTGCTGTCATATATTTTGATGTTAAACTTTTAATGGGGTTCCTACTATTTTCTGTTGGAATATGCTTCCTCCTGCTGTTATGTCTAGTTGTTCATATGTTGGAGAGCAAAGCAGCCTTCTTAGGTAAAGTTGACCTCTGGATTTACTCCTTTATTCCCTCTAGATGCATACTTATACGTAAGCAATGCAAAGTAATAAAATTGGTCAATGGAACTCAAGTCTCTCTAGATCTAAAACTGTAACTAAGCAGTTGATGGAGTTTACAGGTACTGGTTCTCTGTGTTACTGGCAGAGGTAGTGATCAGTGTTTGAGAGGGAAATCTAAACAAGAACCAGAGTACTACTGGAAAAACGTCATTTTACTCCAGGTGTGAACAACAGAAACCATGACAGCTAACCAACCTTCTGACCCACTCCTATACGAAGACTTTGGTCAGTTGTATGGTGCTGAGGGGCCTCAGGAAGGTTCCACTGGGAAGAAATGGACTGTTAGTAAAGCTTCTAACAGTGTTTTGCCACTTCAGCTCACTTAATAGTCAACTCTGAAATGTGATGTTTCAGTAGGCAGTATTAGGAATTCTTATTTAACAGTCCTGCTTCAGTACAATGGTATGAGCTTGTAGTTTCACTGGATAATTCTTTATATAAATAGTTTGAAAGAAAACTGAACGAATTTGGATTTTCTCTCTAGGACAAATGTCTCTTTTCCCCAAAGCTCTAAAAAAATATCTATCAATTAAAAGTAGAGGCAACTGAATATACAGAAATCTCCCCTCTTTTCCTTAATTGTATTTCTTCCCACGTGTGCAGACAAAACTCAGAGTGAACTTGCTCTTAACTATCCTCATAATATTGATGTTGTGTTGTCTCTGGATACTGAAATAATCCAGTAAATGTTCTCTCTGCTTAAGTGCAACTTTAATTTGAAAATCACATCCATAGCAGTTCTTAGAAATCCTATCTGAAATTACTAAGCATGATTGCTCATGCTGGAAGTACTTAAAAAAAAAATCAGTCAGATAGCAGAACCTATTTTAAGTGACTTTCCTAGCCAATCTTTGTTACACAGCACAGGTCAGAATTAGAGTCCCTGCACATCAAATATAGTCAACACATAGATTATTCTGTGGAGTAGGCATCTTGACAAATCACTATGGAATAAATTCTTAAAGAGAATCGTTGTTGATATACCCTAGAAAAATGTAAAGTGGATTTGTCAAATTATATCTGTTGTGAATTAGTGTCTTGGCTTGAATTAATAAGAGAAAATTATCTAGAGACAATTTTCTGGATGAAACTTGTTGATGCAATGTCATACTTAATAATAATACTTAATCCATTAAATATCTTTTTCCTGATACTGCACCTATTGCTAGTCAGCACTAGTTAGATGTTTATTATTTTTCTAGCCTTAAAAATTTCTGAGATTCCAGGAATCAAACCTTGTTTCTCCCTGTAATAAAATAAATATTGCATAAATAAGAGAGTAAATCTGCTGCCTATATATACACTTTTGGTTGACTATCAGATTTTGCTTAACTGGAAACTGCATCTGAGTAAGAGCACTAGTCTTTGGAAAGATGTTGGCATGTCATGAATCCTGACCCAGTACTGGAGCAGTGTGTATGTGGATGGACAAATCAAGATAACTGTATTTTACAGAAAATTAAACAGGGTTATGACTAAGTCTGCATTTCCTTAAATGTTCTTGTAAAATTTGTCTCAAATGCATGGTTATATTTGTTGCTCTAACTTTTCATGAAACCAAGGCACCATAGCCTTAGTTACAAATAATTTCAATTTGTCTTTGGCTTTGTCCATGTGCCAGATGAAGAAGAAAATGCCATCTAGTGTATTCTGCAGCTCTTTGGACTAGGATTGATTTGAAAGATAAAAGTCTTAAAATTTGTCAACCAGCTGAGGTAGCTCATATTTCTCAGATTAAGTCTCTGCTGAACTGGTTGCAGATCCCAGTGGCTGGAGTGGCTGGTACTCAGGTCCGCAATGTTCCTGTTTGCTTGTATGTGAAACAAAAACCCTTCAGTGAAGCTTCAAGTTGGTTGAAGGTGGTGTGAAAAAGTGGCTTATAGTGTCTTCTTGGGGAAGTATTCTATAAGGTGTGAGTTCCCTAAGAGGACTGAACATAATCACACACAGCAAATGAGTATTAGCACTGCAATTTAGGAGCAATATTTCTCACTTCAGTACTACTTTCTTCAGAGTTCTAAAGTGAGAGATGCTGTCAGAACACCCTTGAATTGTAGTGGAAACCGGAGATCTTTGCTCTACTGACACCCGTTTTAGCTCCGACTGTAATTACAGCTAGGAAAGAAGATGGATGTAACCAGTTCAGATCTTAACTTATAAGCAAAATGAGACTAACTGTGCTTTGTTAAAGAATGTCAGTCTGGAGATTTCTCATTTTATGTGTTGTTGGAGAATATGACCACTTCAATTTGACTATTAGTTTTCTGTGTTTGTAGTTTTTAAAACTGAAATAGCTTGTTACAAAAATAATTTCTATGGCAAACCTTGTAAATAGCTTTGCTTAAAGGAGTATGTCTCTTGTTTTCTTCAGGCTGCTGTCTTTCACTGTAAGACTGCACAATAGTGGATAGTGTCCCTTTTCTTAGGTTTATTTTACTTACTGTTCATGAACCCACATAACAAAACCAAGACTCATGTAAAACTAGATAGCCCTTGTCTTCATGTATGTGTGTCTATGAGGTTTTGTGGTTTCCTCTGAAATGGAAAGTGGACTTAGAAGTGTATGTTCCACTTCTCTAACTTGGCAGCCAGGCATCATGCAGGAGACCCTGTGAAACTGGAAAATAATTTTTTTTCTCTGAAGGGAGAGGTGATCTGGGACTCCGACTCTTTTGTTCTTTGAATAGCAGTCTGCTTTTTTTTTTGCTTTGAGAAAATGATTCCATGGTCTGTTTACTGTGACCAGAATCTCAAGCAAGGAGAGATGGAGAACTGGTAAAACCATCTGTCTATTGCTCCCAAACACAGTTTGTTCGGGTTTGTGATTTAAAAAAAAAAAAAAGGACACATTGAAATCCTAAAAATACACTTACTTAAAGAGCATAGGTTTTACTTTAGTTCCATAGTTTAACCTTGTCTCTGTACCTTATGGTTTCTTTTAACTTTGGATTTTGTTGTGATAATTTTGCACAGTGCTAATTAAAATCTGCACTGGGGAAAATGGGGATAGAGGCATCAGTAGTGTCAGAAGATGTGGGCACAACATAACTTAGTTTTTCTTTGGCTATCTTAGATTGAGCTGGTTGCCTGATTTTAATGTTGTTAGGTATCTGTGACTAGAATTCTGTCAAATAAATATATACACACACGCAAAGTGGTTCTGCGAAGCTGAGTTTATTATTTTTATGTGGGTCTATGTAATGTCTTAGTTCATTGTTTTAAGATCACAGGAGATGTGAAACATATGGAGCATGCTTAGTTTGACAGGGTGGTGTTAACAAATTCTTCTTTTGCATTTGCTAGGTTTAAAGTTGACAGTGGTTCCTGAGCTATGACTCACAGTGTATTTGTTAGTGGTTAGAAAGGAGCAGTACTGTTCTGTGGCACAGACTGTCTCCAGCTCTCATTTACATTAAGAGAAAGCCTTCCCTAGTGCCAGTCTGTGGTTCCTATAATTTCTGGACTGTCACATAATTATGGCTTGGAGAGGTGTAGATTTTGTGCCATAGGAGGTGTTAGGGACTATGTCTTCAAGTTCCTTCTGGTAAGCAATGCACCGTTCTGTGAAAGCCTTTTGGAAGCCTTGAATTACTGCATTTTGCATTTTTTAGAAAAAAAAAAAATATATATATATATAAATCCTGGGAGTTTCATCACAAGATTTATTTGAGCCGTTAACTGCTGTGATGAAGGTGATCCCTGAAGTCTTCAGCATGAGCTTGGTAACAGATGACTTTGTCAGAGCGGTATATTGAATCTGTTACAAGCAAATGATATATGACTTGGTCAGGTCATGTTTGTCTTGGATTTCTGTTCTCTTGTAGTGGAAATTTTGTTCCACAGCCCTTCACCTGATTATTAAATAAGGACAGATGCACTGGAATTATGTGACACACATCCATTAGTGTTCAATAAACATTGAAGGTGCAACTTTTTCTAATTTGAGTCTAGATTTTCATTTAAATCTATTGACAAAGGAGTTTTTAACTGGGAGACAGAAAAACTGACCATGTTGATGGTGCTTTTCGCAAAGCTCCATGGTCCCTTTGGGCTGATTAATCAATTTCTTCCGAAGAACAGGATGTGAAGTGGTCGTTTGCTCCTTGCCCTCTGCTTCTCATCGGTGGTTGTCTTGTATTCCACTTGGAGTGGGCTTTGGCTCTTAGTTGTATATAAAAATATGACAAAACACGAAAGAAATACTAATTTTGTATTCGTCTTGGAAAAGTATTGTTTTCTTTGTCTGGCTAGTCCAAGGGAAAACAGCAGGACAGTGTTTGTGAGCCAGGCAAATTAGGTTTCTTCTTTATATTTGTAACAGAAATACTTATAGCTTGGACAAAACCAATCAAAGTATCTGATCTGCTTACAGATTCATCAGATTTATTTATTTATTTATTAGTACTTGATGAAGTAAAGTCTGGATAAAAAGTATCGTGGGAACTGGAATAAATAAAGCTTTTGGTAGAAACCAAAGTGTGATTTGATCTAGCAGCCTTTCTTTTCTACTATTTTAACTCTCACTGTTGCATTCAGGGAATAAAATGAGTCTTCCTGTGGCTTATTCATCACCTGTAATTTTCCATAAGTGTTTCTCAAAGTCTCCTGGAGTAACTGTATTTGTTTCACATACCAAAGGAAGTGAGATAAAATCCTGTTTATGGTGTTCTTTTCCATCAGGTTAGCTGAGTTTTCCCATTTTGGAATAAATTTATGAGGGGATGGACAAAAAATTGAAGTAACGTCCTATCAGCAATTGTTTGCATCTTAAATATTCAACATAAAATTGTAACTTGCAAAGACCAAGTAAGAGAGGCCTTAGAGAAGATGAGCTATGAAAGATATCCCATAAATATTATGTCCATTTAAATGTGCTTCATGTGAACATTGCCATTAGTGGCTCAGGCAAAGACTGTTGCTTGTGCAATAGTGTGTAGGCCCTCACTTCAGTCCTTAATCTGTTCATTATAGAAGAAATTGTATTCTTGTAGCCCATGGAGGTCAAACTGGTCATACACAACCCCTCTGGCCTCTGACTACCTGGACACTGCCAATTTCCTTCCCCACTTCCTTATACATGCAGAAATATCAAGTGACTTGTGGTTTTGTTGTTGGTTATTTTTTGTTTGGTTTTTTTGTTTGTTTGTTTGTTTGGTTTTTTCCTTTTTTTTTTTTCTTTTTAGGAAACTTTTTTGTGGAATAGTGCTATCGTCAGAGCAAACCTGCCGTGGGAGGTGTTTGCACAACCTCCATGGGGAAGGTGTTTTGCTGGAGTCCGAGCTACGACATCTGGGGAAAATAAGAGATCTTAGAGAGTGAAAAATGTTGTCAGAGTATTTGGTTAACTGTGTTCATAACAGTCCTAGGTTCAAGTCACCTTGCCTGAGCAAGGCAGGGTGTCTATGAAAGGACTTAAGAAAGTTTACCCTTTTAGAGCCATTTTGTATGAAATAAAACCTCTGTGGGCAAGTGAAGAACCAAGTGTGTTGCTTGGTCGTTGAGATGGTGGTAATATGCATAAGTGTATGATGGTAGGAAATGGCTTATGCCTTACACAAACATCCAGACTATTAAGGGGTAGGGGCATGGAAGACTGAAGCAAAATACCATATTTCATAGACATGCATGAAAATAATTAAGATATTCTGGCTCTTCAGACTCTGCAGTGATATTCTCATTCCATCTGATTAGCAGTGGCACAAAGGCATTCTCTACACTAGCAGACCAGATTTTGATGTCTGAAGCTTTATAGTTTTGGCAGTGGCATTCACTGTGGAACCTGCTTCTTTGTAGCTGGCATCGCAAACTCTGCTTTTCTGAATTTGTCCTCCAAGTGCATGTCTGGCATGGAGAAGTGTTGGATAGGCTTTTTTGCTGGGTGCCTTACAGATGCTGATTGCAGAATCTCTCAGCAGGAAGTTGTGGAAGAAGACTTTTCAAAAAGGGTGTATATTGCATCAGCAGACAAAGTAAGGGGAAATTTCACCACTGACTGAACTCTTTTGTCATTGACAGCAATGTGAATTTTATCACTGTCTTGGATTTACTGTGTCCTCTTGGAAGTCCCATTCTTAAGAAGTACAGCAGCCTAGATTTGGCTCTGGTCACTCTTGTACTGTTCCTGTGGTTTTGAGAGAAGTCAAAGGGCTGGAACAGAACACGTAAAGCATCAATGTAGGCATAATTTTAAAGGAGCTATTGCTGCATAGTGAGATGTACACAGAATGGTGGTGGTGGGGATGAAATCACAGTTTAAATAACTGTGGGAGTCTTGTTGACTTTTGCCAGTGATTCGACAGCTGACTGTTGTCCAAGAACTGGGGCAGGACCATCTGCCTCTGGAGGCTGAGGCATGTCCACAGGTGGCTGGACTCCGTTCTGCATGTGGTAGAAAACAGGTTCTGTGAACTCTCTCTGTGTGCTGCTTGCAAAGTACTTACTTCGAACTTGATGGTAATTCACCTCTGTTTCTAAAAGTGAAAGTCTTTTGCCAGTTAGGTTTATGAGAAGAAACCTCAGAGACTGGCTTTCAGTTAAATCAAAGAAAAAACACCCCACCATTTTACAGCTAATCTTTCTGTTTCAGAGGCACTTTTCTGTACTCATTTTTTCTCCCAATTGACAGTCAGTAGCTGCCAGATGCTAATAAAATTGTAAGGGATGGAGATACTGAAATGGCATCCCTTTGGTACAACTAGTGTATTCCAGGAGCAGCCGTAAATGCAATCTATATGAATCAGGGAGCCATTTCACTCTAGCACAGATGGTTTAGTGTGGCTGGAAGAGAGGGGGGGAGAGGATAAAACCCCACCTGAGGGCTGACAGGGGAATTGTGGGCATTACAGCCCTGCAGTTGGGATATAGGATAGGGCAACATCAGAGAGATGTGACCTGCCACAAATAATACACCTAGGTGGGATTTACAGCTCTGTGTTTGTCTGCCTTGGGTATATGGTGTTCAGTGTAAATAGAAACCTATTGAACTGCATGAGACAATGTGTTGGCTGTGCTGTTTGCTCAGTTTCCATAGGAAAAAAAAAAAAATCCAACCTCCCAAAAAACACCACCACCAAGAAACTCTTTGAGACCATGTGCCAGCCATAAGAGCCAGGCATGAAAGCAGCTTGGCACCAAGGACTGAGGGTTTTTAGTCTCCACCCAACCTGTACATTTTGAGGTTTCTTTACTATAATGCCTTCTCTACTCTGTAATATAATTGCTATACTAGCTTTGTTAAAATAGAAACAAAACGGAAAATTGATAAAATGACTTCTTTTAACAGGATCATAAAGAGTAAGAACACTTCCTTTTTGTGCCTGAGAACACTCTTTAGGCTGCTTCTGTGCCCACTCATGGAGTATAAACTAAACACCTGCCAGGCTCCAAGCATCCTTCCCATGTCTAATTCTCAAGATCTCTCTCGTGACCCCGTGGAGGGACTCCCTGCTGAGGTAGAGCCTGATTATTCTGCAGAGATTGCTTCCAAAATCAGGTGCTAAGTCTCCACCACTGATGGAGAAGCTTTTAGGATTGAATGACAGAGACCAGGCTGATGGGTTCCATTTTCGTCCCTGCTTCCATACCACATTTCCCCCAAATTTTTTGGTGTTTTTACCACTACATTGAGCTGGAATTTGTGAACAATTTGTCTGGCTCTCATCCCACTGTGGTAGGTATTGCTGAAGCCAAGAGGAATAACTTGAAAAGAGGTGCAATAATAGGAGAGACTGGTATTTTTTTCCAGTGGAAACTATTTATCTGCTTCCTTCTTTTGTCCTCTTCCATACTTTGCTCTTGTTTTTGTCACCCAGAGACCTATATCTTTAAAGCTACATGGACAGCCTCTAAATTCCAGTAGCAACTCATCAAAGCCCTGTTTATAGTGCTTTTTACAATTTGGTAGATAGATCTCATTTAATTTTTCATTTCCACTTCAGATTTTCAATGGAGCTGTAGCTGGGTATAGAGGTAGTAGCCTACTTGGCAACATCTTCCTTCATCCTCTTATATACAAGAGCCAGTCCCTCCTCATTTAGCTTTACCGTGTTTTTATTTAGGCTGCAGCCTAACCCTGTAAATTTCTTAAACTAGGCGTGTCTATTACCCTTGTGTACTACTGGATGCTGATTTTAGCTTGAGGTAACTGTGAAGAAAGCAGGGCAGTAGACCAACTTGATGAGACTGTGTGGATAAGTTCACAGACAAGGTGGATGTGTCACTGGTTGTAAGAGTATATTTTTATTGCTTAATTTTAACTTCTGGTTTTTAAGAGTGTAGGGCAGTGTATCAAGTGCTCAAGTAGCAAAACTAACATTATGGCCAGACTCAACTAACTTGTCAAGCTAAGAATTGAAGGGTTCATTTGTTCAGCTGTGGAAGCGTTTTTCTTCTTGATCTCCATCCTCTTGGCTATTTTGGGTAGCTGAACTCTGCTGCTGGAGGGCACAAGGCTGCAGGTGTTACGGTGCTCAGTAATACAGTGAAGTTTGTTGACGACAGGTAGGTGACTAGTGAATTTCAGATCAGAATGCTAGTCTGTCTGTCTTCTTTTTGTAAGTAGATGCTGAAGTCCTAACGATTGTAAAGGCCTGTCCTGTGAATGATGCTAAAGCTGAAGCAGTTTCATTGTGCTGAAGAACCACGATAAATTGTTAATCCTCCGCTCTTGAGAACAGAGGTGAAAGAGAGATCCATTCAGGAAGATATATTGCTTTCAAGGAAAAGCCCAAAGAAAATCAATCCACAGGGAGCAGAAAAGGCCACTTCCACATTTGTTGGAACTGTTTATTGCAGAAGTTTTAGCCAGACTGGTATGGAAATTGCTGTAAATTTTCAATTCTACAGTGATTATTGTTATTTTTTTTTAAATACACCAGTTCGCTTTACTGTTTTTGATTACTGTGACAGTTTTTGTACTGTGTGGAGAGGGGTTTGACTGTGTTTTTTTTTATTATTTATTTATTCCTTGTTCTGTGTTCCTATGTAACATCAATATTGTTTGGTATTGTGCTTTCGCATCCCAGGAAGCTATCAGATTTCATACAGATTTCAATAGCTGTGAGGCTATTGTTCATTTCAGAATTTGGAAATTTATATCTAATTTTAACATATTTACTTTTTTTTGTGGTATTTATTTTCTTTTAGTAAATTTAAATGGCTATAGTGTTAGTGAACAACAAATTAAGAAAGGGCAAAGAACAGAAGTGCTCAATTTCCTGGTTGTTCAGTATTAACAGAGTAATCTTGAAGACATCCTCCTAGCCTAGCTGAAGACAACTGGTGAGTTTTTATAGGATTTGGAATATATAGATTTGGTTCCTGACTGCACAGACTCTCAGTTTAATCTGGCTGTGTTCTCTGGATGTTTCTTGGCTGTAAATACACCTGCCACAGCAGTGGCAGATTCATCCTCTCATGAGAGAAACAGTGCTCCTTTTTGTGTTCCTGTCGTTACTTGGACCAGATGGGCAGGAATGCCTGACTCTGCTTTATTTACCAATATTTTACCAAAAGGAAGTCCAAGGTCAATATTCAACTTGTAGGCTAACAGAAAAAAAAAAGTAGTAAGTGTGGTGTTTTTCTGCTATCTCAGAATGCTTCTATTGGTTATTCCAAATGCTTTAATGGGTATGTTTTTTGGAATAACTTTTTGGTGGTTTAGGAACTGGGTAAGTGAGCCAAACTATAAACCATCCTGTTAACCTGTGTTCTCTTGAGTAGTAGGTGGAGTTATTCCTTAGTGCATAAACTGATTTAATGGATGAGAGCTAACAGGTAGAAATCACATTTCTGTGGTACTTAAGCTAAGAGTAAGTTGCTTGTTTGTGATTTGTATTTGACAGTAGTGTGTGATTCTTCAGAACACAAACATGTGCTTTGTGTGGTGATCTTGAGAACCCCTTTATCTTGTTGATGTTTTTCAAAGTGAAATAATGGTCTGACAATTGTGAGGCAAGGGTCTGAACTGAAACAAATAGGCATGGTCGGTAGACTTTATCTTGTGCTAGACTGATTCATCAAGTTTAATCCATGCTCCTTTTAAAACTCCCTGTGGAAGAGAGAGGTGCAATTTTTCTTATATACTGTGTTTTGTGAAGTTTTGTCCTGTGAAATAAAGCTGGATTGTTTTTTTTTTTTTTCTCCTTCCTTTTCCTTGTATTACTTTTGGGCTTTCCTCTGCATAAATACCATTTGGAGTCATATGGAGTGCCCATACTTCTGGGAGAACATAAGCAGAGCTTGTCAAAACAAAATCTTTGTGCTTTCCTCTCCTTGTGTTTAAGGAACACAAAAGGTGCACCAGCAGAAACCAGTCCCAGGTATTTGTATTTTAGTAGCACTAATAAAATCATATCTCCAAAGTAGCTGGACTTGTCATTGAGGGATCCCTAAATGAGGGATCCTGACCTTAACACTGATTCCAGGTCAGGAAGGCTAATGCTTTCTATGTTGAACTTTTTATGTGATGAATGAGCCTTTTCTTGGTCAATAAAGTTTCACCTTGCTGACTGTTTTGATTTTCTTTTTCATTTGCTTCAACTTCCTGCATCAATTCCATTTGCACTGGCTTATTGTTTTCCCCTCGCCACATTGAGTTTCTGGTCTTATATTAACAGCCTGCTTTGTAAGATATTATAAATCTTATGCTCGATGGAGAAAAGTGGTATCTCATCAGTTCATTAAGGGAGTCTTGGTAGGTGGAAAAAATAATGTACTCCCTCCACTCACATTAATGCTAGTTGATTTGCTGCCTGGGCAGGATCTGGCTTTCAAGTGGGGTATAATTGCTTCTAGCTTCTAGTTTTGTGTTTAGTATGGTCTCCCTCTGTTTCCTGATGACTGGGCTTTGGTCACTTGTCAAACACAGTGATTATCTATATGGTAACATACAGAAGGACTTGTAGTGTACCTTTGCTTGTCTGTGGGTTTGCGAGACACTTAACTTTATGGAGATCAAAGCAGAGAACAATTTTTTTTCTTAGTTATGACTGCTGGTCCAGTAGAGGAAATAGCAGAATTTGAGTGTTGTCTGTTAGTTAGTTTGTACTGCATGGAACATAGCTTGGGACACATAAATCTGTATCTTTAGCTCAAAGATTTAAGTTAGGTTTTAAAGTTGAAAGGGATACGTCTAAAGAAATGCATGGTGTGCGAAGCCTTCAGTCTGATGTATTTCTACTAATGCAGAAGCATTTCTTCTACTGCTGAAACATAGCTTCTTGGCAATGTAACCTGTCCTCCTCCCTTAGCAATGACTTTCAGGGAAATACAGTGTCAAACTTGGAGTGCTCAGTGAGTGGGCTTAGCATTACTAAACTGCTAATTAAAATTCTGCAAGAGAAACTGAAGATCCAAGGCTATTCGGAGTGAAACCACAAAACGTGCTTATTTCTAGTTGAAATATAGCCCTCATGCACCCAGTTTGAGGATGAGTGTTAGTAAAATTCATTGCAAATCTCCCTGTAGTAATTTCTTTGATTTGGCTTTCTCTGTTGAGTATATTGTGATTTGTGTGGTCAATGTCTGTTGGTCAAAACACCTGGTATGTCAAAAGAAATGTTCACAATGTATTTCATGTGCTTCTCCATCTGGGGAGAAGATGAACACTAATAGTTTAATTTTAGAGCTGAAAGATGATTACATACTACTGTGGTGAGTGTAGCAGAATTTAGACAGAGCAAAATGTCCAAATATCCACTTTCATAATGTCTGCTTGCTAGTGTTTGTTTCACTTAAATCAACACCCTACATCTATTAGTGTTTCTGCATCACATCTAAAAGATAAATTATCTGTCAAATCTTCCTAACATGCACAGCTAAACTGTCAGGATATTGGTTAGAAGCTCTGTTAGTAAAAATTAAAATCTTGAGCAGCAGGTCCTTTAAAGTTACTCAGCTTTTCAAAGTATGCCTCAATTGAGAGGTTGATATTCATGAGCTCTGTTGAAGAAGTGGATGCTGAGGAAACAAGTAAGTAACTGGATGGTATTAATTTGCTCAGAGATTTGATCAAAGGTTTCTTATGTAAGGAGAACCTGGTAAAAGACAGGAAATTTGCTTTTCTGTTTGTTCCTTTTAAAAGGGAAAATAAAATGCTCCAGGGACCAAATTTTTCCTAGTTTAAACTTCTCTAATTTTAAATGAGAACACTATATTCTCCATTTTGCAGAGAAAGTGGAAAAGGGAGTTAATTCTCAGCATGCAGTGATCTTCTAGCATTTCCTTCATGGAAGCTGTTGTGTGCTATGTTTGCTGATAATCATTTGATGTTCCATATACATAGACATTCTATGTTTTATGGAAGGGGTTTTTTAGTTCACAAAAGGCTGGAAAGAAAGTAAAGTTGTTGAATGTCTACACAGTACTTACAGAAGTGTGGAGGAGTAAAGAAAAGCTTTGGGACTTTGAGAGGGGGGCGGAAATAGAAAGATGCAGACTTGAAATTTGGTACTAATGGAATTAGAGTGATGGAGACCAGGCCCTGAGTGTTTTAAAGCATGTACAACACTTTAAAGAGCTAAAGACCTGCTCTTATTGTCTGACTGCAGTGAAAGTTGTTTATTGTTGAAGGCAAAAAATTGGATTCCTTCTTGCTATTGCAAGATTTAGTTTCTTTTGGTTAGTATTTTACATTAAAAAACCCTAATGTGTTTCAAATTAGGGTAATTTGAGGTTTTGGATAGGAGCTCTCTAATAAACATAACCAAGAAAAGATGTTCCATGGAGGAAGTCGTATAATATCTGGATTTGTGTTTTTCTTGCCTGTCTTCCCCACCCAACCACTACCAGAATAGTTTACATTTATTTTTAGCTTTATAGAGTTTCTATTTTATTTTTTCTGGTCACTTACATATTGCTGTGCCATCTTGACTTCTCAAAAGTTTCTGGTAGCTGGAAGCCCTGGGGACCTCAGAGGGGCAGGAGAGTGTTGGGCGGGTGGCAGCGAAGGGAGAAGGGAGGTGGTTCAGCATGCACAGCTGTTTGTTTGCGTGGTGCCTCTGTGATCTCCAAGAGCAGAACTGAGAGGGTGGTATAGCAAATATCTTCTGGAAAATGCATTTTGTATTGGCATCAAGGCCCAGGGGTTTAAGTCAGGGAGCTCCACATCTGGGAACACGGTGCTGTGGGTCTGTGGCATGGATACCCAGACACAGTGTTTGTTGGCCAAGCTTTTTTATGGCTCATTTCCCTCCAGGGAGATTTTTCTGCACACAGGACTGCTGTGATACCTCTTAGCATTATTATCTTGGCTGTTTCTTACACTATTTACTTCTGTTTTCAGACTTGTTTTGATATGAAATGAAAAGATCTTTGCAGAAGACAAAGGAACAAAATTTCTCTAAGTTACTGTGCGTTTTGAGCCATTATAGCCGAACTACATTCCTACTTGTGGAAGTGCTTTACAGCCTTGTTTGGCTACAGGAGGAATCATCAGGTTGCAGACTACTGACTGTACCCTAAAAAATCCTTTCTGTTTTAGACAGTGACTTCGGCAACCTGTTTAATGGATTTATCTCAGAGTGATGTACTAAAGCTGCAAATGAAACATGACATAGGAATTGCTTTCTTGAAATGAGACCTAAAGGCATTTTAATGCAGTGAATCAAGAATAAGCATAAGACTTAAGGCAGTGTCCCAAATATGCCTGCAGGATGATAGTTGCTTCCCACCCATGCACGGGGCTGCGTTGCACTGGTTTCCACAGTTGCTCCTGTCTTGGTGTGTGCCACTAAGTACTTGACAGTAGCCTTGATCATATATGTTCTGAATGCAGTTTGTGTACCTACAGTAGCTGATTTCTGCTCTGCTACTGTAAAGGAAGCCTGAAGATTTCTTCATCTGAGAAAGTAAGGGAGAATGACTTTCAATAGTAGTGGTTGCTGTGGTGAGTAGACATCGTGAGTGTGTATAAAGATGTGAAATATTTAGCAATCATATCCCAAATGGTGATTTGAACACTGAATGGGTTTTGCACCTTGCTCAATTTGCTATATCTGCTCTGCCAGGTACCATAGCCCATACAGAGGTCTGGATTGCTCCAAAACAAATGAGGAAAAGTGTCAGGAGCTTCCTATCTGAACATCAGGAAACACTTTGACCATGTAGGTGCCTGAACACTGGCTCAGGTTGCCCAGAGAGGTTGTGGAGTCCTCACCTTGGAGATATTCAAAAGCTGTCTAAATCCGGTCTTGGGCAGCCTTTTCTAGATAGTCCTGCTTGAGCAGGGAGGTTGTATGAGATCATCTCCAAAGGCCCATTCCAGCCTCAGCTGTTTTGTGATTTTGTTGCTTTGCTTCTCTCACTCACTGATACAAGTGCTCTTGAATGAGCCAGAACTGGGGTCTTGGGCAAAGAGAGTATAGGAAGTGCATGTTTTTGCATTTTCTGTTTGGGGCTGATGATGTGCAGGAGTCAGAATTATGTATTCGTTGCACTGCAAATTCCCTTCTTGAAGTTAAAAACATGTCCCAATGTGATTGAGAGGAATCACTTGTACTGTCTTCAAGGCTTTGAGGTGTGGTTTTGTATGGTCCTCTGAAAGTTGACTTTGTATATTATTAAACAGCAAAGAAGCTTTTTATGTGTGGATTTTAAAAAAATTCTAAATGTGGACACAGGAAACATTTTGGTACTTATTTGTGTGTAAGAGGTCTGGGAGCACCTTATGCATCTGATATGTCTGACATTGCTGCCAAGAGAAAATGTGAGAGCAATTATGTACAAAGTCTGGCTGGGAACAGCGGCAGGAGGTTGGATGGGAAATGAGAGGTTAACATCTGTTGTGGAAGATGGTATAGAATGTTCTAGCTATGCAGGTATAATTCTCCCTAGAAATAAAATTGATAAGTAGTAGTGTATTCAGTGTTTATTAAAAAAAAGGGCCATAAAAACTCAATATATATGTGCATGCCAGATTTCATTATTTATATTTGCATTGGCTACTATGTGATGTCTCTGTAATCCTTCCCTTTCTGTGTCCCTTAAGTTTTGCATAATAAATTCAGAAAATTCTATAGAAGTGGATGCCAAAAAAGGTCTCTGGTGAAATTTTGTGAGCATGCCAGAAAGCATTCTATGGATGATAACATGGGAGAGTAAGTTAAATTGCAATACTAAATGCAGAGTTTAGTTGAGAACATGAAAAGCATTTAAAATTAGGGGAGGGAGTGGAAGCTGAACTTCCCAGTAACTCCAGATTGCCAGTCCCTTTGGTAATCAGTGGGGGTTCTTAATGGGGACTCTATAAGCATTAATAAAACAAAAAGATCCCAGTGTACTAGTATCCCTTCTGGAAAAGCCTTGAAGACCTTACAGATAGCTTGTGTAGTGTTGATGATAGAATAATTTCAGGCAGATCTGGAGCCACAGTTTTGGTTATTAATATCAAACTGTACAAATGGCTGCAAAAATAGCTAAAAATGTCAAACAGTTTGATTGGGCAATGCAACTGTATTTCCATCTGCAAAACTGAAGTACAGGTAACAAAAAAACCCCTCCATTTTGAGCACACTAAGTGAAGCCACCGTATGCTTTCAAAGTGGTCTGTTGGCATGTAGAAATCAGGTCCTTATATGCAGCTCACAGTTTGCAAATGCAGTTTGTTTTTCCTATGGGACACATCTAGTATTCCTGCTAGTTTGAGTGGTGTTCTAGGGTTCTTCTGCCTGTGTTACTTTGCTCACAGGAACAAGTAAATACAAAGTAAGGGGGATTATTGTAGGACAGTCTCTATCCTTTGCCCAGGACCTGAACTAGAAGGATGACAATGGAGATAATTTGTTCCATTTTTGTAGTATATTGATCACCTGATGGCTGCTTTTCTTTTTTTCCTTCCCCCCTCCCCCACGCCTCTTTTCCTTGTGCCCCTTCTGGAAGCACAGCCTGTGTAATTTTTGTGAAGGAATGCTCTTCTAACTGAATATGTGGAATATCTAAAGCCAGACCTCAAGCACATAGGTGGAGAGACAATGAATTTCAAGAAGTCATAAGGTGGCAATTTCAGATTTGGAAGCCTGATCTTGGATGTATTACATTAGGTCAGTTGACCTGGGTGACTTGCCTTTGGTTGTGTTGATACCCCATGACAATCAATCATCTTAGTCATATTCAAAGGTGCATGAAAAGCACCAAGTAAATGACACTCCTGTGCTGAAAGGGGCACTTGTCTTTCTGTTGGCTGGAGCTGCTGCTCTAAGCAGCTTTGGCATAAAACAACCCTAAAAGATTGTGTCCAGAAAGGCCTGGAGAAACTCAGGTTCCCTGCTCAAGTCACTGCCCTTGCCAATTAAGATGGGTTTCTACAAGACCAGTGGATTAAGGCCACAACATCAAGGAATGCAGAGGATTATTTCTCTCACCAGCTCCCAGCTCTGCAGCTTTCCCTCCACCTTTCCTGTCACAGCCTTCATAGCTGGCATGCTCCTTGGGAGCTGCTACACGTGAGCTGCATGCAGGAGAAGAGGTAATAGCAGTACTGACTTCGCCTGAGCTAACACTTTTCTCTGTCTCTTGTGGTGAGCTGGACTTTGGGCCCACAGCTAACACAGTGACCAGCTTTTTAGCTGCTCAGCAGCACACCTTCTGCATGAAAAATAGATAGCTGTCTTATCTTGCTGTGTGTGGAGGTAGTGCAGTTTCTGAGGAGATAGAGGTTTTAAACTCCAGAAGGCTGCTGTGCCAAGTGGTGTGGTGCAAAGGTGTGCAGCCATGCTGCTGTGTGGAGAGAATAGTGCAGCTGGGGAGGATCTAATGAGCGAATCCCGGCAGAACAGCTCTGGGGGTTTAAAACTACAAGATACAACCTAATGCTTGACACCGTTCCTTTGAGAGGTTATATTGTTCCCTGCCAGGTGTTGCTGCTCCAATGTCCCTGTTGCTCCTCATGGCTCATGTAAGGGTTGCAGGTACCAAGATCCAGGATGCAGATACTGCCGTGGGACCTGGCTGCAAAGGACAAGCCCAATGCTTTATATTGCTGTACTTTTTGAATCTAGCCTAAACCCACGGTGGCACCTTTAATCACTGCTGTCCTGCTCAGACTCCTTCAGTCCTCTGACTCTCTCTGCCACCATCTCTTCTGCTACAGCATTAGAAATAGTGAGATTTAGTGCTAATTCCAGGACATCATGCTTCTTAGCCTGTGCCCCATCTGCTCCAGAGAATAAAGAGCAATCTGGTGGGAACTGTCCAGGTTTATCTGGATCAGAAGGAGTAAAGGTGTGTATGAGAGGTGAATAGAGAGCAGTAATAAATTTAAATAACTGAGATCCAGGCTCTGGAAAGGAAACTAAGGAAAATAAGGCAATGCAGTGGTAGGAGAACTTTCTATCTCACTGCTGTTTTCTTTCTGGATATGTAACTTTCAGCTGTTCAGACCAAAATAAATTTAAGCCAGTAAAAATAACAGTAAAATAACAGTAAAATTGTTTATTCCTTCCTTTCTTGTTGACACTATTCCTTTTGTTTGTTTAGTTTTTTTTTGTTTAAAATCTAAATCCAGATGTTCTCATGTCTGTCAGTAAATAACAAAAATTAGATTTTTTTTTTCGCCCTAAGTTGCATGAATTATGCAGGTATGTAGATTTTATAATGTATTTACTTAAGTAAATGCAATGTATTAACTTAAGTTGCTGAAATTCTTAGAAGGTGCTTTAAGAGGCTACTAGATTACTGGTCGTAAATCCTTTTTGTTTAAGGAGGTGTGTCTACATTTTCTTAAATTTGGTTTGATTTCCAGATCTATAAACCTGAATCAGTAGTAGAGAGCCTGGGGCTTGAGTTTAGAGGGTTACTCTGTAGCTTAATTGTGGGAGATGTCTTTGGGTAAAGGGTAGAGGGTGAGTAGCCTTATTCTCAGTGTATTTTGAGAGCAGTGCCATAGCGGCAATGACCGTCTCTAGAACTATTAGCTTTATTCTTTCAGATGATGTTCTCATTTTCCTACTAATTATGCAGTGACTGGGTACACAAGGAGTCCTGTATTAGTCTGAAGTCATGATCAGGGTCTTGTGTCTTTAATCTTTACAAAGGTTAGAAATCCATTCTCCTCCCCACTGGTCAGAGAGCTTTTCATCTGACACCGTAACTTGAGGTACATTGTATTTTGGTTTAAGGCTGGGTAATGTTACCAGCCTCTACTGGAAGTTTTTCTCCCTCCTCCTCCTTTTTTTTTCTTGTGTATGTGGCTCACTTGGGGACTATTTGGAAAAAGATTTGTAATCTTAGCCTTCATCAGACCACACAAGTCAAGAGGCTGATCCCCTCTTGGGCTTGTCAGCAGTCAGCTTAATCAGGAGAGAACGTGAGCTGTGGTGAGAGTGGGGGAGGTATGTTTTTAGCCCACAGTTGTAGATCGGTGTCATGGGGGGCCAGCAGCACTGTGCTGTTTTGGCAGTGAGGGCTCATTATGTGCCTGTCCCCTGTGGTCCCATAGCAAGGGCTTGAGGCTTCTGTTCACAGTGAATGGATGTGGGGAGGGGAGTGCTTGGCCTCCTTTGGCTCTGAATGCTTTCATTGAGACCTTGGTGAGAACTCTTTCCAGCTGAGCCCCCTTGTGAGGGTGCGGAGGATGGGATACAGGCTGTGGAGGCTGTGACAGATTGTATGAGTAACTCTGAACAAACCCAATTGTTCTGAACTGAAAAAATGTCTACTTTTTGAGTTTGGGATGTTCTTTTTTAATAGGTGAGAACAACAAGAGGTAATTAGCTGTATTCCAAAGCTCCCACAGTGTCACAAATCTAACTGTAAAGATAGGTATAGAAATAGAGCATTTACCAGCCTGTAGGAGTGCAGTGGCAAATGTTAGACCGTGTTGCTTGCTCCTGGCTGTGAGTGTTCAGAAGCAGCAGTGTTCTCAGGGGGCTGAGAAAGGGCCATGGAATCACACTGTACTCTACACCAACTTCATTTGGCTTCAGATCCATGGAGGTTTCTTCTATACCCACATCACCAGATGCCTGGCAGCCAAGTGGCCTGTCAGCTCCTGGACCCACGCCAGTACTTTCCCTCTGAATAGCCTTGCATCGTGCAGCTGTGTCAGCTTGAGTCAGTGCTGGTGTAGTAGGTGCCTTCTGGATCACCTGGAGGGGAAGCAGCCAAAAGCAGCTCCCATAGTGGGAATCAGAGCTTTCCTCTTCTCATGTAAAGCCACACTCACCAGCCCAACAACTTCCATTCTAACCACAGCTTCTTATCTCCCCACCCCCCACATCTTCCTGCACTCACCAGCCCCTCAACCCAGACTCTGTCACCTACCCTTGGCACAAAATACCAAACCCTGTGCAATTACTGCCTCAGCAGATGCAGGAAAAGTGTGCTGAACTGGAGCTGAAGCATGAGCTGAAGCATATGCTGAAGTATATGCATTAGTTTCTAGTTTGTGTAGAAAGTCACACACTGACACAGTGTCATGAAATTTAGCAGGTATGTTTGTAGCGGACTTGAGAGAAAAAGGTTGTGAGTCATAACATGTTCTACCACGTGTATTGGCATAGCTAAGCAGTGCAGCTCCCCTAGGGCTGGAGAAAAGAGCTTTGCCTGGCAAAAAGGTGTCCTGTGCATGGCAGTTTATCCTCATATTGTATGTGAGAGAGTTGTGACAGAGCAATTCAGCTCCCACAGACACTTGTCAGATTTCTGTTACTTTCATTAGTTTCTTCAGGATTTTCTTTTTTTCCTTTTTCTTCACCTTTGCATACTGCAAATATTTACACTGTGCTAACTAAATATAAACTGATCTTGCAACTGGAGTGGAAATCTGCAAACAACTTTGCTCATGGAATTATTCCCAGCTGAAAAGCTGAGGTGTGCTCCTGCCTCTTGCCCTATATCCTAGGTGGAATAAATGTTTTTCATGGCTGTTCTAATGCTTTTAGATTTGGCTGCAAGGAGGTTGGGGGGCACTCAGCACCCTCTAGGAAAGATTTTAACTTTTATGGTATATTTGTTTGTTTTCAAATGTCTGTAATATTTTTCTGCAAGCATAAAAATGGTACCCATATATATAGACTGTTGTATGTGAGAAATGTGTATTATATGATGAGATCAAAACTGAAAAAATATTTAGAAGGGTAAGTGTGCTTACATGGAAGAATTTCACTTCCAAAGAAAAGCCTTTGATATGTTACATCTCAATTTAGGTGATTCCATGTGCACAGAAGAAATTAAACAAAAACATAAATAGACAGTTTGGTAAATAACTCATTAACAAGCTCTTAATATAACAGTGTTAATGGAAAAAGCTATAAATACAAAACTATATATGGTTACTGTCTGGTATTACATCAAAGCTGAGGAGCTTTCACAAGAAAATGTGACTCACTCTGAGATAATGTAAAACTGTTAGAATAAAATTTCAGTGGATTGTGCTGGGATTTTTCTCAGTTCACAATATTAATAAAAACAAACCCAAATGCTAATAAAAAACGATGAATAATGTCATGCACACCCAAAGAGGTAAGTGTGGTCTCAATTAACCTGCAGCTGAGATTAGTGCACAGGGTGAGGTGGGGTGTCACAGCCGAGGGGCAGGAGAAGGGTCAAAGGGTATCTGCTGGGTTTGGGAGCTGTGCACCTGATAAGCCTGGTGAGCCTGAGGCTGGACTCCAAAAGGCTGTGCAAACCAGGAAGGGAGCATGGGCATTGTACTGCTGGCAGGAAAGGCACAGGATGGTGATGCTTTTCCCTCTCTGAGGTAAAAAGCGGATTTCCAAGAGGCTGAGTCACTGAAACGTAGTTTGGTCTTGGATGCGATTGGAGTTTGCAAAATCATGACTGCAGGAGCAAGTGGAGCAGCCCTTCTGTGGGTGCATGGCTTGGGGTGAGAAGGAGGTGATAAATGATAACAGGCCAAATGTTACTGAGGGGGAAAGATTTAACAGCTTGGAAGTGAGACTGTGAGAGCCTGTATGGCTAGACAGGAGGGGATGTTAGCTGCCTGTGGAGCAAGTGACTGTCAGCACCTGGTATGCGACTACTATTTAAAGCAGCAGCCTGCTGCAGGCCTGGTATGTGTCAAGGAGGATGTTTCAGACAGGTATTGTCTAACCTCAGAGTTGCTTACTGAATGCTGTTATACAACTTCTGTCCACCAGAAACAGCATGAAGTCTTTTGGGAAAGCAAGGTGGCATACAACTTATTAATAGGGATGTTGTGATCTACTATCTAGGTCAGCAATTGTGTGTCTTTGCTGACCCCATCAGAAGACCTTCAAATTACTTTTATCGGAGACTGGGGTGGGGGGGGAAGTCTTTCATAGATCACTGCCTGGATTTCTTCTCTTTCCCTCCTTCATCCCCTTCCAGTCTCCCCATCAGCTTCAAGTAGGTATTTCATCTTCTCCTGCAGCCTAAAATTTTGTACAGTCGTCTAGGACTGTTCTCAACAGTCTTAACTAACCCTCCAGCTTTCTCAATGCTCACTTGCTTGAGTGGGTGCATTCCCATGGAGGAAACAGCTCCTAAAAAGGCATGTAACAGCTCTGTGGGCATTGAGGTATATGTTTTGTTCAGTTGAGATAAAAAGCTGATAGAAATCCCTAGTCAATACTAGTGTGAGATGTGACTGCCACTGAGTGGTAAGAGCAGGTTTGTATGCAGCTTGGAATGCTTTGCATGTATGAGGATTTGAGAATCAGTGCAGACACTCATCTATTTCCAAATTACATGTTTTTAACAAGTCATCTCTCTAATACATAATGGAAACATAGAAGAGGCAAATACATTTCAGTTTTTTATGCGCCTTATGACTGTGAATGTGCACGGGAGAGACTTCATTATTGCTGTGAAGTGACTATTGTCTTTGTGATCTGCTTTCCCAGTGGTTGTGAACTATTAATTCTCTTGTTTCCTAGACGGCACACAGATAAACTCCATCTGATTTGAAGAGTTTTACTTACCAAGACTGAGTTTACTTGGGGTGCCCGGTGTTTTCAAGGACATGAAAGAAGGCCAGATTGAAGTGTGAATTTCAAATAGCCCTGTCAAACTGTATCTCTTTAGGTTTTAACTGAGTATAATTAGTTTTGTACTAAGGTTTGCAGTACTCTAAGTCTAGTCAATCCTTGCCCTTCCCAACTCCTCTCCAGTCAAGCTGAGAGTGGTGGAAATCTGACAGTGTCAGAAAAGAAACTGGAGAAGAGAACCTGAATGACTGTTGCTTGAGGAGAGGATATCTAAGATGAAGGAAAGGTAGCTTTGCTGCACCACGTTGGAAACTCAGTGTGAGGTGGAGAAAATAGTAGAATTGTTTCCAAAACTCAAGTGAATTAAAACAAACAGAAGAACACAGTAACCCAAAATGAAAAGGCAGATTGCACATGTCAAGGCAAAGCTCTTTACCTATTGTAAAAGCTACCAATAACCTGTATCAATCTATTGACTTTTTAATCTTCCCTCCTCCGCCCCTCCCCCTCCCCCCCCAACAGTGACATTGCATGGAATTTAAAGATACTAATGCTTCTTAGAGTGGAGAGAAAAGCATAAGAGTGAGTCTGCAGAAATGGTTTAAAAAAACAAGGATACAAAAGTAAGCTGAAGATGACCAAAAGTTTTTAATTCTCTGATGCATGTCAATTGTAGACATGCTGAAGCTGAATGTATTTGTTAAAATAAAGTAACATATCAAATAGTTCTTTTGAAAATGCTGTTATGAAGTGAACTCCACAATATTCTTTCTAATGATTGTTTGCCTAAAATAAAAGATTCTCATGTTTGAAAAGCAGTTGAAAGAGGTTTCAGCTTGCCACAAACCTATTTTTAAATCAGGGGCACAGTAAGTATAGTGTGATTCCAGACTTTGAAAGTGTCTGTCTCGTGTAGTCATAGGTCAGTCATGCTTATTCCAGATGGGTTTGAAAGGGTGGGTAACAGAATATCAACTATACAGAACAATGTCCTTGTGATGGCAATCAGAAGGATTTTATGAAAAAAGGGTATCATGTTTGCAACTATGGTGAGGAGTGAAAGTAGCATTTGATTGTGAAAGCAGTTTGTAAGCTCATGAAAGAATCTAATCCTAACAATAGCTAAGTCAAATTTATATCTGGACACCAGTTGAGTGAAGTGGCAGCAATAGCCACTGACTTCCATGAGGTGACTGGAAACTTGACCAAAAATGCATCTGTAGTACATATGGGTTCCATGCATGACACAAAACTGCTTTATAGCAATGATGCTGGAAAGTACCAGGGGGTCAAGGTGAACAGCCAGTTGAACACAAGCTCATAGTGTGCTCTGGTGGCTAAGAAAGCAAATGCAATCCTTCCACATCCAGGCAAGAAAGTAGAAAGCAAGGAAGAGAGAACAGAGCTGCTGTTTTTTCTAGCATAAGGGATGAGGTTTCTGCAATTCTCAGTTTTCTATTCTTTGTTCTGTCAAATGGGTGCTGACAAATGCTGCCCCTTCAACAACAGCTGGGTTTGTCTGCCACAAAGCTGTAGAAGAAGCTTCCCTCCAGGAGACCCTGTGCGTGCTCTGGCCAGAAAATTTAGTCTGGGCTGCAGGGCTCTAGACAACTGCATAGCAGAGCTTGTTGGGCAAGACTTGGATTTGCACCACTGAATGTGTATTTAGATTTTCCTGCTGCTATTTCATCTCTTCTTCCCAACCCAATTAAAAATCTAGCTGGCTGTCTTAGCTAACAAATGTGAACAAAAACACCTGTGTGCCAGATGTGTACAGCTGTATGTCCGTCAGTGCTGATCTATCATCAGAGCCATGAGCCATAAGCCAATCCATGGAGCAATTAGAAAACACTTTCTGTTTTTTCCCTTTTTCTGTCCTTCCTTCCTTCCCATTTTTAATCCTATTTTCCCAGGGTTTTCTCTCTTTTACTTCCTTCTCTGCAAGTTTGTAAGGTGAGCCCTGCTCAGACTTTCTGTCTCTTTTAGATAAGAAAACAGCCTAAACCAAAGGAACACATTTTTCTGGCTGCAGAGTGGCTGGTTTATATACTGACAAGTGTTAAGTTATAAAAGTCCAAATGTTGTATGTGCCAGCTCAAGAGAAACACCTTGAAATACTGATGTGAGTGCTACACCAGGCAGGATTAAGACTTGATTTTTGAATTCTCCATTTCTGAAAAGAACTAGTCCCTGAGATGTGTTTTGGAGATACTGACTATAAGACAGGGTGCACTCTCACTGCCTTTTGAAAGTGAAGCCTCAAGTCAGCACCAGAAAGTTCAAGTTTGAGGGGCAAGAATGGTAATAGTTAAAGAGGTGGGACTTGCAGAAGTTTTACTGCAGTTGGTAAGACAGTCTTTTTACATGGGCTTGCTAGTAACTGGCTAATGTGAAAAGCCTCTTTCTTATTATACTATACTTTCATCATGTTCTCTGTCTCTCCTTTCACCCAAGTTCCCTACTTACATCACTCCAGTTTAGGATTGCCTCCTTTTTACTGTCCCCAACATGCACTTGCAGTGATTATGGGGGTATGTTCACAATGGGGAAAGGAGAGAGTTTCAGAAAGACAAGAGGGAAATGTTTGCAAGCAAAGAGAGGAGATAGTTTCATTTGCTCAGTTGGGAGTCATAATGGATGGGAAGAAGTGTGAAGAAGACATGTTGGGTGTGGGGGATGACTTCTGTGGCTGGGAGGGTAGCAGTGTGTTTTTGCCCAGAGAAGGTGTCAGTAGCTGCATACAGAGCCACAGAACAAGGGAGGCCAGCCTGCGGCCCCCTTGGTCTTGCTCATGTGCAGCTTTGGCTTTTAATTACAAAACACTGCTTGTGCAAGCAGAGATCCTGCCAACTTAGATAATTCAAGGGATTTAGTCTTTACTTACCAAAGCTAACTGATTTTTATCCAAGGCTCAGTTTGATGGTCTGGTGCTGCTAATTTAGAGTCATAGTGGGTATCCTGTCATGCTTATTTGAAGAAAAACTCCCACTGACTTCAGTGTATTTGAACATACTTTTACTTTAATGGAAGTGGTGCCACTGTAACAGTGAGTAGGTGTTTTTCAACTGTTGGGGCTCTGGAATGGTGAAAACAGCAAAATCTTAAAAATTTAGCTTAGAAGATGATACAATATGCTTAAGTTACAATGCAGAAGCACTTGGAAAATAGACCAAGTGCCTCTGGAAAGTAAATTGCAAGCATAATCTCTTTATTGAGCTGGAAAGAACATTCTCAAGAGAGAGGAGAATGAAGGAGATGTTTTAGTAACTCCTCTCCACCTGCCCCCTCCCCCCCTCCCCCCATGTTTCCTAAACAGTGGTCAACCATGGACTAACAGAATTGTGTTTAGATCAGAGATGTTTGCACAGCCATAGAATAACATGGGATTTTCTTATCAGGTTAAGGCTTTCCTCCTACTAAAGTTTCTTAAGTTCTACTCTCCACCTGTGGAGAAGGAAAATCTGGAAAATACACTTCTTCTTAGGAAGAACACTGATGCTTTCTCTCCTCCCCTCACCTTGTGTGATGGATTACATACCAGCAATCATTACTGTCTGGGCCATTTCAGAAGCAAAAGGACTCCATGAGTCTTCTGTGAGCATTTTCAAGTGAAAGCTGACTTCTGTGATTTAGTTAGTATTGACTATTTGTTATTCTGTAAAGAGAGGTGAGTAATATTGGTATTGAACACAATTTTTTCAAGAAGGTGTTGAGGTCCATTGTATATTTGAGTTTTCTCTAAGGTAATGGCATAGAACTACAACATCTGACTTGCATAGGCTGTCCATGACCCAATCAAATACAGTTATGTATGAAATCTTAGAGAGGGTCTGTCTGTTGTATGCTTGCCAAAGAGTAGAATGTGTGTGAAGTATTTGTATATGAATCTCTAATCAACTATATTCCATGTGCCATGTAAAAGTGCAAATTGTTCTTGTCTCTTGCCTGTCCCTCTGTCCACCAATTGAGCTCATTCTGCTTTCATCTTGTGTCCTTGTGAGCTTTGTGCAAATATATGAGTGAAACAGATGGTCCTTCATGTTAGAAGTGCTTGTTTGCTTTCTCTCTTGAGGAAGAAGGGCTCTAGGCTTTGTTGTCTGCTTTCTTAGCAGTGGAGTTAAAACATCATGAAAACTATACAGCAAGGCACAGTTTTATGAAGGGAGATGAAAGAGAGGAGGATGCGTCTGCGTTACCCCACATGATCATGCAGTAATGATATTCCTCCCCTCCCTTGAAATCAGGACTACATTTCCTGTGGTAGAGCTGTTTGTGTCCTTCAGTTTTTCTTAACTAGTGCCTATTCACTCGGTACATTTTCACTGGGTAAAGCAAGAATTCCTTAGCATACCTATGATGGGTCTCTAAAATGCAAAATTGCATTCCCTCTTCTGTATTTCCCATGTGGGTTTTTAGTTCAGGAACAAAGGTGAGGGATTAAGTACTATCTGGTTACAGCAGAGAAGATGAGCAACTACACATATCTAGAACTGGTGTTTACTTGAGCTTGAAAACTCAATTTTAAGGTGAAAAGGCTTCTTGCAGTGTAGCTCAGTGCACGCTATGTTTAGTTCACTGCTTGTCTTGTGCATTTATGCTGTGGTCTGTGTTGTGGCTGATCTCCTGAAGCCTTCAGACCTCTTACATGCCTTCCTTTGTTTATTATAGGAATAAGAGTTTACAGTAATGATGTTTATGCTAAAGATGGGTGAACTATTACAGCAAGAAGAGAAACCATCATGAACCTTTGCCCTGAACTCAAACCAAACTATTTTGTGCCTTTAAAAGTTTTGTTTCTGTTTTCAGTGTCACTGTACTTTGTTCTGTCAGGACTGGAAAAGAGTGCCAAAACATAAATGGTATTTCCACTGTCAACCTCAGATTTCACAAGCAAATCTGCTCTTGTGCCAGGGAGTGTGGAAACTCACAAGTTTCAGTAGTGAGTACAACCTCTTTCAAGTCCTCCTGCTCAGTGCATCTAGCTCCAGTGAGGCTGGCCCATCGCTGTTTTGTATGGGGCAAGATACTGTTTATTGAACTAATAAGCAGTTCTAGGGGAATGTGTACAGATGATTGCTTGAAGCTGAAATACTGAAACAGAAGGTGCCATGTACCTGCATTTCCCTTGCTGTTCAAGCAAGGGTGTAGGGACTGTCCAGCTTTGACTGCTAAATGTGCTGTAAGGCTGTTAGCCACTTCTATGAAGTTATAGTGGAGCTGCCCAGTGCAGGAAAAGAAAGCAAAGTCTCTAAGCTCTATCAGTTTTGTTTTGAGAACAAAATGTGACTAATGTGCTTCTGGAACCGGTGTTCCTCCAAATCTATTTGATGTCCTATAGGCTTTTCTGTTTCATATCCCAGACTTGGATCCAGTGTTGAACGATCTATCTAGTAGAGTCTGATAGATTAGTAGGGTCAATCTTGGGAGTAATCAATTCAGTTTGTGCCTGTTTGTTCTTTCTGCTCCTGAGGAGGAACAGTCTTCCATCTTCCCTCTCTCTCTTTCTGTTTATTGTTATATCAGAGAATGATCTGATGTTTGTTTTAACAGAGATGAAGTTGAATTCAGTGCTCTCCAGCAGTCTTTAGAGCTGGTGTGCTACTTGAATATTTATATCATGGTGACATTTGCTTACATTAGAGAAGGCTTTGTTTCCTTGGAATATTTGTCATAGTATCCCAGAATTTCCATGTTGAACTGCTGCTGGATCTAAATGTTGTATAGAATTACCTGGGTCCAAGCCCAGTTGCCTAAGGGAAGTTAACTTTCAAAGAACAACAGCTACCTCTGTGACATTTGCTAGCTGAAGGAAGAGCTGGCAAGGATTTTTCCTGGACTGACGTGGAGCAGCCTGGAAAGAAGACTCACACCTCTCTTCAGTTATATAGGTAGCTTTGTTTAGCACATTATGGGGAAAGTAGAGAGTAATTTCCCTGCACACCTGGCATCAAGGAGTGGGTGCCTATATCTGATGTGATCTGTTGACCTAGTTATGGTCTGGAATGGAAAATAGGATTTGACATCTTTTGCATCCTGTTTTTTCCCCCTGATTTCCACCAGTCCCTTTTCTGAAGGTTGAGGGGGAAGGGTTCATAGAGAATCCAGTTCCTGCCTTCCTGACACACTTTGATGCTTTGACCCGCTTTGTGCATAGAATAGAAATGACCAGCTTGAGGCTTGATCAGATCTCAGCCTCCTGTTGTTTCCCATCAGCTTATATGACTCTCCTGGGCTTCTGGGGCTGGAACTGCTCTTTTGCTGCTGTGCATAAAGAGGCACAGTGATTTATGAATCAATTAATCACTGCATGCTGAGGAGCTGTTCACGGTAGTTAAACAGTGAAAATAAAATGCTCAAGTATATTATAAAGACGGATCATAATGAATATGACCCTCTACCAATGAGTTCTCTCCCTCCTTATATTATACCCCCTATACACTTTCCCAGCACATCCAAACTATCAGGACATGAAATTTGTCTGTCTCGATGGCATGGGGTTCATCAAATTACTTAATTACTTGATAACGGTGCTGTCTATTTGTGGGATTTTTTCCACCCTCACATATGCATGCAGTCTTTTAGTCTGATTTCAGTTTGCTGCTAAAGCTGTTAGACTCACAAAGATGGGGAGAAAAAAAGGGTTCTGATTCTACTGGTTGTAAATCTTTTTGAGTAGTCATAAGAAAATCCACCAGTAAGTCTCAAAAAATTAAGGAGGGACAAGTGAAGTCTGCCCTGCCTAGTATGTAAAAACCACAGAAATGTGGTATGAAAATTTCAAGAAATATTTCCATCAAATCACTGCCACCTTTTGCTCTGTGTAGCACACATATCATGGCTGTGAGTTTTCATCACTGCGTGATACTGTAAGAACTAGGCAAGTTTGGTGATAAGCCCCCGTTAAGACTGCTGTTTGGCTTCAAAACTTACTGAAGCACTTTGTAATTTGGGCCAGCATTCTGTGATGGTAGTCAGATCAAGATGACATACTGCTCTGTGGGGAGCAACACTGGTGTTCAAATATCTACCTATGAAACAAAAGGCTTTAAAGCCAATTACATGGGTTTGCACCAAAACTATGCTTTCTGAGAAGAAAATTAGTTTTTACAGATTATTGACTGTACATGTTGTATTTTATATAAAAAAATTACTTCATTTTACATTATCAGCAGATACCTAAAGTAGTAGTAGAACATATCAGTAACAGAAAAGGTTGTTTGTTTACATTTGGATTTTTTTTAGGAACTTTTTGTTTTGGCTGAAAAGTGTATTCTTGGTAAATGAGTTTATCAACTATCCATCTCTTGAATTCTACAAAGGATTTTTGGAGAGTGATGATACTTAATTTTTTTCATTTTTTACTTTACAGCAGTCTTTGAAGCGTGACATTTTTGTTGCAGAGTATTTCCTGGTTTTTCTGAGTACCAAAAGCTGGCACTGATGAGTAGGTGGATTTGTGAACCTTGCTACAAGTCCAGTGGCTATAGAGAAGTTTCTCTTAAGCTCACCTGTGTAACTGAGTAGATTTCATTCAAGCCAGAAATTAGGTGCAGTGGTGTGAAGCAGGTTAATTCCTTTTCTCTGCCATGCATAGAAGCTGGCAGTGGAATTATAATATTTGTCACTTATCAGTAAAGGTAAAGAATTTTTTCTTTCCAACACGATCTAGTTTCTCAGTTTTGTTCAGCTCTGCTGCTGGCATATGTTGACTGTATCTGATGGTCTTTGTTTGCATTCTAAGCTTATCTCATAAATTGGTTTTTGAAATGCAGTTATAGTGTTTCACTGTGGTAACCATGGTTAAACATTTCTCTCCTGTCCCCCCCCTTACCCTTCTCTTTTTGATTTTTAGGACCCAGGTTTCTCTTCAGTGATTCATGAGAAGCTCCAAGTTCCCAATACCATTCGTAAGGCCTGGAATGAGAAGGACAACAGATGTGATGTTTGTGCCACACACCTGAACCAGTTGAAGCAAGAGGCCATTCAGATGGTGCTGACCTTAGAACAAACTGCCAACTCAGAACATTACGATGTCTCACCAGGCTCTCCCCCGCCTCTCTCCAATATCCCCACGTTAGTGAGTCCCCGGCACATGGGCAGCCTGCAGCCCAAGGACTGGGCATACATGCCTGCTCCTTATGCTACGTCTAATTATACAGGCTTTGTTGCCAACAAACACAGTGGAAAACCCAACAGTCTAGGAATTGGCAATGGGGTGGAGAAGAAAAATGTCTCTCCTGGACACCAAGCGAAGGTCAGCTTTCAAATGGCCACCAGCCCCAGCAACGGCAACGTTCTCAACTCCGTGGCCATCCAGGCCCATCAGTACCTTGATGGCACCTGGTCTTTGTCAAGGACGAATGGAGTTACTCTATATCCCTACCAAGTAAGTATTTTCAAATAATAGAATGTGTTTATTTGCTTTTCCTTGAAGCTTGTATGGGCATACTATCACTGCCTGCTCCTCCTGCATGATAAAAGTTGAGCCATTTGTATTGTTGGCATGAGAACAAGGAGTGCTATAAATTTCTGTTTCTCTGATAGGGGATTAAGTTGGGGGAGACAGATCAAAAGCAGAGTTAATTAGAACAACCTCTTATTAATTCAGCTGTTACTAACAGCAGAACTGAGCTGGGTTTTTTGATAGAAGATAACTACGTTATATGCAATTATTTGCTCATACAGTTACTTTCTCTTAGAATAGTTGGTTGGAGAAACAGCTGGGAGCCAACCACACTTGCTTACTCTAGTGCACCATGACTTCTGATTTGGTATTCAGGAAGGATCCAGAAGGTCTTTTATTTCATTATATGTGTATATGATCCTTTGACTACATATAGCAGGCACTAACTTCATTGACATGTTCTAAGTTGCCTATGCTCTTTGTGCTAGTTTGTGCTGGTGGCCTTCTGCAGGTTCAACTGATTTTTGGTATTTTGATTTTCATTGGTTCTCATGGATTCAGCAGATCTGGTAAACTCCAGATCTTAGCGGCTCTGAGAGATTTTCAAGTACTTCTCAGCATGGTCTTTTCCTTCTCTTTGGCCGACTGTTTTCTGGTACACCACACCCATAAATACCTGTAGAACCCATCCACACCAGATGGCCCAGGAGAAGCTTTTGTATGACAGAAGGTGGGCTTTCTGATGCACTTAATGCTGGTGGGATTTTCAGAGCACTTGCAGACTGGGACATAAGCCTATTCTTCCTGTGTTCTTACAACCATCCCTGTTAGCTTCTTTAGGCCCATAACTAACTTTGAAAGTTGGTCTTTCTATAAAGTTATGAACACATTGCAAGATAGATCCCCAAATTAATATTTAACTTTTTTTAGTATAAGTAACTGATATTACAGCCAGAAAAAAGTGAAGTTATTCATAATCATTAAGATATTGTCATGCACGAAAGCAAACTAGCTAAAACCAGAAGTAAACGACAGTTATTTTATCTGGAAAATATGTGACTTTATGCTTTTGTGATTTATGCTCTAGTGAACCTGAATCACATTTGGGTAGGTCAGTGTGTGGTCATATTTTTGATCTAAGAAAAAAATTCTCATCTATGTTTAAACTAAGAAAAAAAATACTAAACAAAGAATGCATGTTAACAAATCTGAATAGCTATTGTTTGTATTAAGAAGATTAGTTCAGTTTTATTGCATTCACAATCTCTTAGATTCATCTTCTGTGAAAATGTGGGGTTTTTTTACTTTTTAATAATTTTTGCAGTTACTAGATGATTAATTTTGACTTAAAAATACTTGCTAAGTAGAATATAATATTCAAAATTGTCCAGAATGATTCTGTAGTTTGGCTCCAGTTAAACTGAGTACTCTTCCCTACTCTTTCCTTTCAATAACCTTGAAATCAAAAAGATTGCTTACCCTCCAGGCTCCCCTGCCAAAAACCCCCAAGCAAACCTCAACAAAAAAGGCAACAAACAAAACCCTCAACCAACAGCAAAACAAACTAAAAAACTTCCAAACACCCCTAGCAATGTTTGCCTGATAGAATCTGTTGATTGTTTAATCTTTTTCTTGAAGATTACTACTTTCAAACATTGTAATTCTCACTATACTCAAGTTGTTGTACTTAATTCTCCAGCTGAGAAATAATAATGATAGCCTTCATCTTTAAACACACTAAAAGGATTTTAGTGTTTGTTTACATAGTGTCTGTATCAGGCTGGGAATTAGTCAAGTAAGAAGAAAAACCTTGAAAAGTAGTTTGTATTTTAAAATATTGGGAAGATGCAAGCTTTGCTTTTTTCCTTCTTTTGTGTGCAGAAACCAGCCTAACTTGCTACACATTTTAGATCTCTATTCCATATAAATATGTTGTTGTTACGCACTTAGTTACAAAACTCTGCTGGGTAAGAGCGTTAGGAAGTTGAATCTGTTATCTCATTCAGAACCCTTCTTGATTTGAAGATGAATTAAAAAAAAGTGATGTTAGCTACTTACTTGTGAATGTCTATCTATTGATTTTCTTGCCTTCCCTTAAGAATAGCGATTAGAAAAACCTCACCATGCATTAGCTAAGAAGAATAGAAAATAATTTCTTGGGATAAAAAGCTTTGCACTTCACACAGAACAGTGCAGTACATCATAATCTTGTTAAATACGTGTCCAGAGAGAAGTCAGTCTCATGGCTTGAGACTTAATGGCACCTTTGGCAAACACCTCCCTTGTAAATTAACTTTTCTTAGACAGTTTAGATAACTTGAAAGAAATGGTTGAGTACGTTGAGAACTGCCTGTGATTTCTTCCTTAAAATATCATCAAAAAGAGAAAATGCTAGTTTGGGTGACAGTTCTGTGGATCAGAATTGTCTCACTGAAATTTTAGGCACCAAAAAGTATTCCTAAAATTGTAAGTTGTAAGATGTTACTCCTTTCCTAACATCTTCCCTTCCAGACTGCCTAAAATTACAGCCTTGTTATGGAGAATTAATTACAACTTTTGTTTCAGTTCTAGTAGAAAAACAATTTAAAAAAAAAAAGGCAGTGTTATGATATTGTAAGGCTCAGCTGCTACAGGAGTGTAGGACAAGTCTTAAATGACATGCCACTATTCAATTCATTTTACAAAAAGAGCACTTACTATCAGGAGTAAGTAAAAAAAATGTGAATTTATATATTATCAGGTTTAGTAATGCATGTTTAAAGTCTGAAAGGTAGAAGTACTAGTACTGTCTATAATTGGAGACGCATGTCAGACTTAAAAGAAAGTTTCTAATAATTTCATGTATACGTAATTCAAACTAGTTAATGGATCTTCTAAGAACATTGAAAAAGTAGCTACTAACAATTTTTTACACAAAACTGTTCCCTCCTGGAGATTAAGAGATGCTGTACATGATCCCACTCGTCCTCACTGTCCCTGTTTTATGTGATTACATATTTAGTCATCCTTGAAACACAAAGATCTGGTACTAAAGATCTGTGATGTCCCCTAGGCCTTACTCAAAAGGGGCTGAATCAAATTTTCCTGATAAATGGTCCTTTTGAAAAACCAGGGAATCAGAGGCAGGGAAAGAGAATTGATGGATCTTGAGGAAAGAGCATGACGTCTTAAAACCCTTCTATGAATACCAAAGTGTTTACCTGGTCAGGGTACAACTGACCCCTTTCTGTTTAATGCATTTTGAAAAAATAATAGCCAAAATTCAGTAGAATATGATTCTGAATTGAGTCTGAAAATTGTGCTCATCGGCATTTGTATCCTGTACGGAACAGACTGTGTTTTAACTCTTGTAAAGGCTTCTGTTTGTCTTCCTGTCATTCAGAGAGGTTTAGTCCTTCCCGCTCAGAGAAAACTAATTTAAGTTGGTGAGTTTTTACCTGAGAAGGGCTGTAATTATTTGTGCAGCTGCTGATGTGAATTACAGGACACCACAGTGTTAAGTACATTTCTGTTGCTTACCAATGATTACGTAACACTTCTAAAGAAAAAGAAACCTTTGGGCCTGCAGGACCCAGAAGTCTAAACTTCTTAATGAAATGATTACTATTTGTAATTTTTATAGAGAATGTGATGCTAAATTGAATGCATAGCATTTTTATTACTTTATTATCCCAAGCTGATAAAGTAGCTAAAATAAAAACACCACATTGAAGGATAATATTTGAATCCTTAGGAGTTCAAAATGATTAGTGTTTACTTTCAAAGGGAAAGGAGTTGAAAATAGTGACTGCATTAAGCTGGTTGCACTTTTTCTGGAGTCAAAACACTCCAGTATTTTACTAAAATATTAAATTAACTGCACGGTTGTCATGTGTTGGTATGAGCTGCAGAACATAAAATGGTAGGCACGTTTTCTCAGTACTCCAGTTGCCTTCCTGGGTCTGCATAAGAATCTTTTCATGTCTTTAAGTAGATAATTTCAGAAGGCAAACCAAAGGGAATTTAGCAGAGCGTGTTTGGTAGATTTGAGTGACAGCAAGGTGAGAGCGAGACCGAGAACTGGAGAAGGTCAACTGTTCCAGTAACAATTTAGGCCCTAAAAGGGAATGATGGCTAAGAGAAGACATGGCAGCTGATGTGGGTGAGAACCTCCTGCTCCTGACCCTGAGGATATGGAGTTTGATTTTGTTATGAAAAAAGATAGTGCATGTAAGGACTTGAGAAGGGGCATTGTGACCATGATGATATTCACGGGAAAAGTGTTCCTTTCTCCCCTGCACTTAAAAAGACTCTTTTAACCAAAAGTCTGGAATATGAGATCTTAAACTACTGAGAGTCTCTTGGCCTGGGGCCTAATGATCTCAAGCCTATTCAGAATTATCAAAGGCTTTGTTTGTGTACAATTGATGAAAGCCTACATAAAGTATGTGCTTTCTGCTTTTTCTTTATGTATAACGTGTGTTTAGAAGAACACTGTTCTCTGAGAAAGTACCAGCTTGTTCTGGAGCTTTGCTGTGATGAATGATTTGTTTGGAGTTTACTTAGGTCATGGCTGTCTCATAACACATCAGTTCATTCAGGCACAGGCTTTTAAAAGAAACTGGTAACGATTAGAGTTGGGCACAAGATGGAGAATTCAGATACAGAGCCAGTGCCTAGGTGGGGGGTATTCCCATACAGGATTTTGATTCCAAGCCTTTTCCAAGTCTTTGCTGTCTAATTTATTTCTCTTCCATTTGCTGCTGCTTGTGCCGCTTCTTAAGTTGTTCAGCAGGATAAAGATAAAATGTTAATGATGCTACATTGGTGCCAGGGTAGTTTAGGTAGCTTCTAAAGCATATAACACAAGGTAGAGAAATCAAGTTACTTGCTCCATCTGCAGACTCACAGGTGTCTTCTATAATTATTCCATGCTTCCTAGAGCCAGACCTATTTTACCAAAGCATCTTAGAAACAAAAGAAAGGATTTGTATACTGGTCTTTCTAGTACCATGTGTTTATGCGACCACAACATGATTCACTGAGATACCTAATGTTGGAGGTATTTTGCCTTTGTGAAGTTAGGTTTTGGTCCAGAATTTTTTGGATGGCTTTGAATAGCAGCTCAGTCATTGTATGTATTAGATCCGCATTTGAGTGTGGTGGCTCCCTGAACATCATAAAAATCTCTTTGTCCCTACTACTGTGAGCTTTTGAATGATGATGCTGAGCAAATGTGTGGAAATTCTTGCTCAGAGGTGGTGTTTGTGTGGTGTGTGTTTTTTTTTTTTTTTTTTTTTTAATTTTGTTTATTCTATGGCCTGGACTCTTAACAACAAAGTCACTCCACAGTGAGACTACATAGTGAAAGTGCAGGAATTTTATTTACAAAGATTGTTTGATTGGGCTAAGAAGCAGAATGTCAAACAAATTCATTGGCACTGAAATTATATCCTTGCTTAATTATCTCTGTTGCCCTCTTCGCCCATGCATTAGTTGTTATCTCTGAAGTAGCTTTCCTCTGACTAAAAGCCTTTTTAGACCAAGTCACTAATAATTAGATATGACCCTACCAAAGTCAGTGTATGTCATCAGCTGACATTTTGCCATGATTGTTTGATCATTCAATTTGTATATTACAGGAGTTAGCTATTTGTATTTCATTCCTTCTGTCCACTCCCTCAACTAACAGGCCAGTTGTATGATGATTTTCTAGTATCATAAAGAGGGGAAGCTGAAGTCTATGTGAACTTTAGGAGAGGTGTATTTTTTCTTTTTCTTTTTCTTTTTTTTTTTTTGCATTACTCTGGTGTGATTTGATTTCTTATGGCATTTTTATGCATGGCTTAATGGCCTTAGAATCATTACGTTTCTCCTTCATGATACTGAGGTGACCAAGGGAAGAAAGAGGTAAAGGGTATCCCATGGACTGAAGAGCTAAATAGGCTTATCCTGTGAGTATGAAAACCCCATGACTCAATTGTGATGTGAGGAAGAAATCTGGACTATTATAGGAGTGAGTTAATCCTGTAAATTAGCAAAAGCCAGAAGATCACAATTAATGAGGATTTGGAGTCTTGGTTTTCTTCTCTCCTCTGTAGCTTAAGGATTTTGTCCACATGTGAGACTAGTTTATTTTTTGAGATAATAACTGTGTTGATTGCTTACATCACTGAACAAAAACATAAACTGAGAGAAGTGATGTTTTAACAGTGAGAAAAGTGATGTAGAGATGGTATGGAGTGAGGAGAAAGACAAACTGATACAAACTTATACATTGACACAAAACCATCCTTTTGTTTCTTATGATGAAACCAGGAGGCGCAGTACTAGAGAGAAAAAATGGTCAGCTCCTGCTTTATTTCATAGTTCAAGAACATGGAGAACTAAGACAGCCAATTTGGAAGTAAGAGGAAATATGCTGTTTATGCAATTGTACAGGTTTTTGGAACTTATTGCTATAGGAATAGTACTGAGGCCAAGATCTTAGGAAAATTCATAAAGGGATTATGTGTTTATGTAGGCAATAAAAAAGTTCCTTTTTTTGGATATTAGGATTAAAAAAAAGTAGGAGATAAATTTCTATATAGTAAAAGGCTGTTGGTATCTTATCTTATATGGAGATGGCTTCTTTAAGTATATCCAATATATAGTTAAGGACTAGAACTTCTGAAACTGCCACTGAAGCTTTCTGGCCCAGGTGTATTGGGTTCACTGGGAGAACCATACTCGGTACTTAGAGAGGCTCTTTTGTCCCTCTGTACTGAAAGTAGTTGACTGGTGCTGTGTTTTGGGTGGAGGCCTGTGATAAATGAGTAAAAGGTGCTTTTTCAACAGTTTCTACAACATTTTTTGAGTTAATGTAAGTGTTGTGCATTTTAGAATTAAGTTTTCTTTTTCTTATTCAAGTATGTGAAGATTCTAATAGATTCTAAAAACTCCCGGGTTGAATCATTCATATGAACAACATATTGGTCTTTAATGCTGCACAAAGATTCAGTCTTGTGGCTGATACTCCTCCTACATCTTACTATTGTTCAACATCTGTTGCAAGAAGAGAGGAAAAAAAAGTACTAAACCAAGGATGATTTATTCTGAGATGGGAAGAAGGGGATGACAAAAGAATTAGCAAGCAATTTTTAGGAGTTTCCCTTTAAGTGCCTAAGGAATTCCACTCAAAGAAGACACAAATCAGTGTACTTTCTCATTGACTAAGACATTTGTTTCTCCCATTTTTTTACATAAATGGGACATAGAATTAAGATTAGATTTAGAAACATATCATCATACTTTTTTGATTTTTGTAGGATCTTGTTCTAATCATTGATTTCTGCTTAAAAAGTATTTGAACCTTTAAATGCGAAGAAGTATGTTACTATGCAAAAAATAAATTTACAAAGCCTTTTGCTTTGACATTATGCTGTGCTTATGGAAAGTAGGGAATAAATGGCTACAGACTCATGTAACTCTGAAATGTGATTCCACACAGATATCATGTGAAACCATTGTTTTCTTTTCTCTAAAGTGCTTGTGAAATGGTGTCAGAAGGGGAGCATCAACTTTTCTGTTGGGACTCTCTTTATTTCAGTGGATTTGAGTTAAAGTGGTTGGTTCTTTCCTTATATTCCAGAGCATTGCAAACTTGAGAGGTGAGTGTTGTCAGACAGAATGCAATTGGGGCTGAACCCTCTTCTGTCTCACTTCGGGGTAATTGCTTTGCAATTGACATGGCGACATTGGTATAGTACAGATAAGGAAGAGATCAGTGTCAACCCTATAAGATCTGATCAGCCAGAGTGTGAGACCAGTTGTGGTGATGGATGTGAACATGGTGTCTTGCGTTCATAGTGGGCTCCACTTCCCTTTTGGATTAATGAACAGGGAAGCTTTCTTTCTCTATACTCTTCTGGTCTGACCCGACACTGTAGAGTCTTTTGGAACTGCTCTTGATGAATGAAAGCAGAAATCTGATTTTCTAGCTTCTTTTGAACTTTGAATGGACCTAAATGTGTTTTATGAAGAATAAGGAAGGATAACATCTGTACAGAGGTGAGAAAAAGCCCCTCTCAGTGAATGAAAACGTCTTCTAGATCTGCAAACTCCTCTGAGAAGAAATGAAATTGCATTTCACCTTTGACTTCTACTCAACCTCTCAAATTGAATTCAGAACTGCTCTAAAGGTTGAAGGGAAAGAAACGGCAGTGAGTTTTCATCTTCCAAGCAGTTAGTTGGTGCTCATTGCAGTTTATGTTGCTAGCAAATCTCAGCAGAAACATCTGTAGGTCTTCCTTGCATGACAGCACTACAGTCACCATCACTTATATCATTAAGGTCTCTGAGGACTTGGGTTCCATGCACCAGGAAGGCCTCAGGTCTGACTGGTAGATGTGAACAAGTGACTAAGCTGCAACCAGTGCAAGGTCATAGTCGTATGGATAGGTGTGCAAGTGAAGTGTTTCTATGGTGACAACTCTACAACTCTTTGAACCAAATCCATGCATCTGTCAAGTTTTACTTCAAAATGGTACTTTGTTTAAACTTGTGAAATTGGCATATATATATATGGGGTTTTTTTTGACTATCTGGGTCAATTTATATACAGACTTTTGGCTAATAGGAAAGGCAGGAAAAGAATTAAACATTGGAAATATGCCTTATGCAATCACTTCTGTTTCTGTAACTTCACTGTTGCTGCATGCTTGGTGTCACTGGGTAATTATGAAATACACCTGTAATGTGAATACTGCAATTTCTTTACACCTTTTACTGCCCTATATGTTACTTTTCAAGAAAATCAAACCTATTAATAAAAACAGAGTTTAGGCTTGGTTTTGGAAAAAAGAAATCTATTTTAAAGCATAGAGTGATATATTTTTTCCTGTGAGAGAGATAGTTGATAGGGGTTTAGCCTGCTGCAGCTAGGCAGTGTTGCTGGATTTAAACACAAATCATAAGCACAATCATCTCTGTTTTATTCTTGTGTATTTACTCAGTTACTGCAGTGCAACCTAGAAGATGGAAAATTAATTCAAGTGCTATTAAAGAAATTATACAGAACACATCAGAAGAAAATGTATAGTAATGAGATACTATCAGTGCTTAATTGATCAGACTCTATGATCTCTGAATGCTTTGTGTGAAGTTTGTTGCCAGTGTGCAGGAGGTAAAAATGGAAGTGACATGATTCTCAGTTGCACAATACAGATATATCACAGCAGTGATCAGAAACAGAACTCACAAGGAAAATACACTCAGAAGGCTTTTTCTACATATGGACCAACTTCTAGGAAAGTCATTGTGAAGAGTCTTGCAATGTTAGGTAGGTTTAGCTGAGGCTTGGTTTGCTAGCTTGTGGAGATTTCTGATTTGGTTTTGCTTTCAAGTAACGTAAACCAAAAATATCATCATTTGTCTGCTCAGCAAATAATATAACCAGATACTGTTCAAATGACTTAGGAGAACACCACAGTGGAGGGTTTCCTGGTCACCAGGCTTCTCTGACAAATTACAAGAGCATCAGAGGGTGTCCTGAAGCTGATCTATTTTACTTAACTTCTAGATGTAAATGCTAAATCAGGGATCAAGTTGTTTTCATGTAGCTAAGTGCTTTGGAGGGAAAAATCTAATTCTCATGTTACTGGCTTTTTATTATTTTCTGTCCCTAGTCAGTCATCAGAAGGGTCTTTGCCTCTGTAATTCTAAATGCTGGGATATGCCATTTGCAGGATTTAGTAGTGATGGATATGATCTCACTATTGTCTTGCAGTTCAGAACCTTTGTAAAGGCCCTTTTAAACATTGCCAGAGCTGAACTTACCAAGATTTATCCCTGTTTGTATAAAGGTAGGTGAAATGCAGACACTAGGCCTAGGTTAGATGAAGATTTCTGGAAAGGAGCTTGGGACAGGGGTTATGTATGTGCAGGTTATGTAGGTTATGAGATTTTCCTAGGCTCAGGGATGTGGGTTTCTCTGCTTCCTTTTCCATTCACTGCTCAATTACTTTAATCCTATATTATGAATATTTGCTACTTCTCCCTGTCACCTCAATGCTTTGTCTCTAAAGCAGGGGCAGTCGGCATTGGTGCAAGGGGCCATTACTTCTGTGGCCTCTAGGCATTTTATGACTCAGTGAATATGAATAATAGAGAATCTTATTCCTCCTATGTTGTCCACTAAATATGATTTCAAGTGTGGCAGTGGGCGATTATTATGACTTGGTTTCCTTTTGAGTGTGAGAGAGTGGGAGGGCACTTATTAATTATAAAAGCTTAAAAAAAATGCTGGAAAACAGCTGTTTGCTCCTCAGTATTCCATTCTATCTCCTGGAAAGCATTATATAATTCATAATAAAAAAAGATCTTTGTTAATCCCATTGCTGCTAGTATTCTTGTACCAAATTTGAATACATTGAGTGGCAATACCTCTTCATAATTTCTTGGAGAACCTGTAGTAGATTGTACCAGAGAAAGCTGAAGGACCTAGTGGTAGCCAAACTCTACTAGAGCAAGAGAACGGTTTGTGGTTAGGTGATTAGATGGTTTGCTTCCAAGGCTTTTTAAATATTGCTTGAGTATGAAGTGGAGAAAAATGAAATTTTGCCAGGAAAAATATAATATAAATTCAGCTGAAGTGGTAACTGTATAATATTTTGCAGAGTTTAAAGTTCATTTCTGTAAAATGATCAAAAATACTCGGAGGAAGGAACCAAATTTTATTGTGCTGCACTTTGCATGTTAAGAAGTGGACGTACAGCAAGGTGGAACAATATGCCTGAGATAGCTGCTATACAATTTATGAACAGCTGAGAAAATAACCTTTTCTTCTGTTACACTCAGGACAAAAAGGACCATCTTGTCATTTCATATGTTGAGGTTAGATTTTTCTGTGCCTGCCCGAAGGAATCAATATCAGAGTAGATTTGGATTATGAAACAGAGAAATTCTAAGGGTTTAGAACATTTTGGAAAAATGTTGGTAACAGAAGGGACTGACTAAAAATATCTTACTGGTTGATTGTTTTTTATCTTCAAATACAGCTTGAGCTGGAATTTTTATCAACTGCACAGAGTTCGTACACTTTGCCTTTTACAACAAGCTGCTACTGTGCTTTCTGAGAAGAAAAGGAATTTGCAAATAAGGACTTTGCTTTAGAGGGATTCACTTGAAAGCATGCCCTTGGGAAAGAAAAAGACTGTAGAAGTTTTAAATTGGCCTCTGAAATTTTTAGGGTTTAGCAACATTGAAACATATTATTTCAAAAAACTCCTGAGCCCAGGATATATCTTTCTTCTTGTTTAATCTGCCTTAATTTCTGAAATTAAAATAGTTCCAGCGAATGTTAAAATACTGTCGTTATTCTACAATGCTCTGTTTTCTCCTAAGGAACCTAACATAATGCTTTTTTGCTGCAAAAATTGAGCTTTGAAACAGTAGTAATTTTTTTTTTTCTGTAAACAATAAAAAAGTTTTTTTAGTCATCTATTCCTGTTAGATCAGACTGCACCTTGTGTGAATGAAACCCACTGTCTCTAGGAGACACTCTGTAGGGATGGTGGTTTTGGAGTTCTATCCCTCTGGATTGGTTGCAGGACTAGTCTGCATGTGTTATACATGGCTTCTGTTCCTGTGGCCATTGTCAGTAGAGCTACTTAGGGGTGCAAAGTACTTGTAGAATTATGCCAGTTTTTTTTTTTGTTGTTGTTGTTTGTTTGATGCATAAATAATATGGAGAATTTAATGGTTTAATGAGTAAACACATTCATTCAACTTATTTTTTTGGGCATCCTTGGTCTGTTTCTTTATTTGTCTGTGCATGTATTTATGAATATATGCACATAAATAGATCATTTTCTTCTACCTAATTTCATCTAGGAAAAACTCCTGCAGCTTTTCCAGAAGAAATTACTGGTAAACTTCAGAATAGATTCTGATCTGAAACCAGGTTCACTGGTGATAGAGCAGCATCATGCTTTTTTGTTTTGGTGACTATATGCTATTCTGCTGATATTAAGAAAATGAGTACACAGAGAGGGAATGTTTCAGTCTCTCTTTAGAGGACGCAGTAAACATCAGTTCTAGAAGTGTTTCAAGCTTGGTTCTTTATTTTCCTGTTTGTGCAGTAGTGCTCTACATTTTTGGAACTAGTTCATGCCCATCTTGTACTCCCTTTGTCCTAGTGCAGATGACTGTGCAAGTTGACTTAGTGAATGCCTATAAAATAACTTGTGAAGAGACAGTGGGACCTTTTTCTTCACTCATACAGATTACAGCACTGCACTTCCACTGACCTGTAGTCAGTGATCCTTCTTTTGGCATCTCCTTATGGGGCAGCAAACCAGTCTGTGATGCTCTATTAAAAAATAGTAAAATAAAGAGTTCCTCTCAAAAATTCATTTAAAAGTAACTTCTGAAACATTTATGTTGCAAACCCACTAAACAAATTCTAGCAGAAATAGTCAAAACCTTTCATATACAAATAAAAATTTGCTGACGATAACAATGAAACATTTATTACAGTTCAGAATGGTTTACAAGAGTTCAGGCATCATTTCAGATGATGCATGGTTTTGTTTTTTGTTGTTATATTTGGACTTCATTACATGCACTTAATTAAATCTATTGTAGATCTGTGTTATTCCCAAGGGACCAGTTAATGTAATCTTGCTGTTTGCTTATGAAAAATATCAATCAATTGTTCCTTCTCTAATTTTAATCACTACTTATTTTTAAACCCTAGTGAGGTGCATTTTGTCAGATTAGTTTATTGTGCAAACTCCTTGGGGCAGTGACTTTTTGTCTTTGTTTCCTATGTAGAAGAAACTTTATATTTTTTGTCACTATGTTTAAAAACAAACAAACAAAAATAAAAGAAGAAAAATAATTAGAGCAATGCCATTTGAAGTTTATTTAGGCTGACTTAAATGAGAAAGAAATAAATGTAGCTATAAGACTTGACCGGATACTTTCAGATAGTAATAAAAATTAAAAAAAGTTAATAGTAAAAATTGGGAAATAATAAGCCTGCAAGATGTAAAAATAAGAAAATTAGGAGCATCTTAGTCAATTCACAAAATGCAAGTCTACCAGAGATTAATGTAGTCCATAGGTAGGCAATAACTTATAACAAAAATTGTAATAACATACTGTGTATTTACTGTGTGCACTGCATTCCAGAGTTAAATGCACTAGGTAATAAGATGCATGAGACTTTGCATATGACTATCTTGTATTTGTTTTTACAGCCCTTCTCCTGGACAGAAAATCATGCAAGATCCTTAAAGCTCTATGGAGTCTATCCTTGGTTTGATCTGAATTCTGTTGTAGTGGAAAATAATCCCTGATGAATCAGGTTACTATTTGTCCACTCAAAATCCTCATGATAGGCTATACTGATGGAATTTGGAAGAATATTATCTCTTGAGGAATGATTGTTTGTTAGTGCTGCAGTTTATGGATGTTCAATTGTTTCCTCTCCTGCCTTTTCAGAAAGAGCTGTAGTGCACATTCACACTAAAGCCTGTGTCCTTTCCTTTCTATAATCAAATTTTCAGAACTGTGACATTTTGAGAATATGCATGTCTGTAGTTTATATTTTCCAAATGGATCCCTAATATTTTTAAATGCCATATGAAAAAAAAGTTATATCTCAGCATTGTCTAGAAAGAGTCATCTAAAATCACTGGTGAGAAGAAAATACTGTTCTTCATCTGATCTTATTTAGCTGGTGAATGGAGATGGAGATTGGTATTAATTACTCAGTCTGCAAGAAAATGTGCATGAAATTCCAGCTGAGAATGGACAATTGGCACGTTTAAAGTTCTCAGTGTACAAGGACCCTAAGGGGAAATGTGAGAATGCCATCTTCATACTGTAAAGCTGTCACAGCAAAGATGAATTATGATGGTTCCTGCAAACCAAAATGCAAATTGCATATACCGGGGAAAGATCATTGTGTGCACTTGAATTAAATGGTAGGTCAGCTTCAGATAATGCAGTGTTGAGTTAAGACCTGGAAAACTGTGCTTAGCTTGGATCCCCCTTCAAGACTTGCAAATCAGACAAGGCCAGCTGCAACAAATAATTTGGATGGACAACATGATAGAAGTTGCAGCAAATGAGAGGAGACAAAAACATGATTAGTTTGTAAAAGAGAATTAGTCTAGGAGCATATGTAAAAAGCTGAGGCTGCTTGGTGCCACATATGAAAGAGCCATCCCATTCAGCAGAGTACCATAGCAAGTGTGTGGCCTGGAGGTCACAAGTTGACCCTTTGTGCCACTGAAAGGGGAAACCAGAACAGAGAGAGGCCCGCTTACTAACAATTTACAGTATGCACCGGCAGAACTTAATTAGCTGAGGATGTGCTCCTTCTCTTTTTTGCTTTCATTAGCTGAGGGGGCAGTATATCTAGAGCAAATGGAGGACAGTGTAGCATAACTGAGTACCTTGTCAGCCGATGGAATTCACCCCAGGAAGCGGCCTCCAAGTCAAATGCCTATAGCTGAATGATTTTAATGACTGCTAATAACAGCTGTAGCTATGCAAACTGAGGTTATAGGGCAACCAAATGTATGACTTAAGGCATCCACCTTCAGGGCAGGAAGGAGCTGTTTCTGTCCAACTACTGGCCTCATTCGAAGGCTCTTCTGGCACCTTTTGAGTTTCTTTCATGTATTCTTGTTAAAAATTATGATTGCTGCTGTCAAAAAATAATTTAAAAACCTTAGTGAGACATTTTTATTATTAACATGAAAGTAAGACGCATTCATGTATTGTGACAGAGATTAGAAAGACCAACCTTGTTAACTTTATAGAGGTCACTCCTGCTGATGTGTAACTTCTGCAGGGGTCTATTTATGTAGGGACAGAAAAGGGGAAGGCAGCTACGCAAAGCTAAAGGGCAATGCAGTTTAGCTTGACTGTTACACTGTGGAGTGGTGGCTTAGGTTTGCGAAATTCACTGCAGAGGTGGAAGTATTCAGTGTGGAAGTTGAGGCTAAGTGCTGGTTCTCTACGAGAAAAGAAGAACATGACATTGGTATGTTTTTTTGTTTTGAGATATTGATTGGTGTCAAAGTTTTGAAAGGTATTTCTATTGAAAAGGTATGCTGTTGATTTCTGAATAGTGTGTCAACATCTCTTCTTGCAGCAATTAGAGATATTCCTAGGCAAGTACAAGGCTCACAGTTCTGAGGCTTTTCTAGCTGGAATTCAGCCCCCTGAAAGTTCCTTTCTTAGAACACCACTTAGTTGGTATTTCTCATACTTCCACTTCTGTACATCTTCAGTGCCTTTTTTTGGACCAAATAATAGCCACTCCCCTGCATTTACATTTAGCCGCAGTGAATCCATCTGAACATAAGGTGGTGTAACTTTTGAGCAGTTCTGCATTAGAGGTTGCATAATGAGTGCTATTCTCACTATCCTACCATCATCCAAGTCTTAGGACTCAGGCACGTGATCAGCTTTGATAATGTTTTAGGAAGCTTAGTAATACACAGTAACTGTGAATGCATGTTTATACTTTATAGCAAATTCAAGATAATTTGACTTGGTTCATTTGACTCGGTTCTAGAAAAGTGATTCTGAGATAAATCACTATTACCTTGAGTTTGCTACAGGCAAAGTGAGTGTATGAGGACGACTGTTAGACTTAGCACAGAAACCTATTTCAGTGCCTGAGCCCTCATAACCTCACACAATGTCAGTTAGTTAGGATTAGGAGAGAAAACTGGCTCTTAGTGCTACAGGTGATGGTTCACCTGAATGCAACTTCAGTGATTTTCATTTCATTGTAAGCACTTAAGCTGATAACTTCAATTTAAAAACTAAATTTCATGCAGAGGAGTGAGTAGTTTTCAGTTCTAAATGCTTCCTGGGGAATCAAATGCAAACACACAAAACATAAAAAATGGTTTCTTCTTCAGAAATGCAACAAATTGCTCTTTTTAAGATGAGAGATTTTACCTGAATGCAAGTAATACATGAGAAGATGTGTTTTAGCATTGGTAAAGCTGAACTGAAATGGAAGGGAATGATGCTCCTACTTAATGACTGGACACTAAGACCTGAACACAACATTTCTTTTTTAAAGCTTGCTTTGCACCCTGCAGCAAAGTATAAGTGTATTGTTAGAAGAGCTGAGAGTACTTGTAGACTAGACCTGTCTTGAAAAATGCAAATTTTACAAAGCATTTAGATCTCCACCTTAAGTTTTATTCCAGTAAAGATGGATTAGGGTATACAAGACTGTCTGCATTGTTAATATTTCAGTGAGGCAGCAAAAGAGAAAACTGTATAACGGTGTTAACAATAATTGGTATCAGAAGTTAGCTTCTATTTAATCAGTTTTTAAAAAGTACTTCTATATGAAGATGATTTAGGAAAATATTTGAAAAAGGATATTACAAAACAAATGTTCAAGCTTAGATTATTTGGTGAGTTGAGAAAGATTTCTCAATCTCTTCCAACTTAAATTTCTAGGCTTCTATATTGCTATTTCCAAAATATGTCTGGCTTCTAAATGACTCTACTCTGCAAGCCACTCTTTTGTATTTGTTCAAAAGTGCATGCCTCATGCAAGGTTCAAGTCCTCTGGTTTCTCCCTTTATAGCGGTATGTTACTTATGGTCTTATGATCTAACACACAGAAAAAACAATTTATGTTGTTCTGATATCTGACAGCACTTATTAAACCTTTGGCAGCAGTTTATAGAAAAGATGATATTCATAATTTCCTTCTGATGGGGGAGCCACTGGAATGGTAATAGTTTCCAAAGAGATTCAAGGCATTTTCTAGATTCCTGGGGGTCAAACCCATGCACCTTTCCATGAGCAGCTTGGTAAGAGACACATCTTATTGTCCCAAAAGGTCTGATCTTGAGGTGATTGTGTGTGGACTGAATTTGCACTATGCCACATTCTTCTGCAATAATCATTGCAGGAATCTCTAAGCCTGTCAGATTCCCTCCCCCCCCCCCCGGAAGTGAAGTAGTTCTTTCTCCTTGTATATTCATGGTAGGATTTGACCATATTTCTTTTGAATAAAGACTAATGATCTGGTTCATACACTTATGTGTGGAAAAACTAATTGTGGGTTTTATTTCTTACTCTCTTGCTAGCTACAGAATGAAGTTCCTTTCTGGCTCAATAATGCCATTTATGTTAAGCCCACATGCTGATACACTCTGGTAGCTTCTAGAGCTGTTCTCGTCAACTGACAAGGGAAAGGTCAGTGGCTCACAGATTGTTGTTTGTGCTAGGAAAACAGCTACAGTAAGATTTGGACTTCTTATAATGTGTTGAAATTGCTAGCCCTTAGTAACTGATCAGAGACTTGTGCCTCAGCTTCAAAAGTGCAGTCATTTCATGTAGCTACTGCCCCCTGCGTACATGTGTACAGACAGAAGACAGATGCACTCATCTTCTGTAGGGTGCACACACTCTTCATTGCTGCACTAGTTATTTTAGCACAATTAGTGTGGCTGCTGAGGACTCAAAAGGTAGCTGATGCAACAAGGGATTACAGTGCAAGTGCTGAATCTGGATGTATGAAATCAACTTCAACTGAACCACACAAAAGAAAGGCCTTTTCTCTTGTAATATGTTACTAATCTGATAATGAATAAGTCATAGCAGAAAAAGATCCAATTAATTTCCAGCTGCACAGCTTTATAATGCAGCAAGATATACAGGCAATTAAGAGAATTAACAACTTCATAAAAGCAGATTTAAAAAAAAAAACTTTTGAAAGCTAGAGGCAGCCACAGCTTTCCCACAGGTTGCCATGTTATTGTTGTCTTCTTGACGAGAAAGGAAGCAGTTTTATTGTGTTGCTGCACAGTGTCTTTTTTCATTGTTAAAATGCTTAGAGGCACAAAACTGAGAACCAAACATCTCTTTGCCAGCTGATGTTCCTATTTTTCATTTGTAGAGTCAGTATGGGAATATGCCAGCTGGGAAACCTTACATTGCTGTTCTGTCGGCAGAGGCTTGGCTGGTGAGGTTTTGTGAATAAGAAGTGTATGTGGGCCTAGATGATGGTGTTTTATTGCTTTACTCACAAGAGATGGCTCACAGTCTGCTTCACTAAGGGACCTCTGGGCTAAGGAACATGAGCAGATTTACACTCCAGGATGGCTATCCAGCCTGTAGCTTCCTTGGAGAGGAATCAGAAAGGCTGGCATCATTTTGAATGGACATCAGAAAACATTGAGGGTACTGAGAAAGGTAGTTCTGTTATCTGTTGTGGTTTTACAATAACGTAGAGGCATTACATTTCAGAAAGTAGTTTGATAATTAAGTAGTAGCCAATAGATAAAATTTGTATGCTGTGCCACTCAGGCTAAAGGAGCACTGCAGATTAGAATCTTCAACTTCTGTATGAGGGTTGAATTCACTCAAGGTTAGATATTTGCTGTCCTGAATGTTTCAGATCATTAAATTTCCCCTCCTCTAATTTTCTTCTGTTCACTTTTCTGCTTAAAAAACTATATCAACATGAAGTGAGGGAGCAAGAAGGCAGCTTGATTGGTACTGTTTCAGATTCTATACTGATTCCTTTTGATCTAGATAGAATACTATGATGTAGATACAGAATGGGTTGATGAGAGGAGAGCAGTGAGCATTGTCTACCTGGACTTCAGCAGGCTTTTGACACTGTCTCCCATAATGTTATCATAGTTAGGAAATGTGTGATAGGTGAATCAAGAACTGACTGAATGGCAGAGCTCATGGCAGAGGGTCATGATTAGGGGAGTAGAATCCAATCAGTGGTGTTCCCCAGGGATCAACACTGGGTCCAGTCTTATTCAACTTGTTTATCAACGACCTGGACAAAGGATAGAATGCACCCTCAGCCAGTTTGCTGACGCTACAAAACTGGGGGGGTGGCTGATACACCTGAAGGCTGTGCTGCCATTCAGCAGCACCTTGGTAGGCTGGAGAGTTGGGCAGAGAGAAACCTGATGAGGTTCCACAAGGGCAAGTGCAGGGTCCTGCACCTGGAAAGGAATAACCCCAAGTACCAGCTACTAGAGAGCAGCTTTGCTGAGAAGGACCTGAGAGCCTTGGTGGATGACAAATGGACTATGAGCCAGCAGTGTGCCCTTATGGCCAGGAGGGCCAATGGAGTTCTGGGGTAAATCAGGAAAAGAGTGGCCAGCAGGTTGAGGGAGGTGATGCTGCCCCTCTACTTGGCCCTAGTGAGGCCACATCTGGAGTGCTGTGTCCAGTTCTGTACTCCTTCACAAGAAGGACAAGGAGCTACTGGAGAGGGCTCAGCAGAGTGTCACAAAGATGATCAGGGCTCTGGAGCATCTCTCTTATGAGGGGAGACTGTGGGAGCTGGGCCTGTTTAGTCTAGAGAAGACTGAGAGGGGATCTCGTTGATGCCTATAAATATCTCAAAGACAAGTACTAAGGGGATGGTGCCAGACTCTTTTTCTCTTTTTGGTGGTACTCAGTGACAGGATGAGGAGCCATGGCCATAAAGTAAAACACAGGAAGTTTCACCTCAACATGAGGAAGAACTTCCTTACACTGAGGCTGGCAGAAATCTGGAACAGGCTGCCCAGAGAGGTTATGGAGTTTCTCTCTCTGGAGACATTCAAGCTCCACCTGGATGCATTCTTATGTCACCTGCTTTAGGTGAGCCTGCCCTGGCAGGGGGATTGGAATTGATGATCTCCCTTCCAACCCTAACAATTCTGTGATTCTGTGATACTATCTACTTACATGGATTACTTAGTTCAGAAGGGCACTGCCAAACTGAGAAAACTGAATTAATTGCTAAGCCAGATCAAAATGAGTCTCAGTGGTGGAGGTTACCTGTGAATGAGCATCAACTTGTATTGACCAAGTTATGGTTTGCATGGGATTTTACTAATCAAGCAAATTGTCATAGGCTTATTAGAGCAGATTTCCTGTTTTATAATAAAGCTTTCATTGTTGCCAATGCAATTTTTATTTGATATTGTTTCTAAGGGGAATGTGCTTAAGAAGTAACTCACAGATTTTTTTTTTTCGTTACTGTTACACTGTATGGTTTTAGTTTTGCTTATTTTGATTTGCTTTTCATTTCAAAAGCTAGGGCAAGAATGTGCACTGAGTCAATAAGTAAAAGTAAGAGGGAGAATAATGCATGGGTGAGAAAACTGTGTCATTATTTACAAAGGCAAATACAGCATACATAAAAAGAAAAAAATCAAAAATTGTATAAATCCCTGAATTGTTGTTCCTGAAGGGAACAACAAAGATTGAGTCTCACTGCTGGCCCTGTACAGGACCACCCCACAAATTACATGTGTCCCTGAGAGCATTGTCCAACTGCTTCTTGAACTCTGTCAGGCTTAGTGCCACGATCACTTTCCTGGAGAGCCTGTTCCTCTGCCCAGCCACCCTCTGGGTGAAGAACTTTTTCCTAATATCCAACCTAAACCTCTCCTGAGACAGCTTTAAGCTGTTTCCTCAGGTCCTGTCACTGATCACCACAGAGAAGAGATCAGTGCCTGCCCTTCTGCCTCCCCTCATGAAGAAGTTGTAGACAGCTATGAGGTTTCCCCCTCACACTCCTCTTCTCCGGACTGAACAAGTCAAGTGACCTCAGCCACTCCTCATATGGCTTCCCCTCTAGATCCTTCACCATCTGTGTTGCCCTTCTTTGGACTCTGGAACAACTTATCTTTCTTATGTTGCAATGCCCAGAACTGCACACAATATTCAAGGTGAGGCCACCCCAGAGCACAACAGGACAATCCCTTCCCTTGACTGGCTGGCAATGCTGTACCTGATGTATCATAGGGGGGGTTGTGCCCATGCCTGTGAAAATTTGGATTTCATCTATGCTGGGAAGTGAACTGGACCTGTGTAGTAATAATAATAAAACCAACACAAATTGCCTCTTTTATAGAGGAATATGGAAGGGGGCTGCAACAAAGGTCATCCTTCTTCTGGACAGCAGGAAGCTGGAGGTTGCAATTAAACTCTATGTGCTGTCATGGTAACTTAGTTGTGTTTAACTAAATGTAATTTATGCTAAATACATTTTGACTCTTTCTTGTTAAATAAAGCATAGTTAGCATTTTTGCTATACCAGTGATTCCCCTTTTGAAAAACCTCACTCTTTCTAAGATGCATTATTTTGTGTTTAGACACAATCTGTGCTGTTACAGTAGCCCCTTCTGCTAGATCAATATGTCAGATATTGTGTGCAAATTTCCTTAAAGTAGAAGTAAAGTGTGCCCGAAGATCCTCCCTAGATTTTCAGTATATACAATGAATAGTGAGTTGCCTGTGCTAAGCAGCATTCAGTATGTCTACATCCAAGAAAGAGTATGAACACAGCAGACATTATGCATGTCCCTTTTCAGCCTCTTTCTTGTAGAACACATTCTTTTGACAAGGAAAGGACTATCAGGGTCTGCTGTTTCGCTCTTGTTCACACAGAATGTATCAGCCATTACAGGGGTCTCTATCTATAGAGCAGCTTAGTATTTTACTATGAGACAAAAAGGTCATAATCAAATGTCAAGATGCTATAAGATTATAGCTGTGCACTTAGCCACAGGAACTTGCTACTGTTTCCAAATTATTTTTCCTAAAGGTGGATTTTGTCCTGAATAATTCCTTAAATGTTTCTTCTGATGTAGTGAGTGATTTTTGAGAGATGCAGAGTAGGTCCTTGGTATTGTGGAGTATGAAAAGATGACTGACTTAGCAAATCACCACCACTTTCAAGTTGCTCTTAATGAATGGTTTAATTGTTCCTTTTTGCCCCATGAAGGATACATTAATAATTTGATAGTTGTGTGGGCAGCACAAGATTCCTATTTTCTTCTACCGCTCTGCCCTAAAATCCCACTTCAGTTTACTGGTAGGTCAGTAAATCCTCTACCAGACCTAGGTCAAAGCATTTGAAGCTGTATTTAACAATGATATTTGAAACTGATCCTATATTATTTTCCTTTCCTATATTCATGTTAACCTCGCCCAAAACATATTAAAATGATGAAAATGAAGTATAGTAAATGTCAAAATATCCACACCTTTTTTTTTTTTTTTCCTTTTTGGTATTGAGTATGGTGAATCCCAACTGTTACCTTGTCCTTTGAAGACTACCAGACATGAATTTATACTGCACTATTTATTACTTCATAGAGCTTGATGCAGAACTTACATGTTAGGCAGAAGCAATGAACAGCATTACCAAGAAGGGCTCAGAAAAATTAGCCAAATTATCAGAAGAGAGCCTACTACTTGTTGATAAATTCCCTTGCAGAGGGATGCCTTCTCCAGGTGAGGTAGAACTCTAGTATATCCTTCATTAACCTCCCTTCTGAAGAGACTGAAGCAGTGTCAGCTCCTGCTCCATTTGTTTTCTGATGCTGCTTCCTATAGGCAATTTACTGTAATTCCACTGACAGTTTTAGTGGCTGGGAAGCCGGTAGCTTACTGAAGACTTCAGATTTTTATCTCATTCTCCAATCCACTGCACTGTCACATCAGAAAGGGAACATTTATATGCTAAGGAAAGTGGAAGAATTCTTTCAGTTTTCAAAATTAGTTTGCAAATTAGAGTCTTGCTTTACCTCTAAGAATTAGTGGATCAAGCCCAGGAAAAACAAGGTTGCTTAGTTCTTGGGAAAGGTTTGGTTTTCTATGGATATGTCAGAAGAAAGACATGTGAATGATGTACCGTGAGTTGCATCTCCCAGTGTTTGTTTCATCACTCCCATAGACCAGAAACCAGGCTCCTTGAGCCAAACAGGACGAATAACTTTATCTTGTTATGACTGAGAGTAAACTGAAGAGCCAAAAAAAGTTGGACAGAAGGTAAAAGATTAATATTTTAGAACAGCCAGAATACCTGATTGTGCGTAATGGAAAACTTGATGTTAAACTGTTAATCTTGTATTATAAACAGCTTTATAAGAATTTATGATTTCTTTGGTATACTAAAGCTTTAGGGTGTGTATCCTTTAGGGCTTCCCTCAACTCATCTTTAAAAGGGGAGTCTTTAAGAAGAACCCTTTTCTTGGTTAATGTAGAGATTTGCTGTCTAAAAGAACCCAGGAAGTAATTTTGTCAGTATTTATTGGGCAGAAAATTCAGTGCTGCTCTGAATCAGTGGATCGCCAAAGAAGTCATTCATGACTATGTGCGTTTATGAAAGAGAGCTTTCTACCTTCAGTTTGTTCTTGCTGGTGAGCTTCTCTCCTGAGGTTAGGAATGCTGGACACTGAGAATTGCTTTATAGTGAATTTGAACACAGATTTGTATTTTGAATTTAGTTTCAGAGATGGATATATTTCACACATTTCTGTGCATCTAGTTCATTCATCAGTTACTGATGTTAACTAGATTTTCAGAATGTTCCTGTATGCTTCACTACATCCAGAGATATGGATATTTCATATCTTTCATAAATGCTAACTTCCATTTGTACAGTAATTTCAGTTGGGAGTCCTCAATTAGGAGCTTTAAAAACACTAATGATCTTGGCTGTAAAACACCCTTATGTAAATATAATTAACCTCATACCATATGATGGCAAGTCTTATGCACAGAGAGACTCTAGTTGAAATAGGAAGAGAATCTAGCCTGGCTGACACCTGTGGTTTAACTGCAGAGCTATCTTTTTCCTATGAAGTAGGGATTTCAAATCATGATTTATCTCCAGCTCTTGCTGTCTACTGTTAGAAACCAGTGAAAGAGGAAGTTAATGGATGCCTTGCATTTATGAGACAGGAGAAAAAAATGGAGCCTTGGGAGGGATATCTGTCTTGTCCCACATGCACTTAAAACGTTTTTGTTGAGGCATGAAAGGTTGCATTGTGTCATGCTTTGTCTTTTTGTTCCTTATCCAGGCAGTGATGTGCTGCCAACAATTTTATAAAGGATTTTCTCAATATATGTCCTATTAGCTGATCTTAAACCTCTTGTATATACGATCTTGGTACTCACAGAAGAGAAGGGGCAGAAAAATTAGGAATCAAGTCTTTTAACCCTTAGTACTGAAACAGCATCTAGGAAGAGAAACGGTGACAGTAAAGAGGAGGATATACATGAACTGTGCTTGTCAGGCATACATTAGTGTGGAAAACGAGAAAGGTAAAAAAGAACAAGTGAATTTGTTAATACTTGAAGTGTAATTTTCAACTATGGCTTTGAACTGGGACATGGAAAAACCCCAAATTCTCTAAGAATTTTGAAAATGTCTGTTCTAGGAGTGTTTTTCCTTAAATACTTGATATATTCTGGGTGATTTACTTGAGTTTGTGTATATGAACTTCAGTAAGCCATGTCAGAAGAGAAAGGGATAATCTGTTACTATGACTGGAGGACAGAATAAATGAGATGGTAAAATTATCTCCAGAGCTCACTCTTCAGTTTGGTCTAATAGTTTGAATGATTTCTGTACTCTCCAGTCTATGAGGCAAAAGAAAGAAATGCAAAATGACTGACTTGAAGTCAGTAGTCTCTGGATATATGAATTGTCTGAACTTCTTTCTGCCTCCTGCTTTATGTATAGGTATTGAAATCTGTGAATAAACGAGGATTTATTAGTCAAATATTGTGGGCACACATCTAGTGAAGTACTCACCCCACGGATTGACCCACTTGTAAGAATTTATTCAGTATAAACAACATTCTGAAAAGTACTGGATGTCAAAAAGGTTCACAGCCTGGACCGGAAGTGTGTGAGCATCAGTGAAGAAACCAAGCAGTGGTGCTAGACCCTCATGATCAAAAGGGTGCAAAAGGGTGTTTAACTAGTCCAACACATTGCATTATGAGTGTCCATCCAGGGCATCTCTAGGAGGGCTCTCAGGAATGCTGATTTTTGCAGATGATACATCAGTGTCAATGTCAAGAGTAGCTTCCTGTGTTCTGCAACAAAGCAAGTGGTGTGATTGAACAGGAAGGAGAGCTGCTGCCTGTCCAGAAGGCTCTGGTGGTCAGTACCACACAGATGTTTCACAGCTTGCAGTTTGAGCAGTTGACCATCCCTGTTGTGCTTGGGCTCTTGTGTAGGACGCACAACTAAGTAGCAGTAGTACTGAAAAGCCTACATTTATATAGAAATGACCCCATTCTGGACCTGCCCACTGTACATACAATTACTAAAATAAGTATTATTTATCTCTTTTCTCTTGGTCCTGTGGGTTGTGTGGTACTCCACAAATACAGACTTTGTAAATATGTTTCATTATTTCCAGCTGCTTCTTTAGTTTCTTTGTATTCTACTGTAATAAAAGTGACCTAAATAACAGGCTTTATGAGATCTTCATCCCCATTTATTATAAAAGCATTAGCATTCCGTTTGCTAATATCTTCTCTCTGAGTGCATAAGTGAGAGGCAGTGGTTTATATTTCTATCTTTCTAAAAAAATCTCATATGTCTTTGGTAAGTGATTATTTTGGAGCACTTGTATTTAAGAACTAGTTATCAAAAAAACTCAGGAACCAAGAATCTAAACAGATTCTGAGGAAGCTTGAGAGTAATACTTTTCAGGCAATGTCCACAAGCAGTTTGAAACATTTGATTGCTCTGTGCTGTTCACATTGTAAGGTTGTGGATGTGGACATGGATCAAATGAAGGCCTCTATAATCACAGAAACCATGTCACCAACATGACATGTCATGTTTGATGTTTTCTGGTTTTTCCAAACAGCAAGACACAAATCCTTTCCTGTTTTGCAGTTGGCTGAAATGCCTCTCAAGTCTCACCATCTTACAACTTCAGGGGATCTGCTGACACCAATAGAAACATACTGCACTCTCTGTGGAAATTCTTATTTGGAACTACAAACCTTTATTTGGCAGAAGATGGGGAGGTTATGATTGCAGTTGTGATAAGTCATCTCATCAACTTCTTAACTACTGTTCAGTGGTCATGAGAGTAGCACTTCCCAGTGAGACTGTAAACAATGGTAGTTAATTAACAATAATCCATTCTGATTTCAGATATATGAATTGGATGAACTGAGATGAGGTTGGGTTTATATGTATACTCTGAGGGTTTTTAAAAATCTGTCTTTTTAGCAGTTGCCAGCAAGGAAGGTGATGAATTTAGTTTCAGGATAATCTGAGGGGACAGGACAGAATCTTGTTCTAGTTCACTGCAAATATAAATAGCTGAGCTAGCAAAAATTATGTAATATTTAAGGAACTATTGTTTAGTGAATTTAAGTGCACTGGATGCCCCAAGTGGATGTACATAGGGTAGCAGAACATAGAAGAACTGTCTGCCTGTGCAATGGAAATGTAAGGAGGCATCCTGGCAGACAGCCTAAATTCCTGCATTCTAACCGTAGTATGAGATGATTTAAGTCCAGGATCTCAGCTGTAGCCTTCCAAGAGCACTGCTCATTCAGTGTAGTGAATCCTGTAAATTAGAAGGGATCAGCATAGGATTAACAGGATGGGGGCACTTTCAGCAAATTTACTGGTTCCTCATAAAAAGAGAGTGGCTGCTTTAGCATTCCCTTTCTTGAAGTAATACAGTTGATTGGTCTAAAAGTATGCAAAATAAGATAAACACTTAGAATATCTTCTTAGTCATAGTAGAATGGGTAGCAATTCTCTATGAGGGAAACAGAGGTTGCATGATAGTTGGTCTACAAAACATTGCCATAACACATGTCTTTTTCCTCTCCCAAATACAAATCTTCAGCTTTGCTTTTGATAACTGAAATGCTTACAGCTGAAATAAAGCAAGCCTGAGTGGAAAAAGAACTACAGGATGATTTCATGTACTTTTCTTGATCTACCTCACAAAGATGCTCTGTTATTATTGTGTAATAAGTAGAAGCATGAAAACTGAAGTTGAATAGGTGAGAGATTGCCTCTTGCAAACTTTTTGCAGGGAGAAGGAAGCTGTGCCTTGGATGATTGCTAGCAATAATTTGAGTGGGTTCCTTGAAGGCATATGTTGCAGTTTTGTAACACGCAGTAGTGAACAAAAGCTATTTGTGGTTGAAATGAGGGAAGGAGGAAAGGAAAGTTTTTACGACTTGAACAAAGTACAGTAGATGACATTACATCACTTAAAATTTATGCAGATGAAGTCAAGAAACTGAAGTCAAAGTTTTGAGGACGTGCTTCATATAGCTGACCCAGCTTTCTCTGAAGTCAAAGTGCCTTTTAGTTCATTTGAGGAGAGCTGAGTCAAGTTGTTTGAACTCCGACTCTTTTTCAGTCTATGAAAAGCTGAGATGAGGCTTCCTAACAGGAGAAAAAATGTTAAATGGGCCATAAGAAGAATGAAATAACAAGATGTTTAAAATCTTTTAAGAAAGCCAATGAACATGAGTAGTAATGATCCCAGTTTTCCAGGGAGATGATAAATTGTCTAAGATCCCAAGGGACTTCTTCTTATGCTGTATGCTGTGTTTGCTGGAGAAAAGTCAACAAAAATACTTTCTACATTAGTGTAGTGTTTGCAAAGGCAAAAAAATGTTGTTATTTTTTGTTTGTTTTTTTTTCCTTCTGAAATAAAATATAAATATCTTGCACAGAGCTAAGCTGTCTCTCCTGTACCATGAGGTAAAACCAAGCAAGGATTATGGTTTACTCTTTCTTTTCTGTATGGATGGAAAACCATAGGTATTATTGACATTTTTAGTAATAAATTTATCCTATTAGTTTTAATGCAGACAATGTTAGAGCTGAGCTAAAGCACTGTAGATTAGCATGAAGGAAGCAATAAGCTTGTTCTCAGAGCAGCAAAGAGGTCATGAATGAAATGCCTATCTTATTCCACCTGCAATCTGGAGCCACTTCTGGATTAGGAGGGGTCAGCTAGTGAGCTTTAGCTGATGAGACTTCTGCTTTTTTCCTGTCTTCAGATATCTCAGCTTATGACAGAGACTAGTCGAGAGGGGCTGACTGAAGCAGCATTGAACCGCTACAATGCAGATAAACCCTCCTTGTACAGCTTCCCTGCTTCCCAGAGCACGTATGTTGCCAGTGAAGTATCCACAGGCACCTCGGTGGCAGCATCATTTTTTGCCAGGTAAGAGAGACTTCTCAGATTTTCCTTCTCTGGAAACATAATTTCATAGACTGGACTGTGTCTTGAACATGCTCACTCAATTCCATTTTAGGGTATCACCTATCAGGTGAGTGAACTAACCTGATGTGAAACAGTAACTATCTTTTTTTGTGGTGGCCAAATACCTACATTTTCTGAGACAGGTAGTTAATTGTGGAGCTAACTGGAGGTGGGTGGCTCTGTTTGGTGGCGATCTTCAGACTTCTTTATTGAATTTTACTTTCATTTAGGGAAATTGTCAAGATTCCCACTTTCAGCCTGAAAAGTTGAGGTTTCTGATTTCAGATCCTGTCCCTGTCATGCCATTAAACTTACCAGAGTGTCTAAATTCAGCCTTGAAACACCCTTTCTGTTGAATATTCAGACAGTGTTAAAAAAATCTTGATGAGATTAAAATTTTATAAAAAAAAAATCTTATGACTCTCAGTATTAATTTGTTGGTAAGAATGTTTTATTAAATGGGCATAACAGCTAATAAGTGAAATATCAATTATCACCAATGGAAATATTTTTTTTCTGTGCAGAAATATGCTCTTTGCAGAACCTAATCTCTTTAGCCCAGTTGAGTTCTTATGTAACAAAAGACATTGAAATAATCCTTGTCTTTTAATGCTTTTTATTAATTAGAAGATTGACTTGGGAAGAATTGTGAAAGTATGAAATAACAAGAGAATAAGCTATTCTTATGGCATTTCCAATTCAATCCAGTGAGAGATCTTGATTTCAAAACGTGAAGTGAACACTGAATGAATGCCTCAAGCATTTTCAGATTAACTTCCTTCCCCTGTGAGAGCCAAATTATTAGTAATTCCATATGATTCTATTTTATTTTAAAGGTAAATGGAAAACTAATAAAGTTGTTGGACTCCGTCAATCTGAAAAGAAGATTTTCCTCACCAACATGAGGGCTACATATGTTCAATCAGTGTCAAACAGCAAGTGAGTTGTGTAAAAGGAATAAGAGTAGAATTTTAGAAGATCCAGTTGTTTGGGCCAGGCGCAGCTCTTTACAGATGTGGTGCTGCAGTAGCACAAATGAATGATGACAGTGGTCTGCTGCCCTTTTCTGTTTAACTGCAGGCAATTTAAATTAAAATTGCTGAATGTGCACACATGGTAATATCTAACTGGTGTGCAGATTGGAATTAGCACATATTTTAGCATGAACTGATTTATGAAGATGGCCTAACTCATTTGTTCTTAGTTGTTTCACTGTTTATGCTGAGAGAATTCATTTGGTCTTAGTATACTCGGCTGAAATGTAGGAAGCTAATTAAATTTACTCAAAATCCCTGGTGTAAATCGCAGCATTTTAAGTAGAACTCTGTTAACTTCTAGCTGATGTTGTGAATTCTTGGGCATGCTTGGCCCCACAGAGATCTCGTGTTTAGACTGTTTATTTTTAAACTGTACTTAGCAAGACAAAAAAGCCTGGTTTAGTTTGGGGTATTGCACAATTAGATTAATATCACTTTATATAAGTCAGTTTTGTCCTGAACATCAAATTACATCATCTGTTGGCAATTTAAGCAGCAAATTCAAGTCAGTTGTTCACTGCTTGACCTTTTAACAAGAAAATCCACAAGTTGTTTTCAAAATGTGAATCTGTCATTATTTTTTGTTTTGCATCTTACATGTCTTCATTTTTTTTAAAGTTGGGGTTAGAAACATAAGAACCCACATGTATATGTATTATGAAATACAAGGTAGAAGGCAGTGGTTGTCTAACTCACTAAGGTGCTTCTCTATTTACAATATGAAACAGTCCTTTGTACCAGGTCTATGAATTCTAAACCTTTGCTTTTTCTGATGGTTAGTGGCACATGGAGTAGTGACTACCACTCATGGCTGGATTTTTTGAATGTGTGTCACATACAGTCAGTAAGGGAGAAATTATTACAGAGCCAGAAATTTGCTAATGTGAAGCTGAAGTTCTGAGTAGAATAATAGAACATATTCTTTTGAAATTTGAATAGTGTTCCACAGTATTTCACTCTAAGTTCCCTAACAAGCAAAGCAAACCTCAGATGAGGCTTACATGTCATCATCCATCATCAGGAAAAAACCCAATTAACTAAACTATTGTAGTACGGAGGAAATGTCGAGGCATCCATGGGAACCTTTGGTTGTAATTGCTTGAAAAATATCAGGAGTGGAATACTGCGAGCTCATAATTTTTCTGTTCTCAGACACTACTAGTCCAACAGTGATAGTCACTTGACTGGCCTACAGCTGGCATTGAGCCATGCAGAAGTGTCCTGAGGCCACAGTGACTCTCATTTTTTTTAAAAAACAGGAGACTTATCAGATGCCTCAATAATTGACTATTATATTTCATGATCTATAGCTGACAGATTTCCAAACCATCTAAAAGGGCTGCAACTCTTGAGAATTGTCATTTGTTGGCATATTGCTGCAAGGGAACTTATGACACTTCAAGATTCCCATGGGACAGAATGTGAACCTTTTAAAGGAACAAGCACTGAAAACTGTCCAAAATGCTCAGCTCGTAGGCTTATGAATATTAGATGGTACAGGTATGAAGAATGAATTTCTCTTGGTGATTCTGACATAGAAACTGAATTAAAACAGTTGTGCTTTTTATGACAAATACCAAATTTGCCTTTCTGTTCAGGGTTGCCACTCATTTTTGTCTCAGATATGCTTCAATCATGCTAATTTAGCATCATCTTGCTTAATACTGGTACACACTTGTGATTAGAATAATTTATTTAGTGAATGTGAAATAATGCTAAGATTCTTTACACAAAAAGAATCATTTGTAGAGCATTTTAGAATTTTTTTTGCATGAGTGAACTTTTGCCTCCAGTTTGGGTTTTTGTCGTAAGAAGTACTGCATCTTTGGGCTATCACAGTCTAAAGTGTTCTAGTCTCTTGCCTTATTTCCTCCAAACACAATGTAGGAGTGTGCTGCCCTTACTTAGGGGAATTAGTATATGCTGGTGCTGATGCTAATGAAGAGCTAAGGGAAGGGCTTCCTGTCGCTTGTCTCCCTCGTGTCTCTGTGAAGATCTAACAGGCCAAGGGACAAAACACTAAATCTTATTCCTATCTATTCTGGTTTCTATGTGGAGAAGAAGTCTGGGACTCTGACTTCTGCTTTGGCCTGACTACTCTGTAAACAAACCTGCTGTTCTGAATAAAACTTTTCTCTAGTGATTGAGCTGTAGAGTTTCAATATTCTCTCAAAGGGTGATAGCACAAGGCAGGAACTAGAAGTCCGAGCTGGACCAGAGCCTTTCTGTTTTCCTTTACAATACCAAAAAAGTTTTTAGGATCTTGGTACTGTTTCTTGTTTTGCTCCATCACAGTAAGCTTGCTTTCTTGGAGAGGAAGAACTTTTATTGCACCAGGACAAAGGAGAAACATGAAAGCCCATTTCACTTGGAATGTTAAAAAAGGTAAACATTTTTGAGATGTTTTTGAATGTTAGTCTTGAAAGTTGTTTCCTGTTACTAGTCAGGAAGTGCAGCAGTGTATCTTGAACAAAAGCGTACCTCAGTCTGAAATCAGATACAGTCATATTTGGATTAATTGAGCCTAGTGGGAATATAGATGATCTTGAAAGTAGCCTGAAAAATCTGTTCTAGGGATCATTTTCCATGTCTTTATACAGCTAAACACTAATCAGGGCCACACAATGCTACTGTTGTAGGTGGAGCATGGCATGTTTTTTCAAACAAAACACAGAAATGTCCGTATTTTTAAAAAAACTTCTTATTTTAAGATGAAATACGAATAGAAAATCTTTGTTTCATGCATAACTGACATGCAGCATGGGATAAGCTCTACTTACAGTTACCTCCATTCTTGGAAAAGCTGCTGGTGATCCTTTCCACACTCATTCCTCATCCCTGTGTGGTTTGGCAGCTGGAGAAGGAGGAGTTGAAGGCAATGCCTTACTGCCAAGGGGTACTGTGAATGTTATATGCAAAATGCTGCTGCATATTCTGTAGATTTTCCTGAGAATGCTTTTCAAATATTTTTTAAAATGCTCATCCATCTTGCATGAGCTTCAAAGCTTATGAGGCTGGTATTTTTGGGGTCCTCTTGCTAAAGCTGCTGTGTTGTTTTGATGACTCAGCACTCCAGAGACTCTGGAATGGAAGACTCTCATGTCTCCCTGTTCTTTCCATGCATGTGGTAAACTTCAGTTTATCACACAACTTTTGAAGTTTGGTGGTTTTTCTTATAGGTCCAATATGATGTGATTTTTGTTGAAATTTAAAGTAAGTAGATAGTCTGTATAATTTTTCTGTGTATGTCTATTTTAAAGCCCTGAGGAACACCAGGGCTTTAGTTCCTTAAAGACTGTGTATTGTTTTAATTCAGTCATACCATCTTAATGTCCTGGCTGAGTTTTTCAGAGGTCTGGGGGAAGTTCACAAAAACGAGGTTTTCCTGGCATTGCAAAAGAGCATTTGTCAGAACAGGCACAGGAAAAACAGGTAAGAAATAGAGGCAGCAGCTAGTAGAGAAGGAAATGTATAGGAGAGAATATTCTTATACCACAGAGTCCAGCTTTGGCCTGGGGAGTTCCACAGGAGGAACATTTGATTTGTGTCAGTAGCCAGGCTGTAACTGGTGTAGCTGAAGCGTGACGCCAGCAGATGGGAGAGCCAGGTCAGGGATCTGCTGTTGATAGTCCTGTAAGTGGTGCAGGTGCACGGCACGCTGTGCAGGCACACCCAGGGCACTGCTGCTGCCGAGGCCTGAGAGACATCTCGGGAAAGAGCCTGGGAACACTGTCAGGGAGTGAAAGCTGCTTGTCTGTCCTTTTCTGAAGAAAGTTCTGTTGAAGTTTTGAATGTTTTTGTCTGAACAGCAAATTACTGGGATTATAGTGTTTTTTTCATGCTGAAGAGTGGTGGACCCAACTGCTCTTTCAAGCCGTGCAGTGGTTCCCTAGTTTGGGCACTGCTTGGGAAGTTCTTGATGTTAAGTAGTTGTCATGTCAACATCCTTAAGAAAAAATTATTTTCTCAGACTTTGGTGAAAACATTTTGGTTTCTTGCTGACTGAACTATGCAAAATCTAATAGGATTTTCTTTCATTAGCTGAACAAACTAAATTTAAGTTGTGGTCAGTCTCTCAAACATTTTGAAGAACTATATATTAATAACTCTAATCAGAATTTCTACTTTTCTCTCTCATGCTCATCATATACTGCATAAGAAATACATAAAAAGAACGTTGAGATAAAAGATCCACAGACTGTCTTTCAGTAGGAGTGCTGGCAGAAGGTTTTAAAACATCTGTAAATCATTTTCACAAATATTTCTACCTTCAAAGTCTGTCTTGGGCTGACTAGCGGGGGAAGTTTTAATCACAATGATCTCAGTCATCCTGAAAGACCATGAAACATTTAAAATTGGCACCTAGGTTTGAGTGCACAACTTCAGTGGCTGATTTTTAATACTTGCTCAACATTCCTCTGAAATGTAGAAGATTTATGTTCATAGTCAGTGCTTCTCTGTGCTCCCAGTTGCTGTGAGAGCCCTAACTAATAGGCTCTTTCTACTTTCGGTTATTGGTGTTTTTTCATGTATATAAATTAAATGCCAATCAAAAGGGAATTGTGACTCTCCTGAAGCAAAAGAAAGCTGGTGGTTGGGCTCTTTTTTCTATGTTTCATTGTAAATAAAATGAAAATATCTTGATGAGAAAGACTATGAGAGGTACACTGCAAGAATAGCCAGTGTGTAGTAGTGGAGGTAATGGTCTGGTTAGGACTTAAGTGCCACATCTGGAAGAAGGAAAGGTATTTGAACGATCTCTAATTTTGCATGGTAGCTCTATCTTGGGTCCAAGGCAATTTTCAATGATATTTTTTGTCAAAGCTGACATGTCCCCCCATGGCACTTTGTTTGAATCAGTTCATGTCATTTGATTATAAAAAAAGTTTAACAAAATTCCAGACTAGGTCCATTTCTAACATGAATTGTCTACGGTACATGTCTGAAACCATGGTGTTTGAATGTTTGGATACTTGCATGCAGCCATTATTTCACTAAAAGCTGAAGTAAATATATACACTCTTGGGCCTGGATTGGAAATCTAGTTGTAATGTGTTTAAGTTGGCACTGAGGTGTAAACCAAAATAATTTCAACCTTCATGCCAATTAGGTCCACTATATGTTGGCTGTTAATTATTTGATTTCATTCACATCTTAAAGTACAGGTAATGCACCTTGATTTTTGAGCAGGGTTTTGGGAGTGATCCGTGGAGCTATAAAAAGAAATAAGCCCAAACTACCCTACATTATCATAGAATACTGTACTTGCAGGGTGTGCCATCTGCTTAGCCTCAAAGCATGCAACTGATAAAAATAATGTAAATCCTCCTCATGTTCCTAAAATCACAGTAATTCACTTAAGGTAAACAACTCTGTACATTTGAAGTTAACAAATACAGTTTTCTGGTCTAAGCATGTTTTAAAAATATAATTATTTAGGAAAAGATTAGTATCCAGAACAATTTATTTAGCATTGAACAGAGAAATTAAAATTCCAGTCTGTGAAAAGTATGTTACTTTGATGTATTGTCTGTATTGAAATATGCTACACTTGCTGCTCTGCACTGCACAGGGTGTGTGTTTTCTGACCTGCACTTGCCCTACATATGGTATGTTTTGTATTGATGGTAATTGCAATTACTGAATAATGTATTGAAATGGTCATCAAGATTTGCAGTTTCTTGTGTAACTAACCTTTTTTTATTTTTGAGAAAACTTGCCCTTTTCCTCCCTTTTACTTTGGAAAGTTTTGAGATATGTTGTTTGTCTGTGACACAAGGAATATCTGGTTCTGTAAAGCAAAGGACACATAGCATGAAATTTTTTCTGCTTAAGAGATTATCTTAAAATGGATGTCTTGTCTCCTAAGTAGAATTTATTATATTATTTCTTTCTAATATATATTGCCTGAAAACTAGAATCCCAGAGTTTTTCCTCATTCCTGTAAGAATCTGTGGTGTTTAGTTCTAACTTTTTGTTTCTATAAATATGTATTTTGCACTATTTTAATTTTTACTTTCTTATGTACATAAATTTGAACTTGTGTTCAGAATTAATTTTCCCTATTAATTTTTATATGATCAGTTTTGTTCAATTTTTAAATTTAAATAATTAATCTGGGAATATATTTGTATGTGTTTTCCCCTCTTTTTTCTTTTTTTTTCTGTCTGCTTATTTTCTCAAGTACAATTGCGTGAAAATGCATGATAACCAAGGACCCATTTACCTAGTAAACAAACATTGTCCAACTCTCTGAGATCCTCGAGTCAATAGCTGATTATATTGTAATGAAAAGGGCCAGTAATGCAAACACCTATTTAATCTACTTCATCCAATGTAAGCACTTTGTCGAAGCTCTCAAGTGTTATGCAGCCTCTATCAAGGCAGAAGGAGGTAACCAAGACACTTCCTGTCTTCAGTAGTTAGCAGTGGCCTTTGTCCAATGTTTCTGAGATGTTACCTTAGCTTAAAGTTTGTTTTCTCCATTTGTACCCCACTAATTGCTGCCATTACAGATAAGAAACTTCATACCTGTAAATAACTGTGCTGGCCCCATTCTTGCTGCAACTCTCATTGTTAGATGCTGTGTACCAATAAATGCTTTGCATTGCTGGGAAGAGTATAGGATGCTGATGATATGGCACTGAGGCCCTGATTATTTTAGTGTTTTGCTAAGGAAGGAGGCAATCTTTCATGGATTTGTATTCCTAATTCTTCTAGTGGTTTCAAGCATTCAGTACAAAAGTAGCTAAGTGTGTGGAAGCTGAACTCCTGCTGCTCTCCATACACTATGCTAAAACAGAGGTAACTTCTTTTTTACTTTTCATCACATCTTGTGATATCCTGCTGATTTCAATAGATTGCAAAGGAGGAGGCTAATTAAGCATAGGTGTTGTCTTCTAATTTCTAACAGGGTTTCTGGAGTGCCAGAATACTTGCTATGTGAACATCCATTCCCTGTGCTGATCTAGGAAAACTTAAAAGGAACTGAGGCTATTTCCTTCCCTCAACACTGCCTTTCCCTGAAACCTGACATATACAGTGAGAAAAATTGCTAACAGCATATGCACTAATCCCTCAGCACCTGTTACCAAAGATTCCTGGTGTTCAATCTTGCTTTTTACTCTTAGGGCAGTGGAAATAAAAATGGTCAGCATTAATCTTCTGACTTCTAGTACAGTTGTGACTGCCAACTATAGTATAGGCAACCTCATGTTGATTTACTGTTTTGCATATTTCTTGCTTCCCTTAAACCTTGACATGAGAGTTCTGATTTATAGTGTCTCTATCTTGACTTGTGGAGAGAGAAAGATGAATTAATGTAGTTACACTGTCTATAGCAGCAAATTATATGCACCACCAGTTGTTTTTTCCCCTCTGTTTTTAACAACATCAAACTAACCTTTGCTCAAAGAGATCGTAAATCCATAGTAATGAGACTTTTTCCTAAACACCTGGAAGTTCAGAGTGGCAAATTTTTAGTCTGATTACTGCTTTCCTGTTACAAGTACTGTTATAGTGCTGCCCCAGCAGCCTTCAAATTCCTACTGTGCTTTACCCTGTCTGTAACATTCTCCATTGCCTGCTCAGTCAGTGTTTTCTTAACCTTGAGAGCAATCTGTTCAACTGCTGAATGACTGGCTTTTCCTTACAATTACAAAGGAATACAGGTAATTTTAATTTTTCTTGCTCATAGAATAAAAACTCTGATGTGAAAATGTGCTGAAATGTTGAAGTATTTGCTTATTGACAAATAATTTAATATTAAGTAGACAACTGCCTGTTGGGTTTGTATATATTCACCCCTGTGATGTGTTTATAAAATATTAGACCTCAGTACACCTGTATAAGTGACTAGGGGGATCATAGCAAATAGACATTTAGACTCTCTTTACTCAGATATAAATTGAACACGATGCCCATCTTACAACTGCTATCCACTGGCATATTTCAGGCAAACTGTTGGTGTCTTCTGAATTACTCAAGTTCAGCAATACATGAAAGCATTGCATGCAGGACAGGGACTCTAGAGCTTTCTCCCACACATCTTGATTTGACAATGCTTGTTGCCTTTTGGGAGACAGAGCTGTTGAAGAGCAAAACAAGCAATGAATGTACACATTCATAAGTAATTACAGGAACATTGCATCTAACAGAGACAATTTTCTGTGTGAATGCCTTTTTTGAGAATTCATGAGTTTGGGGTCTAGCTTGAGAGATTTACCTATGACTGAGGAATTCTAGAGGCTTTTTCCTGAAGTGCATTTTCTGTTGTTTATTAAAGAATTTTTAGCGATTTCTTCAATCAAAGCATTGACAGGGTCTGCCTCTTCTATTCAGCTGTCTATTTTCAAGAAATCAACAAATGCTTAATTTCTTTAATATCTCTGTTCTTCTGGTTAAAATTGGGCAATGGATTTAAATCTTCTTTTAGGGTATAGTCAGAGATTCATGTAGGTTGTATGTTAGTTGATTTTTTTTTTTTTTTAAAAGCTAGACTAAAAATCTAGTGCTGATAACTAGTGATGAGATCTTTGTTTTTATTATCCCAACAGTCATGAGAGGAAGGAACCAAGCCAGTTACTCCATTATGAGAATTACAGCAATAATATCTTTGAACCTAAGAAAGAATGCTGAATAAGTGAAAACTGTGGAAATCTCGGCAAAGGCAGAAAATGCAACATTAGCAGAAATTAAAGTTGTTTCTTTTCTGAATACCTCTTTGTATGCAAATAAAGGGCAAAGTTAGACAGCCTTTCATTAGAAAGGAAAAAGTATATTGAGATAAATTGGACAGCATTTTGTCTGTTGTTCAAGCCATCTGTAAGCAAGCTGAGCTCCTGACCTGTCCAGGAAAAACATATCAACATTGTATGAATATTCAAAGTTGCCTATTTTTGCTTTTGCTTTTTATTACAGAAAGAGGAACAAATTAATGTGAATCTAAGCTTTCTCACTGGAAGAGCTGTTCCTTTTCCATCTCCCTCTTCTACCATATTTCTCCCTTCCTATGGCAGCATCAACCTGTTATTAAGACAGGATTACTTTAATGCACTATGTTATGTAGTGGAACTATTTGATTAGTTGTGCAGCCTGAAAGACATTTGAGTTATGTCCAACTACGTATTTCTAAAATGTGCAAGATAGCATTGTTCAGAGATTCTCAAGGGCCCTATGTCTTCCTGTTCAGGTGTTTTAATTATACTTAGACTTTCTGTTCGAAACTTTCTTATTCTGATTTATTTTTGTTGCCTTCATAGGACACTACATGATAGGATTTGTGTTCCAAAACTGGCATTTCTGCCAGTGTCAACTATTACCTGTCATGAGTGAGATAAAAAAAAAAAAAAAAAAAGGAAAAGATAATTTCTTGAATCTTTGAGTTATAAGAGTCTTTAACTTTCACATATTTAGATTGTGGTGTTTTTTTATTTTCCCTCTCTTTGTGCATGTATGAAGGTCAGAAGTGGACTTGCATAATGAAAGCTTAAAAGAATATTCCCATGATTCCACAAGTTGAAGAGAAGTATTTTATATTACAGAAGTCATGAAATAATGTTGAGAGCTGATAGGAATAAGAAGTGTGTGTACCTTCTCCATCAAGCTATGCATGTGAGTGGAACTTGAAGGAAGGAAAAACTCTGAGGAGGAAATAAAAGTATTTCACTAAGTCATTAAATTCTGGGGAAATCAATGAGGAAATATGCCACTATTTAAGGCATATTCCCTTTATTACTTATTTAGGGTTTAGTGGAACAATCCAGGTTCCCATAAACAATACTGCACATGACATCGATCCAGGGCAAACAGGAAAATTTCTACGATGGGATACAATAAAAAAAGTAAAATATTGCCACTGGGTTTAGGATTATGGAAAACATGTGTTGGTCATACTGGCTTGAAATTTTACTCCTGAGGTGATTACATATTTAGTTAATAAAGTACAACTGATACAATACAGTCTATGTATATTTCACTGAGCTATTTGGGTTAACACCCTGTGAGTTCTTGATTAATACATTACAGCAATGTGAAAAAAATTAGGAATTCACGAAATAGACTAAACTAGGTGAAATTCTGTATTATGTCAAATTACTCTGTCCCTGTTGGGATTTGGTAGTGCACTAAATGGAAGAATATTGTTAAACCTTTCAGGTGGTGTTGGGAAGGTTGCTGGTAACACATTGGTCGTCTCTGTCAGCAACAGGTATTACATCAGCGTCAAATGTAACGTCATGGAACCAATAGTAAGCAATGTGGATCATGCTTATGGAATAGGGACCAATGGACTGAGAAGGGCTCACTGGAAAAGATCTGTGTGTCATGATTAATTATTTGCATACGAGCTCACAGTGGGACACTCTGGCCAGGAGGGCTAATGCAACTCTTGAATATCTGTAAGAATAAGAGCATAGGAAGAGAGTCTGGGAAGTTACTTTAGTTCTGCATAAGGAATAGATATGGCTACTGCTAGAGTATTCTCTATAATTCTGATGTCCACAGTCAAGAAAGATGTTGAAAAAATGGAGAAACCTCTGAGAAGAGGCAGTAAGATGATTAAAAATTTGGAAACCATGCCTTCCAACAGCTTGACTTTAGTTTCTCAAACAGATTTAGAGAGAGATGTGTTGACAGTGTGCAGGGAACCTCTGCAGGGAACAGAAACTTGATACTAGAGGACTTCAGTCTAGCAGACAAAAGCATGTCAGTATGTAATGGCAGGAAGTTGAATCTTGACAAACTCTGAATCATAATGAAATATGCATGTTTAGGAAAGGGCAGTGACCTGCTGAAATGAACAAGACTAGCAAAGAGTTGTCTTTTAGAGTCTGTTTTTTAACTTAGAATTGATATTTGAAAAAAGGGCTGAACTTAATCACGTTTTGCAGGACTTTAACCGTTTTAATGTAGGGAAGATCATTTCTTTCTCTCCGTGGGAAGTACATTAGAGAGTCATAATAGTCTCAACAATCTGGGAAGACACACTCACTTGTGTGTGAAGGTGCAGTAACAAGTTAAGCTATTTCTTCTGCTCTTTCAGACAGAATGGTGTAACAAAGCTTGAGAAAAAATTGACATGAAGAAAGGAGTAAACTATTATTTTTTTAAATTTATTTAGGAGTGATTAAAAAGTAAGTATTTTAATTGTATTTTTTTTTTTGTAGGTGAACTTCAGAGGGTTTTGCTTGTTTGTTTCTTTTAAACCACCATTATCTGTAATTTTAATTTTTTCTTCTTTATGCAACGAGATGTGGAAATCTTTGTTTTTTTCACAGCTTCTCTGGGCACACATCTGCTGTAGTGGTGCATTGTTGTTCTGTTCTTTTGAAATTCCATCCGTTGCTTGTCAGTTACAGAAAGTACATCAGTGTGTATATCATTAGGGAAAGAAAAAAAAAAAAGAAGCCTTCCTAAAGTTCTAAATGTTTTACTTATGCTTTACTTCTTCCTTTGCTTCTTGGGTTGAAGATGTCAATCAGCCAAGGTGATGGGTGTTTCACTCCTGACAAGAGTAGATGAGTAAAAATCATGAGTCATAAAAAAGCATCCTAATATTTTGACATATAAATGAAGAGTAGAATTTAGCAGCAAAAGCTGAAATCAAAACATATTGTTTCTGAAGGCAAATGCTTTGGGCAAATGTCTGTGCTTGAAAATTATTGAACTGATGAAACCAAGGAAAAAAAGAACAAACAAAAAACGCCTACCAAAAAAATCCCAGCTGCTCTACTTTATGGCTCATAAAATCTGAATAAAGTCCTTCAAGGGCTTTTTTATAGGAAGATACTATTTTTTTGTATGCATGGTTATGGTAGCATCTGGTTCTCATCTCTGGGAATTCAGAGAATCCACAGGCACCGTCACGCTGTCTGCTGTAGAGAAGCTCTACAACACAGATAAATGCTTCAGACAAGTGCGCAGTATGTAATGTAGTGTAATTGTCTGCAAGCTGGAAAATCTTGGGGTTTGCTGGAAGGAGGCAAAATCTGAATCAGTAAATTTTGATCAACATAAGCAATAGGAGCAGCCCTTGCATCAGATTTCCTTTGTTCACCTGTGAAGAGTGGACTGATAAGCTAACAACACCTGAGTCAATAAGATTAATCAGCAAGAGAAGGTAAGCAAGGCATACCTAAGACAAGAGGGGTGGGGGAGTATATCCTTCACAGAGGGATCAAACAATGGGATCCATAAGCTAATTGTCCACAAATATGGGCAGGAAATATAAAGGGCCTTTTATGAATAATCACATTTACTTTAGTATCAATGACAAAGGAAAGCTGAATTTGTCTTAGTTATTTCTGGCTCATCACATTTGTCCTAATGCTTTATCCTCTCTATAAACAGGAACTGTGAGTAGTCACACTGTTATGTGAAATTATATTACATCATGGTAAGAGTTTGTTACACATTGTTGACATCTAGTTTCATCGAAAGCAAAATCTTCAGGATGCCTTGAACGTGGGCACAGACACAGCATTGATTTTTTTTTTTTTTTGTTTATACTGTGCTCAGCCCATTGTTTTTGCTTAATGAGTAGTAGGAATGAGAAAATAGAACATGTAAAAATTCTGCTTCTCTTACAGCTGGTCATAGACTCAACCTCAAGAAGAGTCAAAATCAATACCTCTTTAAGTACTGCGCTTGAATAAAGCTTGCCTTCATGCCAGGTCACAGCTTATGCACATATGTATACAGAAGAGGTGATAGCAGATATCTGTTGTGCCTCAGGGAACCACGATTGTACTGTATGAGCGTGCCTGACTTGTGTAGTAACTGAGGGGTTAGTGAACTTCTCCAGGAAACTGAAAAACCGGGTTCTAGGCATCCCTGAACCTGAAAAGAGTAAAAAATGACAGCTCATGCAACGCAAAAGAATGTCTTTAAATAATATGCAAGGACGGTGTATGTGCTTTCTCTTGTCTCTGACAATAATAAGGATGCTTTGCTGCGAAGGGAGGAGTGCAGGATCCACAGGGCCACTGGCAGTGAGGGAGAGGGAACAAGCCTTTCCTTAGATGGGCAGGTGCTACAGCTGCCATTCTCTTCCTTCAGCAGCCACATTTAAAAGAAAGGGGAGGTGCCAGCTATGATGTGTGACTTTGTGCCTACACCCATAAAGAAATTTGGGACTGGGACTCTGTTTTTCACATAGGTGCCTAGTTCTGTGCTACAAAAATGCTGCGGTCTAGAAAAGAGACATTGTCTAGAAATGTCTGTTGTCAGCGCTTCCTGTGGTCAATTTATATGTGTGCAGCATGCGAAGCTGGGGTGATTTTAAGCCAAGTGCCTCAATCTTCCTATACTCTCTGTATAGAAATTAGGTACCTAACTGAAGTTTTAACTCTCCCATTGATAGAGTTGCTACAAAATTGCCACGCATAAGGATGGCTTAGTTGTAGGCTAAAGTTTACACATGGATTTGAAGAGTATGTACAGACTAAAAAGTTTCAGGTTTAACTTACAGTAAAAATGACAAGTACATTGTGAATACAAAACAATGTATTCCTAATATAAAAAATCAAAATTACTGAAGAGGCCTGCTTTCTAAGAGCAGAGAGATGGGAATACTTCAGAAGCCTAGGTTCCATTTTCAAAATGTATTGAAGTGCTTATGAGCTTAAGTAACAGTGACTACCACTAAATCTAGATACTTGCACATCTAGGTAATTTGTGAAATTGTACCTTTGAAGCGATTACAACTTTTTCAGTACTTCCAGAAGGCAGATCTTATAGCTGTGTTCTGATTCAGATTTATCTCTGATTCTGCCATAAAGTACTATTCTTGAATTTTGGAAATTATGTTTATATTTCATTCTTAACAAATAACTGCACTTAAACCCCAAACACATTATACATTATGTTAGCTCCAAGGGACAATATCCTAAATGAAAACAGATCCTTTTCTTTTTCTTTGTGCCAGCTCTTTGTTTAGCAGTATGGCAATTGCACACACATATTCCAGATGTTCATGGAAACAAAATTCCTCTTTAATTTACAGCAGAATCTGGTTTTATCCCTTGCTGGCTTTGTATTTGTCAAACACACAAATGTTTAAAGCCTTATATGCAAATACTTACAGTAGTATTTTTCATGCTTCTTAAAAGCTAGTGTTTGTAAAATCACAGAATAATTCAAACTGGAAGAAACTCCTAGAGGTCTTGTAATCCAATTCCCTGCTCAGACCAGGTCCAGTTGCATCAGGTTGCTGCATTTTGTGGAGCTTTGAATATCTCTGGATGCACTTTCTATAACTTCTGAGGCTGAGTTCCAGTGGCTAGCCATGGTCATGGTGGAAAAAATATGCTCTCTATGTATAATTTGACTTTCCCATGTTGCAATTTGTGTTCTTGATCTCCCCTTCTGTCATTTTGTACCTCCAAGAGGGAGTCTGGCCTTATCTTCTGTAAATCCTCTCATCAGTTGTAGTCAGCACAAGGAGCTCTGCTTCACCTACTCAAGACTGTAAACTCTCTTGTTGTGGCATCTTCTCCCACATTACAAGCTCCAGCCCCTGACCATACTGGGTGTTCATCTCAGTGGACAAAGGGATCATTGTCTTATTGGAGGGAAGATCATGGGGATGTGCCTTCAGTGAGATACTGTTCTAGCAGTATAAACTGCTTATAGGGGAGTTTGGCTGTTGTGTAGTTTAGCTTTTGCTGCGACTGGTCTTAGAGATCATGCTCAAAATCTCAACTTTGAGACTCGGGTTTTAATTTCTGACCTTGACTGTATTTTCCATTGCTTTTACCTGAGCAATACATAGTTAGGAGAGGCTGAACTGATTAAATATTTGAAAAGAAAATGTGTGATTTCATAGGTAGTAATTTGCAGTGTTTTCTTTGCTCTTCTAGTGGTGAATATGGGCAGTACTGTGCAACACCCATGTCAGATCATTCATATTTGCGTTGCAAAGTTCTTGGCTGGGAGTCAAGCAGCCCTGGCAGCTGAGCCTCTGTTTCACATACTCAGGAAGTATTAAATATTGATGTTTCTTGGAAAAAGCGATCATCACAGATTGAGCCGATTTGGGCACCACATGATTGTGTAGGTCACAAAAGGATTTTTCCCTGGAGAGCTTTTCCATGCAGACGGCTGGTGTGGGGGATGAAGGCTTAGCCAATGCCACGGTCTTGTCAGGTGCTGCAGGGTTGGGGACTCCCCATGGGGGTGACAGGACGAGGTGGTCGGAGCCTGTCCTATTGCCAAAGTAGGAGCAGCTCAGGGGTACTGGAGCAACCCCGGGCACTGGGCTCCTCCCTAGGGACAGGCTGAGGCCAGGCAGGGATGTGGGCCCACGGGAAAGCTCAGCTCAGTGGGACCCACTCAGGGCTGGGCTGTGGGGAGCTGGAGCCCAGACCTGCAGTGGGTGTGAGGCTGGAAAGGGATGCAGAACTCCAGTGCAAGCTGTGAAAAGGTTTCTCCTGTGTCAGCTGGTTCATGTGGGCTGCAGTGCTGGGGGAGATAAAGTTAGTGACGCCTAGGATTAGGATTAGAAGGTGTAAACCCAGAGTTGCATCTGTCGTGGGACTGCAGGGGGGTGGCAGAACTATGAAGCAGTCTGTACAAAGATTCCTCCCTCAGTGATTTGCAGAGAATTTTGGCTGAGGATCACATTAATGCAGACAATGGGAGGAAATGCTGCATTGCCTACAAAACTTGCCATACTATAACTATCTACCAGATTCTCAGAGCACATCCCAGTCTTGTGTTTGTAGCCCAGGGGAAATGCACCAACAAATAGACCTGTCTGATCTGTAATTTTTTTCTGTACTGCTCAGTTTGTTCAGCACTCTTTATTTTTTACACTGGAGCTAGCATATTTCAAACTTTTTTGACTCCCTCTGGAGAGGGTCATCAGATATGAATATAGCAATGACATTCGTTTCCATGAATCTGATTGCATTGGCAATAAACTATCACAGCTTTGCTTTTGCTATTGCTTCAGCTGCTACTGAAAGGGGGAATAGAGGAGTCAGAAAATTCAGTCCAGGCACAATTCATTTTGCATACAAGCCACAGAAAAACAGCAGCAAGTGCTAATTATGTTTTTTAAGTTGAGCTCTAACTGCTTCTGTGTGTTTGCAAACAGCAAATTCCCTCCACACCCACGTAGTTGAAGACACAAAATGATACTGGAGCATTCTAATACATACTTGGCTATAAATTGTCTTTGGGCGTTTCTCCTTAGTATGGGTAACAGAACAGGAGTTTGTTTAGCTTGCTTGGTGAGTCTTTCTTGACTAGTTGAATCTGCTGAATTTTAGCTCATATTTTCTGCCTTGGCAAGCACAGGAAAATAAATGCAAAGTGGTACACTGTTCACAGAGCATCCCTGTTCACCCTCAGTTCCCTTCTTCCTTTCTTTGGAGAAGCTCTTCTGGCGTGTGCTTTTACATCTTTATAAACTCACAAGCCTTTAGACAGTGAGCTGGAATTTTATTCTGTACAGTAATGGGGATGATAATATTTAGAATTGTTCCATGAAAGGGAAAGTTCTTTTATTTCTTTAGTCGATTGTTGATGTTGCAACACCTGTTAAGCTGTACATGTGCCTATGAGACCTGACTGGCACAATCTCCTCCTTAAGAAACCCTGGCTTCTTAGGAATAAATGAAGGAACACAGAGTGCTCCCGCCAGGCCCCTGGTCTAAATGCCAGCACAAAAGGCTGAAATAGCTGGAGAATTGAACGGCTTGTTTAGGGAGAGCTACCTGGCTTGGTGGTGATGTGCATCTGCAGAGGAGCTGTGCTAAGCTTTGTGAGGACTAGTCTGGTATCCTGTAATGCACACATTCTCTGGAAATGAGCAGGAGATGTTCTGAGTCTTGCTCCCTTCCCACCAAGGACAATACAGCTCCCAAGAATTATTTGTAGTCTGCTGGCCATTATATTCCCTGTATTTTACCAAAACTTCTGTAGAAGAATAAAGTATAGTCCAGTAAAGGAGAGTTTTAAAAATCCTCATGAGCAATCAGAGGATGTGGTGTTTTGTGTTAGATCTTGGGGATTCAAGGGCAAAAGACCTCTTGAGTCTCTGACTATTTCTTCTGTCTTTTGATAGGCAGAGAATTATTTTTTCCCCTTGGTATTTCTGCACTGCTTTCAATACAGTGGCTTGAAGTTCATAGTGCTTGTAGTGATATGGCCAGCAGCATTTCATTAGAGCCCAATACAGATGTCTAACAGTTTGCTTTTGACCTGCAGCTTCTACAGTGAAGTTTTTTGCTGTGTTTTTCAATCTTCTCTGCTATTTTGAAAGCACACTCTTGCTCATGGAGATCCTTTTATGCACTTTGCAAAACAGAGCAGCATATTGAAATTAATAAAGATTAATTAATAAAGAATTAAAAGAAGGCAATATAATTAATGCCAATCAACATGAACCTGTGTAAAATAGCTCTTGTCAAAATGACTTGTAGTCTCATCAAAAAGAAATATCAAGTAGAGTTGATTAAATATAATTGCATTGATGTGAAATGTGGTAGATGATGACTCTTAAATCTACTGGGTATCTAAAGACAGGCAGTGGCTAGGAAATAAAGAAAGGCTTGGAGCTGAAATAGATCTTTACTCTGAAGACAGTTAACCATTGCAGATTAAAGGCTGCTAAAAGCTTATTAATTGTGATTTCTGTAAATATGCAATGCAGATCTGTGGCCTGTTAGATAAGAAAGCATCCATGGTGTCCACTGTGCTCTTTTCTGCGTGTATAAACCAGCAGATCTCAAAATGGGAAGGCACTGAATGTAGGCTGGGGAAGAGTGAGAGGGTACTGGGCACATTTTGCAGAAGAATCAAGGGGGTTGTAAGTCAGATGGGGCAAGAGAGAGACCTGAGTTGAGAAGCTGTGCACTCTGAAGAGCAATGAAGCAGCCTATGTGCTTTTCTGTGAATAGCCATTTATGATTTTTTTAGTTTGTAAAATAGTTTTTCTAAATGTCTCTTAATTGCATGAATTCTCAGTTTTAAAATCACAGCTCTCTCTTCCACCTATTGTCATGATGCACAGCACTTGATTTGACCATCTGACTTTTTTTCCTTTTTGAGTAGAATTATTTGTGTAGAAAGTTTCTGCTGAATATGAACAAGGGACATACCACTTGCATTAAAAACTGAAAAAATCATATAGCTAAATATTTGGTTGCTGCCACTATTTATTTACATTATATAATACCTTTTACTACTAATGCACATTTAAGCCTGTGGAAAGACAGTGGTCAGAGTATGACAAGGTGTTCAAGATTCATCACTTTGAGAACAGCTACAAGAAGTGTTTTGTCTTAGGATAAACTTGAGTGAAATTGGGCTTGGGAGAGCCATGGAGGTTCCTCTAGGACACAGTTCCTTCCTTTCTACGGCCTTATTCTAGGTCAGATTTGTAAGTTTGTAATTTCCTTCTGTCTAACTTGCAACATCATCATATTTTATTGTCCCTTAATCATTTCTGTTGCACCAACTAACACAACGGGAAAAAGCAAGAACTGAAAGAAGCCCTTTCTTCCACTTTCTTATCTAGTTCTTGCCTACCTGGTGTGGTGCAAAAGGGTCAGTTCTGATGGATTTTTTTTTGTTTTGTTTTAAATTAAAAATGCCTTTTCAACAGAAGTAGTGCAGTGTACTGAATCCTGTCTTTGCATTAGTGTGAAGCCAGTTAGAAGACCTGCCAAGAGCAAACCCATCATGACTGGTCTGCATGAACTGTATGCTGTCTTAGTGTAGGAAGAGGAATCTGAAACACAAACTGTAACATTTAAAAATAGCTACTGATAAGCTTGCTGTGTTGTTTTTCTCTGTGTGATTGTCTTTTACTAAAAGATTTTGAGGAAAAGGAGTCAGCCAGGTGCACTCTTGGCTGTGCACTCAGTCTTTTGGCAAGCTCAGCACCTCGGTGCCACACCACTCAGGATGGTGGGTGTTGGTGTGTTTTTTCCCCTACTGTGATAATAAGTGTGTCTTCTAGTCATCTGTGGTATGAGCAACTTCATTCGGAAGTTCAGAGAAAAAAAAATTGCCTGTCAGTTTATCAGTTTTTGAACCTAGAAATAATGCAAAGCCTTTCTTTGTTTCTGTTTTTCAATACATCTGACAGCCTGAAGCACCCCAGAAGTATCGAGCCTATCTTTAGCAAGGCTCTTATACTCCTCTCATGTTCCCCCATGTTGTCTCCCTGTGGTCCATGCCTGCATTACCCAGTTATCAGAGATTGTTTTTGGAACTAAATGGATAAGCATTGGAGGGAGATCAGTTCCCACTGAAACCAATATAAGTCTTTAATATGAAGGGCTGAGTTGTTTAAAAGGTGTCTGGTTACTGTTTGATGATAATTTACATCAGCATCAACAGATAATTGCACTGCTTTGGATAAGGCAAGCTTAGCTCAGGGCTTCATCTTCTTTCTGGAATAAATCTTTCTTTACTTGTGGAGAAAGAAGGTTTTAACTCTATTGAAACTTTGTAAAAGAACATTCTGTGAGGCTATAGCTGATAATTAACTGGATGCCAGACAAGGTAGTTTAGATAATACAGTAAGAAGAACTCATACTCATTAACTCCATATTCCTATTAAAATCAAATTTATTTTCTCTCTCTTTTTGGCATTTGGAATATAAATTGTACACAATGTCATGGGCCACTGGACAGTCATCTGAATGCAGTTTGTTCTGAATAAATGATGCTGAACAGCATTAGGCAAGCCTTGTTCCTTTAGAGATATAATTTTTAATTTAAACTTTGTTTGAACTAAAAACCAGGAAAGAAACTAATTAAAATTATTAAGTGGTATTTTAGTTGGCATAATCTTTCAGTAAGAAAGAGAGAAAGTCTGTCACAGAGTTCTCTGGCACCATTTGTACTCAAAACCTTTGCATTATGATCTTGATTGACAACCGAAGGGGAAGGAGTTACCTAATCAGTAATATCAAATTGATACTTTTGTGCACAAACCGGTTCTGAATACTACTTGAGGAGCACCTTTCTCAGTCAAATAAATGTTTTCTTAATGCATGTTTTTCATCACATGTATTTAATGCTGTTGACACAATTCTCTTTACTGTCCCTCTACTCCTCCTGAATGTCCCTGAACCAGTGGCCATGGTAACCCTCACTCGCTGTAAGTTAGGTTACCTCCAGCACCGCCTTACTAGGGCTGGTTGCTAATGAGCATCGTTTGCTGGTTCATTTGTACAAGGTCATTCTTAATTTCCTTCTCGTTTTAATGTCAGCGCGGCATTGAAGAATCTCAGCACTAACATCCCTAGGGTGTTTTTTTTTGTCTGGGAGGAAAAAGAAATGGAATATATACATATTTGAATATAAATAGTACTTTGTTTAGCATTTAGCTGATGTGTCATTTTACCAGTCTGCTATTTATTTATTCGTCTTTTAATTGTTGAAATATAAAATGTTACCAATTCATGGCTCTGTACTACGTGTCCTCCCTGTATGCATTCTAATTCTGAAGATAAGAATTTAAAAATGCTATGGATTTATTGCTGTCTGTCTGCCTGTGGGCTAGTGTATGGTAAATGGAGTACTATTAGCATGTGATTATATAGTTCTGCCCTTGTTGTTAATACATTAATTGTGCATCATTGTTCTGCAAACTGACAGACCCCTGTCTGACTTCAGCTCTCTCTGTAAGCTGATTAGGCAGCACTATCTGTATCAGCGTGGCTTTCGGCAGAGCCTCCCTTGCAGTGTCGAGGGGACTAGCTGAGCAGCAAGAAACCATGGCCAGACCTGCTGAAGAGTTGAGCATTGTTTCCTTTTAAAAAATGTAGCGCCTTGGAATTATAACTAAAAATATTATCAGTCCCATTTTACGTTTCATTAGCATTACAGAGCCCATAAACCCATGGGAGAGAGAGTTTCTTTGGCCCACACATTCAGGTTTTTCTTCAGGAAACACAGAGCTGTGTGTGCACCCTTTGCATGAAAGCAGGAGGCACAAGGCTACTCACCTGTACCAGAGCTCTCTTGGATGCTGAACAAATGAATCAGAAGGGACACAGTTTTCTTTCAGCTTCAGCATTTTAGATTGGCAGTGGGAGAATAATAATCTCATGAATTCGAAAACTGAGTTAATTTGCTCAGGGTAATTAGAGGACAGTGAAAAGGAACCTCATGCTGCCTCTTTTAGCAACATTTCAGAGTGGAAACAGCTAGAGGGTTCACGGTTTACCAGTATGAGTGATATGCAAAGAAATTAAATGTTGCTCAAACCCCCCTGGCTAACTTGTCTGTTCATTGCACAGGGTATTTGTTTGGAGGTTATTTGCTGGGCTTTCTCTGCAGCCATTTCAGTGCCAACTCAAAAATCACTTATGTAATCTTTTCTTAGAGGGTGTAAGAAACCACTTTTGGAAATTCACTTCCTAAACAATATTGTAAGTGGATGGATGAGGCTTGCTGAGTCTTCCGAGTTCTGTCAGGGTCATGAAACTAATTAATAACTTGGTTGCAAGTGACATACCAGCTGAAGAAAACCACTGAGAAGCTGGTTACAGGTTAAATATTTCTTAGCCTTAAACATCATGACAAACCTGCACTAACATGAAGTAATCAGGCTCAGTTGTCACTACTTTGTGAGAAACAGAAATGAGGTTTTTGGAGCAGGGAGAAAGGCAGACAAAATGTAATGTTTAAACCTGTTTTTATTGCATCTGAAAAAAAAGCTGCAATTATACCTTAAAAAGCCAAAATTTTCAATTTACTTAACAGTAGAAGCTGATTCATGCTTCTTTTCATGTCCCATGATAGTGTATATGCCATGTGCATCCATTGTAATGTTTAGTCAGGGATGTTTGATCTTTAAAGCTAGAAAGACTATGTACAAGACAGTGAAACTTGACTGGTCTGTGAAGTCACTTTACAGAGTAATGGCTCATTTCCTTAACAAAGAAGTGGACACGTTTCAGTGTATATATACATTGTCTGTTCAAAAAAAAAAAAAAAAAAAAAAAAGAAAAGACTGGGAAAAATGTTCTATTTGTAAGGATGAGAAGTGTCTGGAATGGAATGTCTGAAGTAGTGATTTGACTCTAAAAAACAGGCATAAAATGGAAAAAAAATTTCTAAGATGCTGCTACTTTGTGCTGTTTCTTATCCATAGATGGTGATGGAACACTTCCACAATCTGCTGGTGTTGGCACACCTCCCCATTTCAGCCACCATTGAAATAATCAAAAGAAGCATTTGATTCATTGTCAAGTGATGGTTTGAAAAGGATCCTCTCTGTATCCAGGGGGTGTCCAAAGATTAGTATTAAATGCCTACAGAAAAGGCACAAGTTTATGAAAGGCCAAGCTATAAATAATAAACACTGTGGTTTTTCAGGGTATTAACTCTTTTAAAGGCAGAAGGCAATTGCTGGATAGTACAAAGTACTATGTTTGTTTCTCTTTGTCATGGCTGCTGTTTTAGCACTGAGCTGTGCTGGGAGCAGTTGTCTGTTATGAAATGCCCGATGTCAGGGGGCTTATAAGCATGATGACAAATATGGCACTGTCTACCTGTGTCCAGGTGGGTTCCTATGGGTTAACTTTGATAGGGGAGATCTTTGGATTGAACTATTGCTGCCTGCCATAGGGACACCTTGGTTGTGTTGGCCATCAAGGAAACATCTTCTCTCTGAGAGCATAGGTTGACTGTGATCTACAAGTATCCATTAAGGACAAGTATATCGTTATTTCTTTAAAAGCTAAATTACAAGAGAAGAGATAAAACAGCAAAAGGTCCCTGTGCTTTTTCTGAGATCTCCTTTCCTTGCAAATCTTTTAAAGTTAGCAGCTTATCCTCCTACTCATAGGACACAGACCAAGCTGCTGCACGGTTTACATGATGATATTAGGATCTTGCTTAGGCACCTGCTGCCATTTGCCTCTAGCTTTTTCTATGGATTGAAGTCTTTCATACACTGGTCTTCACTGCATCCTACATTCTGGATTTTCTGAGGAAAGGAACCTGCATCTGAGAAGGCTGGCATTTCTTCAGTACGTAGCTTCTCTTTTCTCTTGTTTTACTGAAGATGCTGATGTTCTTCCTGATAGCATCTTATCTTTGGTGGGTTTTTCCTGCTTCTTGCATCTTACAGCTTTCCCTGATTTAATTCTGTAGGCTCAGATTAGTGGCTGTCTCGATCTACCTCCAGTGTAAAACTGATATGCAAAAAATGAGCAGTGATCTGATCACCCTTGTTCCCTGCAGGACAGCTATGGAGAGATATGTTTCCTGTAATAGTGCCCTCTGTGCAAAACAGAAGGTGGCTTTAAAGATGGAGCAGAGAGCTCTTGATAGCTGAAGTCTGAACTCTTTTATTGCCCTACTTTTGGGTGCTTTAACCAGATAACCCAGCTCATTTTAATACAGTTAAAAAAAAAAAAGAAAGAAATATGTTGTACTGTATATTTGGTAGCTGTCTCAGTGACAGCTGTCAGGTTCCCAAGGCAATTCAACAGTGACAATAAATCATTCTATCAGCCTGCTGCAAGGTGGTGCCATTAGATCTGTGTTGCTGGAATTGTACATGAGCTAGAGTACTTGAATTTCTGTGTGAGCTTACATTTTTAGTTTCCATTGAATAGATGAAACCAGGGATATGTATGTGCTGCCTCTGTGTGTGTCTTATCTTGTGACTCTTAACAGTTTTGCACTGGAGTACCTGTGTTTGTAGTGTTCCCGTTCCATTCATAGCATAAGCATGTATTTGAGATACAAGATTAAAGGCCAGTTGCTCTTATTATATTTTTGTAGGGACTTAGACTCTGCATGACTCTGGCACTATATATTTCATATATTTTAGGCTACTAAGGCATGGACTTTACATCAAGCGCATATTGGAGTTTGTAGTTGGACTTTAAAATGCTGAGAATTTACTTCAGTGCTTTTTGGACCTGGATCTTCCAACATGAGAAGTGTTTCTTTCGGGGGGAAGCACCAAGTGAAAATGTGGATCAAGCAATGTTTTCACAAATTGGTAAATTTGTTTTAAATCCATCCAGAACCAGATGAAAACCAGCAGGTAAATGGTGCAAATCAGTGAAATGACATCAAGCTATTTTGCCATTTTGTCTTTGTTTAAGGTATGTAAAGGGCTAATTTGCCTTTATAGGCTATTTCAACTAGATTGAGTGTAATCCATCCTCCCAGTATTTACAGAAATGCCAGCATGAACTCTATAGATAGTGATTTAGGTGGGCCAAGAGAAATATGATTGTATGCTTTTAGCCAGTTAGAGAAAATTGTACCACTGAGAAAAGGAGAAATATGCAGACATTGTAGAACCATGACTGTAATCTTTGAGAATTAGAGAAAGAAGAAAATATGGAGGGTCAATTATGAAGTATGTTTTAGAAAAAACAACTTGAAGAGCTTACTCAAACATTTGCATTGTTCCCCCATTCCCATTTGGGACTGTATGCTGTCCTGGTGATACACAACCACACAAGAAGCTGGGTATGTAGCAAAGCCCAGGCTAATACATCTGCTGGGCTTATTAACATGGGCTCTACAGTGGCACCACAGGAGGCAGCAGGAGGGATGCAGGTGTAAAAGGATGCTGATGAATCAACAACATGACTCTTGTGGAATGAGGAAACATCTGTGAAACTTTTCTGAAGGAAAAAAAGGTGAAAACCAGCACCGTCATGGATATTTGCTGACATTATGAACTTTCACGCACCGTTTTGTTTTTTCTTTGGTGTGGGTCATGGTCTGCTGCTATCACAGTAGGGGGTGTTTAACAAGTCTGAGTAAAAGAGAACTGTGTTTGTGGAAGCTGCTGTGCAGACTTGGTAGTATGTTAGGATGGAGAGGCAGAGCAATCAATATGCTGAGACATAGCATTAAGCAAAACCAAAGTGAAGATAAACATATTTTTCCTTTTTGATGTGGTATGAGTCTTTGTACTGGGGTGGTCATCTGCTAAATGCCTTTCATTTTAATTCCAGGATGTCTACTTTTGACCATGATGGCTTCTGTGTAATACACTGGAAGACACAGTGTCTGCAAAAGCCATGCTAAGAAATTGGTAATCCTCTCTGAATTGCAGTCCTACTGTGTTAGTGGTTAGCAAAGCACTCTTGCTTTACATTTTTTCCTTTGTAATAAATGCTTCACTGGATTTTGAAAAAGCGCTGCAAAATCCTTGAAGATGGATAACACAATTCCTTTTTCACAACACCACAAGCCTGCACTGTGAATGCAAGAGGCAACAAAGTATTCCAGCAGGAAATGTGGCTAAATGGACAAGAGATCTGTTCAAATGTATTTCTAAGAGTTGTCCAGAAGAAGAAGGATGATAATGCCTTAGTACTGAGGCTGTTACTGCCATCAATACCCTACAGGGCCCTCTATTTCTGGTTGTTCAGAGTGGCTGTTTGACTCAGCAGCCTCATAATAAGCCAAATTAGTTCTGAATAAGACTAAGAGAAAGTGCCTGTATTGTCACATAGATTTTATGGTACTGAGCCTTGTGCATTCTGGAGAGATAGCCTGTGTGGGCTAGGCCAGAACCTCACAGAGAGGTTGCTTAAGGTTGGGTTGGCAGTTTCAGACACCAGAACCCAAACTGTCAGATGCAATTTTTTCCCATTACAGGGCTATAGTAATTTTATTCACAGTTTGTTTAAAACATAACTTAAAGAATACAGTTTGATTTCCAAAGTCAGAGACTAAAATGAGAATGCTTGATCATTTTGTCAAATTACATGAACATGTCAATTATTAATATATGTGGAACAGAGATGTAGACATAGAAAAATATACTTGTACACTAACTGAATTATTCCCTTCTGAGTTCTTTTTGGTGGGAAATTATACAAGATGTAATGAAGTCTTGGAGTGGAAATCAAAGAAATGTCACCCTTTATGATTGGCTGTAATGGCACCAAGGGAGCCTGAAAGTATTGTCTCAATTTATCATTTCCAAGACAAGTGCCTTGCATTTGAAAGCAGGAAAGCCTTCAGAAACATTCTTTCAATAGCTCCATTTCTGCAGTTATGATTCGCAGACTATACTTGAATTCTTGCCTTTTAAAATAGACTTTCGGTTGCACTGACTCTCTCCTGATCTAACATACTTTTCCAGCTAGAAAGGGAGACTAAATATTTCCTTCTCTGTTCTCTTCCACTCTCCACCGAATAAAACCCACTGACCAAAAATGTTCATTATTCCTTAAGAGTAGGGTCTGATTGAGACTCATAGAATAAGGGTAAGCATCAATGCCTCTGGATTATTGCCTACTCAGTATTTTCTTATGCTAATATAGTTTATATCTCATATCCTCCTTTTCACTGGTGATTTTCCATCCATAACATTTTAAATTCTTCATTCATTTATTTTATACTTCATAATTTTCTATCAGCTACTAAGGTGCAAAAAGTGAGTTTTCAAGCTCACAAGATTGGTTTTGCCTCCTCCTTCTCTCTTGCCTTCACTTGCCCTGCTCTGTATAAAACCCCACTAAAATATGAAGCTAAAATTAGTTATTTTTTCAGAACACTTCCCAGTGCTCTTGTGTGCATTCTCCTCTTGGATTGCTCCTGCAGAGAGCTAGGGTATTTGCTTCATTGATTAAAAAGTCCTGTAGAATTTGGTGGAGTGCTATCTCCTATTCATAGCCCTCTTAAAACAGCTCATGGGATTTATTAGAGTAATGCCTCTCTGCTATAGAATTTAGTTAGTTATGTAAATATTTTTTTGAACTCTTCTGTGACCCATATGATGTTTAGAGTAATTTCTATGGAGTTTGTTTAATTTCTTTCAAACTTTATTGGTTTCATCCTTATTATAGTTAATGGAAATTTCCCATGAGAAGAGGATAAAAACCCCAATGAAGTATGACTTGAAAAAAATACCCTCTAGTTGTATACATTCTTTGTAGAAGAGATGCAGAACTGTGCCCTTAAGTGGTAACATAATAAATTGATGTATGTGCTGGCATTCTCTTAAGCTTATACTGTATTTGGAAAAAAATGTGAAATTACAAATGTTTTTCAAATTATAAAAAAGTTTACTGAAAGATTGAGTAAAAATTTTTCTTAAAGAAAAATATAAATCCTTATTGTAACACTGAAGTGCTTGAACTGTTTTTCTCTGCTTTCTGAGCTTCAAATTTGTGTCATGATATTAAATATGCCATAGTATAAATAATATGTACTTTGATAAAACTTTGTATCAGAGTAAGTGAAAGGCAAGACAACAATACAGACTGTAGCACTGTATGGTTAGCATCACTTATTGTTTCCTATACATTTCAATATAAATGTAAATCTAGAGAGTACCTATTCTAAAAGTGGTGAATTTTGTTGTCTGTTGCACTTTCCTCTGAAATTCTCAAAACACTACACCAGTGTCCTATCCAGGTTGAACCTATTATTGACTTTTTAAATTTAGTCAGATCTTTGGGTTGTGGGTGGAAGCACAAAGGAAAGATTTATCATACAGCCCCACCATCCCTTAATACAAATACACTCCTGTACTGGTACTATATATTGCTCCTCTTTTGTACATTCAAGTAATATATGACCAAGCTATGGCTCTGAAGCTGGAAGTGCAATATTTTCTGTTAAAATATTTCACATATATTTGTGCATTGCAGACAGTGGTATCTGTGATGCAATAATGTGTTTCATTGATTTAGGATATGATAATATTTTAGGTACCACTAATATAAAAACATTGTTTGTCTCTGTTTTCTTTTAACAGACCTAATCTAGGGGTGTTGTAACTTTCTTTACATCTTGGCCATTGTGCAAAGCCAGCCATTACACTGTGCATGTGAGCTAAAGTAGAGTTCAGAATGCACACAATGATGGGTTTGAACTGTAAGCAAGCACGGTTTTTCCATATCAGGTTTAGAATTTCAAAGGCAAACCCTAGTATCAAGGTCCAATGACTCAAGACTCCTTAGAGTTGTCACGATATTCAGTGTTTTTTTATACCTTTTAGGAACATATCTAGTAGAGGAAAACACATAAAATTCACCTGTCTAGTTGTGTTTTCTGATTATGTCAAGACTGCAAACACTGTGCTTGTCAACACATTTCTTATACAACACATAGGTGGTGTTTTCACATAATTTATAGTCGCTTCAAGTAACAAGGTTGCACTTTGTGGCCAAATAATTTGGAGGGAAATTTAAAACATAAAACTTTAGCAAATGAACAGGTTTAGGGTAACATTAACATTTCAGAACACAGAAGATACTTATGCAGTAAAACTGCAGAAAAGAATTTTTTTGCATATATCCTATATGGAACAGCTTAGCACAGAAGGATCAGCAGTTTGATGTATACATCTTCTCTAATGGAGAAGGCAGATTTTGAACAAAGAGAAATGCAGTGATTTGAAGCCTGCCAATACTTTAACATGGGAGACTAAAATGAACATATGTCTATATCTCTGCTGGTTGAAATTCCTTTTGTCTTGGTCCTTCTCTTTCTACAGGGTTTAGTTTCTGCCACTTACATCTTACCCTCAGTACTGTGGTACTGCTGAGGATGTGTCATATTGCACTACTTGCATTTTCAACCTCATTATTCTTGTGTGATTGGGGAAGCCAGAAATTGAATTGGAAACCTTAAGGGCCTCTAAAGTGAAAAGTCAGGCTGAGATGCGCAGGTTAACACTATCAGCTCTGTATGCTTAATTAGAGGTTCAGTATGAAATTATCTTTCATTTTAGCAGTGTTGAAACCTTCTTAGAAATGAAACTATGATGAAGAGGAGTGTGTGGTAAACAGTCTGTGAACCATAACTAAGGCTTGTTTATCTGGGGCAACCATTGGAGAGAATGAAAAGGGAGAATTACTGTGGCTGGCGTTACCTGGCATGAATGAATTTAAGTTGGTACTTCTGTGGAGCTGTTGAAATGAGCCTGTAAGGGGGTGGGGGTAGAGGGAAGGAAATAGGTTTCAAGACATTATACTTTTCAGTTGCTGACATTTCCTTTTTCCTTAAAACAAAATATTTAAAGACTGGACAGAAACAAGAGTCCAGTGCAGAACCAGTGTCCAGATACAAACACGGATCAAGGTGAATCATATTCCATGACTGTAGATGGGATTGGGTAATTTTCATCACTTTGGGGATGCTATGTCTCTTCGGAGCCCCTGTTTTAAAACCAGTTCCCCAGACCTCCCAGTACCACATTTGTAGCTGGCAGCTAGTGAGCTTCATCTTACCTGTTCAGATATGTTCTTATCCCCTTAAAAAACCCCACCAAGCAAAAAAACCCAACAAAACCCAAACCATCCTGAACATTAATTGTGAGAATGAAGGAGTACAGTTGGTTGGGGCTTGACGTGATGGACCCTTCCTAAGCCTCAGTGAGCAAGTCATCCCACTGTTCGTGCAGAGGCTTGCAGACAGGCTGGCTCTGTTAGCTCTGATAACCACAGCATTTGCATATTCACCCTCAACTGCTGATTTACTCCGGTGCTTTTGCATCAGATAACTTATTTAAATAATGCTAAGAGACAGGTGAGGAGCAGTCACTAAGAAAGCTGTAATGGCTTAGGGTAGGGAGATTTTAAGATATTTAAGGAAAGCAGATTTTAGTTAAAGTCTTTAACAAACAGATGCATAAGAGGGGTTCTGCCAGACAGTTTTCATCATGTTTTTTTAGTGTCTCTTCTGTCTGTGGTAGATCTCTGATATATATTTGCAACAGCAGGATAATTCCCGTTTTCCTGTAGCACAGACTGTTTTATATTGAAGCAATTCTGAACAATAGGAGATGCTTTTTCAAAATATTGAGGGGCAAGAGTTGGGTATGTGGTTTGGATTTACATTCTGTTCCTAATGCTAACATTGCTACTAGCTTAAAGGGAGCATTTCAATATAGAAATATATAGAGAAGATAGGATGTTTCATTTTCTGAATAGAGCAGGTGGATGAAAGTTCTGTGGCAGCAGGCTGTGAGTAGATGTGTAATTGTGTTAGGCAATGTGAGAAGTAGTGGCCTGATTCTTATTGCTGCTTGTTCTTAAAAAATCAGCCTTTCACCTAAGTAAAGTGAATTGTCCTTGCAGCTTTAGAGAACAAAACTTACTATTTTTCACATACTAATAGATTTAAGCAAGAAAACTTACTAGATTCACAAAGGCCTTCTCTGTATGCTTCTGTTCAAGAGAAAGCTTTCCCTACAAATGCAACAAGAATATTAGCTGAAGCCTGTTGACTTACAGAGAGGTGTGCTTGTTCCCTTTGCTTGTATCAATGTGAAGAAGTCCAAGACAATAACATGCCAAGCAGTCAAAAGTCTGTATCCGAAAGTTTTGTCATGTCTTGCTGGTGCCTGGATAGCAGCGATGCCTATTTTCTTTTGCAAGTACCTAAAGATGTTTCCATCCCAAGATCAGCTAGTGCCTTTCACCCATCATTTCACAATGCTGATCTGTGTCTCATTCATATAATGGATGTACATCAAGCTATGTGACAGGGAGAGGCAGCAGAGCCCTTGTGGGGAAGAGAGTGGACCGGAATTGGCTGATGATGCTAAAACAATTTGTCTTCCTACAGTCCACTCCCTGCCCCTGGCTCAAGGCCCTGCAAGAAAACAAGGGTAGGAGGAAATCATCTGTAGGTGGATAAAATGTCTTGACAGCTTGGCCCCTGCCTGCAGTTTGTAGGTGTGGTATATGCTGACACTCTGGAAGCCATCCTTTCTTATGCTTTTTGAACTTTCTGGATTGGTGGCAATGGTGTGATGGTGGCAGTGCTGATGATGCCAATGAGATAAAGACAATTTTTTCCTGAACTCCTAATACTATGAAAGGTAAATTCAACAGAAGTAATGTGGATGCATCTGGTCTACTACCTGTTAACATATTGAATGCCTTGAGTATGTTGGCAGTACTTTTGGCATTATTGCCCGCAGAGTCATTACTGCCAACTGACTTGATTTTCTTTTAGAACTCCCAGAAGAATATCCAGGAGTACCTTGTGTCTTATTTCATCCTTAAACTTCATCACAGTAGAGATAGACTCCTGCCAAGCTCTGGGATAATGCTGACTGAGAAAAGCTAAGTTGCTACATTCTGAAGCATCTGTGAGCTCATGAAGGTGCAAAAAGATGCTCTAGCCCCAAGTGACAGAGTAGGTAATTGCTTCATGCTTTTATAAGCATGTCAAGTGGATGCCAAAGATGTTAGCTTTGCTGGCACACCCCTTCCTTTATTTGTTTGTTTAATTACTGAATTTTTTGTTGTTGTTGCTGTATAATATGCACACAGCAGGGACTATTAGCCATTTTCCTTAGTCTTAGCTGTGAAAGCAATCTCTTTAATGAAACTTGAAATTAAATTCTTTCCTTTCTATTGGCAAGTTTTTCCAACTTTTCCATTTAATTAAAATAGATCTCGTATGTGGAGAGGTTAACATTCTCTATGCAAATGTGTTCAGTCTGTTTTGTTGTGGACCATAAATAGACAACTCAACATTTTTTGGGACATAGATAATTTCTTGTTACAAGTATGTGGTTTTTATCATATAAAATATCCTAGGCAATTATTTGAGCATGTTTTAATGCATGTGTATTGCATCTTATGGTTCTTGTCTAGTAACACTGGATTTACAGTCATCTTGTGTATTATAGCAGATACTATTTGTGCTTATTGGTAGTGTCATCTTTGGTTTGTTTTTCCATGCATATTAATTAGCTACCTGGGAACATATGTATCCCATCAATGTTCTAAGTAGCTGCACACAGTTAAAAAATGAGGCTTAGTGCTATCAGCCTTGGAAGACTGGAAAAGACTTCTGCAGTGAATGATTTTTTTTTCTCTAATATATTTAAACAATACATGGTATCTCAACAAAAGGTGTGAACTCATAGCAGTACTTGCTGAGTGAGTTTCCATGGCCTGTGTTATGCAGGTGGTCAGAGGATTGTAGGATCATGCTTTTGACTTTAATACAAAAATTAATGTCTTCAGAAACTTACTCAATTCTTCTATTTTGTGAAATTTCACAAATTAGGATTGTATTATGGCATCCCACTGTTTTCATACAAGCTTTAAAAAGGCAGATTCAAACACAGACTGTGCTTTGAAAGGAGTGTTTGTATGCTTTTTATACATTTGGCAGTTGCCATGGTTAGTTAGTGTCAGCACAACACAGTTTACAATATAATGAACTATTTTTGAGAAAATTCATTAGCTGAAGAGCATGAGTTGGTACAAATGAGCTTGTGCACATGCATGCACACAAACATATGCCAGCACATAGCCATATAAACTGGAACATGCGCCTGACCCAAACATCCATTTTAATGGTAAGTTCAGTGAACCGGCCTGTTACTTTCATAGTTGATGAAATACATGACTTGGAAGGAATACTATTGTTTGCTCTATTTGGAAACTATCTTACAGTAAGAGAGAGATATTAAATAGCTCCTGAATGCTTTTACCAGCATTTGATATAATTCTGTGTTATAGTTGATTCCAAATTACACAAGATAAGAGGGGAACTGAAACACCCTGAAAAGCCCAGATAGTGAAGTGCTAAGGGGAGATAGCTGAGTGACCATTACTCGCAGCCAACTCATCCGCAATTTGGATAGCTTTGTGCAGGAGTTACTAATCCAATGCTGACTTCTGTGGAGCAGATAGGAAGCCAGGGTTATTAGCTCTGCCAGAGTATCCATCTGTGCTGTTCTTCACTGCAGCTAAGGTTGTTTCCAAGAACCTAGAGATCTAGGGAGTACTGCCTGAGCAGCTCATGTGGAAGCATGTCAACCTGAGTCTGGCTTGTCAGCTCCAGGTGTCCTTCTGTGACTGATTCCAGCAGCAACTGATATCTTGTACTGTGCTTCAAGGGCATTTGTGGTTGGTGTTACGAGTTTAGTGAAGGTCCAGGGCTTCTAGCTCAAGTGGGTCTGTGGTGGCCGAGCAGAAAGTAATTGTCTAAGTCACTCTATCAGTTCTACTGTTGATGTGTTATGGTTAAATTGTCCTGAAATACTGAAAGATTGACTGAATTTACAGTGGGTGACTAAGCACTAGAAGATTTGGACTTAGCCCATTTTGTTACTTGAGGTAAAGAAATTAGTCTATTAACTGTGTTTAAGAGGTAGGTTTTGATACTTTTTGAATTCAGCCACTGAGAGATTCAAGTGTGCATTAAAGCAAGTATAGTACATAAAAGATTGTGCAATGGTCTTTTTGTAGCATGCCTTTATTTCCAGGGCAGCTGTGAGCAGGACTCATCTGAAAAGCAGTGTGTGTAAATGATTTTGATGAAAATTTAAAACACTGTATCGCTGTCTAAAATTTAGATTTTATATTTTGTATTAAGTTTTTTTAAAGAGGTAGTAACCCTTCCTATCTCTTCCTTAAAACAAAACAAAAAAACAACAAAAAACCCAAACTTAGAAATATTTGGGAAAAAAATTGATACTGAAAACTAGCTGGAACTTTACCTTGTCAGAATAGGGTTTTCTTCCTTAATCTTTTAAGTGGGCTAAGTTCCATAACTGGACTAGGTATTATTGATGGTAGAAAGCTGTGTTTGTCTTCCTTGAAGGAAAATTTCCAGTAGAAGACCCTAACCATGCCAACCACTTATATTTCCTTAAAATAAAATTTTGTGTTGCATCTTTTCCACAGGGATTGTTTTTGACCAACAATGCTTAAAAAAGACATTTTAAAAAAATTTGGTCCTCCGGGGGTGGTATTCCCTGACTGCTACCAAAGCTAGAGGCATTGTACCAAATAATGCAGGCAAGGGGGAAACCCCCCCTATTTTTAGTGTCTCTGAAGCCCATCAGAGGTTTGTAGATGTTATGTCCCTTGATACTTTAGACATTCCTGGCACACACAGGCTGTTCTGGAGCACATGTCCTCAGTGAGTGCTGGGGATCCTAGCAGTATTGTTCCAAGGCTACAAATTGATCTGAAATGAAATTTCATATAATTTCTCCATATGCATGTTATGGATTGTTCCGCTGTATTGGTTAATTGTGGTCTAGCAGTGTAATTGGAATTCTGAAAACATAAATTAGTGTTATCCTCAAAAAGAGCCAGAGCTAAGTGACATGTTTTATTGGTTATTCCATTTAGATGTAATATAATTTCAGATACTTGTAAGATTATAACATTGGAGCCTAATATGATAGATTCTGTAAGTGTCTAGATTGGGTGTTCGATAAAAAATTAATATTGAGGTATGTCTTTCTTATTATTATTTTGGTCTGAGGCAGGAAAGATCCTCTCAGACTGATGTATGAAGATTCCCCAAAATTCTGGTATTATTACTTCACCAATCATTTAAAAAAATAAAACTATTTTAAAATTTGAAAAGTTAGAAGTAATACAAGGGCTTAAGTAAATGTTGTGGGTTTTTCCACTCTTTATTTTCTTACTATGGCTTGTAGTCTGTAAGCTCTCAGTGTCCACTGGAATAAACCCCCATTTAGTTAGTGTAAGTAACAGAAGTTGTCAATACTGCTTCAGATTCCAAGTCAAGTTAACAAAATAGATAATTATTTCATGAAAAACATATATAAAAGAAGTGAATAAGTAAATAATGATGTGTATTCCTCCAATTAGTTTCCTTAGTACCCTTTCTATAGTACATGTGTTTTTGCTGTCAATCAAGCACAATATGAGAAGAGCAATAATTGGAAATGAGAGAAAAGGGGGCCTGGGAGCACTGCCTGTAAAGGTGATGGGGAGAGCCAAGGGCAGGGAAGTGAGTTCAGTATTTTCTTTGAGTGGTTTCTGTCAAACAGAGTTCTGCTTAGTGCGCTGCCATGCTCCTGACAGCTCCAAGGATTCTGCTCATTCTCATTCTAAATCGGTTTCTGCAGTTACAAATCCAAGAGGAAAAATAAAGCTACTAATTGAATGTAAAGGCTTTCTGACTTGGCTCACAGCTTACGCCAGGGCTGTAGTGTGTCTACTCGCAGGCCATAAGTAGGAACGAGCTTTGTGTTTACAAACAGTGCATTTGGCTGGGCTGAGACTGCCCATTTAGGAAAAAAAAAAAAGTTGAAAATGTAGTGCCATGACATGTTTGAAACATTAAATGGTATGTAATCCATTGAGGCAACACTGAGTTTTCAGTGCAGTAGGCTATGCTGAAGTCTAAACTCGCTGTGCTTGCTGCATAGGCACCTTGTCAATGGAAAAAATGCAGAGCTGTTTTTGATCTTAAGAGCAGCATCTGTTTTCTTCTTCTAAGATTTATCTCTTGAAGCTTTTAACAGTGCAGGTAGTATTTCCAAAGTTGAAGCAGTTGGCGTGAAAGAATAAGATAACACTAGAGAAGTGGGGAATAAAGAAGAAAAAAGAAGAAAAAAACAGTGATGAAAAAATAAGGCATCATTTTGTTTAGTTTCACATGAAGTGTAAGGTCTGATTATAGGTTTTAAGACACCCTCTTTTCTTCATTGAAGTCTCCTGGCAGTCATTGCCTACTGCTGAGCTCTGTGTCTTTGCCTGGAGGCAGGAGACTGGTGGGTGCTGGTGGTGAGTGACTTTGCAGGGCAGCTGCTCCTGTCTCCTTCCACCCTATCCTTTCCTACTCCTTCCAACATGACCTGCATTCTTCCTACTTTTTGAGCAAAAAGAGGCAATGTTCCGTGCTGAGGCAGGTGTTCTCTATCTGCCAAGTTGAATTCTCTCTTTGGACAACCATCTGTGGTCATACTGAATTGGTTTGAATGGAAAAGTGATATTTTCACATGCTTACAAATGTTGTCCTTCTTTCTACTTTTTAGACATACATTACCAAATCCTTAAAACCTCCTGTCACCCTCATCTCCCACAGCCTGCTCTTTCCTTATGGAGCTCCTGACTGTAAACGTGGACAGGCAGGGGCCCAAGCAGTGACAGGTTTGGGTTTAAGATCTTCCATATTTAATGCCACCTGCTTTTTACCTCTTGTAAATATGAAGTTGAGGGTTGTATTTTCTTTTTGTGCATTGGCAGGACAGCAACAGAAAAACATTAGTAGTTATAACCAAACCTTTATTTATGGTGGAAGAGGTCATGTGTTAGGGCTCTTTGCTTCCAGAAAGAGGTGGAGGAACCAGGAAAACAACAGAAGAGAGAAGGAGCATATATAAAAAACAAAATCTCCAAGGATACACTGAAAGAAACAGAGCTATTTAAAAAGAAGACTGAGATATGATTCAATAATAGCCTAAAAAAGTAGTAGAGAATATTTCCACCGTATTTGTGATGAATGGGACAAATTATAGCAAGGATGTTTCAGATTGGATACTTGAAAAACTTTCTGTGTTGTAAGGAAAACAGAGCACTGTGATAGATGACCTAGGAAAGTTGTGGAATCACTATCACAGTCTGTCTTTAAGAGCAGAATGGGCAAGCATCTGTCAAAAATGGCTTAGGTACAGTCAGTTGTGACTGGAAAACTTGGATCTGTCGGTATAGAGAAGATTAAAACTTTTTGAGGCAGATTTTTTAGAATACAAAATAAATAAAAAAGTTCTATCTGCTGAAACTGTTGTTCATGTGAAGAAGTGACCAGAATATGAAGATATAGCTGAGGGTAATTTGTGCTTAAGAATAAATTATTTCAGATTTTATTTGACTTCAAGTGGTTTTGCACTGTGGTTGTCTACATAGAACGTTTTTGATGATGCAGATAATTCCAAATGGAATTTTTTACAAACTTTTGGCAAATCTGTTCATTCACTGTGAGTGGATTTTGCTGCTGAAAGGCTTTTCCATATGCAAAGGGAGTTCATGATGAAAGATTTCTGTGTGAAGGAGTTCCTGCAGAAGAGCTGCTCTGGTTTTCTGTTTTGGGAAAGCTCTGCACAGAAAGCATTTTTCTGACTGTGGATGCAATATGCATTATAACTTCATCAGATAAATCATCAGGTCAGGCAGATAATGGCAGCTCCAGTGGACAGCAGGGTGCTCAATGATGAATTGCATTTTGACACACTTTCAGTGCTCCTTCATGATTTCTTTTTCAGTCAGTTGCCTCTATTTGCTTCTACTATGGTTTGTCATTCACATCACGACACTTCTTACTCGTATTATCTTTGCATATTCTGGTTGTCTTCTTGCCTTATTCATGTCCCCAGTGTAGTAACTCCATGTCACAGGCATACCAAATGCTGTGATGTCTCCCTTTCCCTGTGTTTCCTCTGAATACTCCTTGGTTCCTGTGCTAGCACTTACAATTCAAACCCCAACAGGATTGGACCAGACTGTCACAAAACATGTCCTCTATAGCTAGTTCTGATGTTTTGACATTACAGCACTCACTTGAATGTTCATTGCTTAGTTGTCAGTGGCCCAGGAATGGAAATACTAAACTAGGATAAAAATCGGTGATTATGTATGTTCGTGTTCATAGTAGGTGTGCTTATGAATAAATAATTGATTGTCTAATCATAAAAACTAAATATTTTGCTTCTTGAGATGTGGCCATACATTTTAGTAAGGAGCCAATATGAAAGAAAAAATTAATTTTGAGTCAGAAAATGAAAACAGATTTTTTGGAAAACATGTTTTGGAAAAGTGATTATAAAGGGCAACAGATACTTAGAGCTGCTTCTAAACTTGAAGATGTGAAGAAAACCTGCATGTGCAACTGCGAACAAAAGTGACAGCATTTGATTTTCTGCAAGTCTCTGAAGGAGGTCGTATCAGTTGTCTGCTGTAGTATTAAACTAATTTGTAGTTGTTGTGGTTTAACCCCAAAGAGCAGCCAAGTCCCATGAAGCCTCTCACACACTCCCCCACCAGTAGGTTCAAGGAGAGAATGAGAAAGGTATAAGCCAGAAAACTTGTGGGTTGAGATAAAGACAGCTTAATAGGGAAAGCAAAAGCTGCACACACAAGCAAAGCAAGGAACTAATTCCCTGCTTCCCATGGGCAGGCAGGTGTTCAGCCATCTCCAGGAGAGAAGGGCCCCATCATGTATATCAGTTACTGGGGAAGATAAACACCATCACTCCAAATGTTTTCCATCTTCTCTTTATTTCTCCATTCACATTCCCTCCTTTATATACTGAGCATGATGTCAAATGGTCTGGAATATCCCCCGGTCAGTTTGGGTCACTTGTCCTGGCTATGTCCTCTCCCAGCCCCCTCACCAGCATGGCAGTATGAAAAGCAGAAAAGGCCTTGGCTCTGTGCAAGCCCTGCTCAGCAATAAGAAAAACATCTCTGTATTATCAATCCTGAGTTCAGCACAAATCCAAAACATAGTCCCTTACTAGCCACTCTGAAGAAAATTAACTCTACCCCAGCCAAAACTAGCACAGTATGTCATGAAGGATATTCTTACTAAGCCAGCTGCTGAAATCCTTGATTTATAGGGAAGCTGAACTCCTACAGGCATCAGCTTCAAGTAGAAACCTAATAGAGATGCTCTCAATGTCGTTTAGAGGAGTTTATCTCTCTCCACAGACTGTATAGAAGCTAGCAATACTATTTGGACAGTTAAATCAGGTCCATGTGTTCAACATTATGTATACATCTAATTGATTTCTATGCACTTCCCCTCACTGGAATTGTGGTGTGAATTGAGGTGCAGATCTTGGAGACAAAAGAAAGTTAGGATTCAGCATTTGGATGTCTAATTATTTGTTGCTGCTGTCAGAACTACCTTTCTAAAAGGAACCTAACTGTGATTTTTGCTCTTGGGCTATTTTCTGGGTTAAGCATATTTGTGCTGCCTGAGGGGTGCCCCAGGGCCCTCCTCTAGTTATATATAAAGTACTTTCCCAAACAGCACTTTTATCCTTTTAAACTCAGACAGTATAGTGAATTGGGTAGGTCTGGTGAATTCACTAATAAATCAATCAGCTAGACTCAGCGTAGTCACACAGTTTATCTTCAGTTTTAAATGAAAGGCATTCCTAAATGAAAATTATATCCATTTTAATGAAAAACTCTCAAATAATGTTCTCCACACATTGTAGTTAGAATAGTTACCTCTAAACAGTGTCTCCCCTGATTGCTACTACATTACTCATTGTAAGATTGCTTTCTTTTCCTACAGTCTTTTCAGAATGTAAATGAATTTAGATTATTATAAGCATTTGCCTCAGAGCCTGCCAATTAAAAAAGAAGAAAGATGGAATAGAAGTATTGTTTTGCAAGTGACAATTCGATATCTTGCACTGCCTTAGGTTGCATTTCTGTTTGTTTTCCTAATTTCCTTTGAATACAGTTCCGTGTTTTTCTTTCTTTTCACCTCTTTTATCTTTCATGGGGATTGTCAGCAGAAAATTTTCATCTAATTATTTGTGGATCATATTCATGCCATGGAATGTCTTTCTTGCTACAAAGGCCTTTGATAGGTTCCCCATGGTATTTCTGTCTGACATTTTCCTAGCCCTGGAGTTTTCATAGTCACATCCTGGCCATGTTATTGAGCAGAAAGTATAAAACAGCATCTTTCACTAAAAGGTCTTCAGGATCCATATGTGTGTTATCTTTTAAGTGAGCTGACTAGTGAACATGAAATGCTGGCCATATCCATATGCAATGCAAAATGTTGTAGGTCCGCTATGGACTGTGGTTCGGAACACTGTCTGAGGAGCCAGATGGTGGTCACACTGTTACAGCACTGTCATGACTTACTAGGTATTGCTGTGGTCATGTCTTCCAAATCAGAGCTATGCTCATATGAAGCAAAAACTGCTTCAGCTAGAGAAGCAAAGGATGTATCATTGAAGTAGACAGAGCCAAAGTACCATCAAATGGTTAAAGAGTTTCTGCAGAACAGGATGTGTGCTGGCACATCATCAAGTGGCAGTGAGTTGGTGTGTTGTTGCAGAACAGAAATAACCTCTGGATCGAGTTCACACTTGTTTAGTTCAGTGTCCTCTTTATAAGGAGCTGCTTGTAGCTTCGGAGGAAATGCAAGAAATTTTGTGGGGGCCAGACATAAACATATCTTCTGACTTCTAGTATGGTACTGCATGGTTCATTTGATCTGGGATTCTTGAATAACTAGCAATTCGTGCTTCGTCAGCTTGGCCAAGAAGTGCACAGCATCTTCCTGGCCAACACTGATGGCTGCACACTGTTGCTTTTTCCCTAACAGATGAAGGCAGGGGAAGAAATACTCTGCAGAAATGAAGGAAATATTGTGCATGCAAGCCCTTAGCTAGGTTGGAATGGCATTTCTTCAGTAGTCTGAATTTAGTACCAAGGTTTGCCATTATAGTACCTCAACCAAAGAGAACATGTTAAGCTGTGAACAGCATTAAACTGCCTTTCTTCCTCCTGTTTCCTCAGATTTAAGCTTCTTTTTTTAATAATCTAATTCACAGTAGATTTTTAGCAAACAAATTGACCAAAACTTTGATACAAATGGTGAAAAAAAAAAAAAAGCTGTAAACTTTAGACAGAACAAAATCTTAATTTTGGAAAAATCATTTCCCCCCCCCAACAGAACCAAAGCCCAGACCCATTTTTCAAAAGGACTTCTGCAACTTAGCAAGCTACATTAGAATAATTGCTGGAGTAAATCAGTTTGTATTACAGTTTGCCACATCATACTTATAGACAACTCCAGTCAAATTGGATAAAAATTTTGTAGACATAGAAGATAAAATCTAAAAAAGCCCTAGGAGATTTTTTTAGAAACAGAGACTCGTATTTGAAGATGAAATGTGGCATGAGTCTGAAGGTAAATCAGAAGTTTGTGAGCACAGGCACAGGATATGTCACTGACATTTGGACTTCATAACATAAATGGCGAGAACAGTCAGGTCTTTGCTAGAGAAAGAATGTTATGCCAGCAGAAGAGAATATTTGGTTGATCTTTTGACCCCCTATTGAAATAGTGATGAGAACATTAAGAGTGTCATTGGAAAAAAAAGTTCTTCACTAACATAGCCAAGGCTCCTCTGAGCTTTATCATCCTTCTGGCATACTCTGAAGCTATAGCACCTGATAAAGGATATGTTGACTTGTCAGTTAAATTTGGATCTAGTAAATTTATCTTTAGGTAGAGCTTCATCATTTCATCCTAGTCAGAGACTGTTATTTTAGTAGCTATGGACACCTGTGCATTAGATACTGCTCCCGTACTCTTAGTCAAAGCTGCTCTATAAGAGTGGAAGTTGTTTTTCTGATAAATGTTTTCCATTAACCACCGTGGCTGCTCAGCAGATGTCTATTTATATCACCATCTCTCATCTTGTCATGCTCGTGATTTGCTTTCTCTTGCTGTTTATGTTGCAGAGGTCTCTGAGCTTCATTTATGTAGGTGTGTGCTAAGGCTGTGGGAGAAGTGGGGCAGGATGCTCCTTTGCTTTCACACAAAGGCAAAGGAGAGAAGTCAGTTCACGTTCCCTGCTCCCTCTTTACCTCTCCAAGGCTGCAAAACATCCCAATCCCCAGGGGTGGAGAAAGGGGTAAGAATTTGTTCTTTACTCACTCAACATATGCCATAGCCTCTGGGAAGGATTGATTCTGTGGGAGGTAAGATGTACCCTATACACCATGTGCTGTACCTGCTCCCCAGTCCTTGCCTCTACACCCATCTTTCAAGTCAGTGTGATTCAGAGTTATCTTAGTACTTCAGAGTTTTCAATGGTGTAAGCCAAAGCCACTGATACCAGTGAATCCATATTGTTTTGGTGAAGCAGTGCTTCGCTGATACTCAAACTCAATGTTTTTCTTAAATACTAGCTCATTATTGAGAGCATTAATTGCAGGAGGGCACTGCTGATATTTTTTAAAAGTCAGGTTTTTTTTTTACAGCCAAAACTTACAAAAGCATCCACGGTGATAGAATCATTCAAATTCTAAAAATAAAGTAGGGCAGTAGTGTTACATAATTATACCTACCTTGTTATTGGAACTGAACTATGCAGCACTGAAAATACCATACTTGGAAAGGAAATTCATTCCTAAATATCAGTCTCTGAATTCTCAAGTGTATTGGCTTGAGTACAATATGTTACTAAAAGTATTTGAGCCACATTTTAGGTATTTAGATGCTTAACATTCAGTAGCTTTAGCTACTACTGAAACTGTGTAGAAACCATTCAAAACTGTGCCCTTTTATTACAGTAAAAGTGAACATTGTACTAAACCTTGAAAGAGAAAGCAATGAATTTAAAAAGAGTACTTAATAGAAGAGAACACAGTTTGAGGTGGAGGCGAAAGCCAACTCTTAATCTTATTTGTGGGCTTTCCTCCAGCTGGGCTAGTTGTGTTGGTAAGGGGAGCCAGATTTGGCATTAGTAAGCAATAACACTGAAGAAGACATGGGGAAGAGATGCAGTATGCAAGAGCTAAACTATAGTCTATATTTCCAGGAACACTGGGATGAGGAGAGGAGGATTCCTTTTTACAGTGTTCTGATGCAGAAGCATGGGCTACAACGTTGTGAGAGAGACTGAGAAACCAGGGAGTTCAGAGGAGGGGATTAAGAGTAATTAACAAGTCCTAATAAAAAGGACTAAATGTGTATAGTTTGGCTAAGTGGTGACTAACATAGCCTGAGGGATAGAACAGCCTACAAATATTTGAGGGATGGAACTCCCCCAAAGAGAGAGAGAGAGAGGAAGAATTATTTAGCATAAAGGATGAGTTGTAGCTGTAAGTAAATGGAGGAAATAAGACAAAGAAAAACTTAATATTGAGAACAATTTCCTGAATAAGAGTTCAGTTATTACCCTCTGGAATAATCATCCCAAAGATGTGTGGGAGCTTGGTTTTCCCTGTATGAAACACTTGGCTGGAAAATTACCACACACACAACTAGAGCAATCCTAATCTTAATGTGAGAGAAAAGAGAAGGTCTAGGAGTCCACCACCCTTATGCTGTCTGCAGGAATAACACATCCATGGACCTGTTTTTCTTCCCTGATGTTTAGGAATTTTTTCCTCTGAGAAATTAGATTTCAAAGTATATGGATGCAGCTGCCCTGAGTGGGATGAAGCCCTTGTGCCATGGGAAGCCAGGCCCTGGCTGTCTGTGCAGGAGCTGTGCAGGAGAGGATCTGGGGTCCTGCTGGGCACTGAGTGGGCACAGCCTGCAGTGTGTCTGACAACAAGGGACAGCATCAGTATCCTGGGCTGTATTGGCAGGAGCAGAGCTATAGGTTAAGGGGAGTGATTATCCCTCTTGGCTCAGCACTGGTTACATTCTCTTTAGACACTGTGTTCAGCTGGGTGGGGGGGCAAGAGAGAGAAACAAGGTGAAGGGAGTTCATCAGGTGCACCAAGGCCCTGGTTTGAGAAGGGGGAAGTACTAGAGACCACCCTTCAAATTTGAATTGTCCTAGGTAGTATTAGTTTTGTTTTGCTAGAGACAGTGATGCGTGCCAGATAACCTTTAGAAGTTTTTATAAAAACAATATTTTTCTCAGTTTGTTTCACAAAAAAAATATGATTCTGTCCAAATTTAGGAAAAAGATGAAAAATACTTTTGCTTTGAATAGAACCTGTTCTCTTGGGCTGCACTGCTATACTCTTTACCTGCTAAAAAGGGAGGCTCAGAGAAATTGTAAACAGCATTGAATCTTTGAGACTGTGCCTGTCTATGCCATAGATGTGTCTGAGGAATGTGTGGCTTCCCCATTGTCTTTTAGTGACATATTCCTGACTCCTCTTTCAGTCACATCCCTTTCATGCTGGTGCTGCCTCTGGCAATGCCTGTCTTCTGACTGGACTGCAGTGTGCTTGCTGTGCCATACTGTATGCCATGTGATACTGCTGGGAGCTTACGCAGATGCCACCATTGAAGGTTCTGCCAGCTGCAGGTAGATGGTGCAGTGTGGCTCAAGTGTCTCTTTGCTGCTAGGGAGGGCATGCTTCACTTGTTCTGACATTCTGCCTGTTGTGAAAACATTAACACCTAAGCCAACTGAGTTTTAAATGCTTTAACATCTGAATTTTATGCAGGTGTAAACAATTAATGAGTTTGCAAGCTAATGAAAAATCAGGCCTTAGGTCCTCAGGAGCAGGCTCCATTGTTATTTGAATAAGGAGACATGAAACAGTGAGTCTAAAATCTCAGAAGAGTCTTTGCAAACATGCCTAAATCAAACTGCAGTTAGAGAAATGAAACTGAAAGCTATGTTATGGCAATTGCTGGGAAGAAGATCAAAGAAAGGACCATGGTGGCACAGAAATAGAGAGAGGGGACAAAGGGAGTTAATTCTCATCGTGCTTCTGGCTACACTTGATTTCATGTTACAGTTTACTGACCTCTCTTCTCCTTTCTTCTGCTTGTTGTGCCAGCATAACTCTTTGTAGGTCAGTGTTGTAAACTGGATCATTGGTAGGCTAAAAAGACATCCCTTCAAGGGTGTGCTTGCTCTTCCACCATGATAAGCCATGACCAGCAGGGCAGCAGAAGGAAACACAGTTCATCTTGGCTGTTACATGTGAGCCTTGGCTTTTGCACCAAAGCAATTGGATGTGCCCTTTCCATCAGCTGTTCCAACAGCCAAGGCTTGCATGTATACAAGAGAGACATGTGCTACTGCTGCTTATGTGTACTTTGCTATGTAAATTATATTTAGCTCATTTTATTACAGAGGTAAAAATTACATTCTGTGCATGTCTTTATAGAGAAACACTGTTAAGGGCTTAACCTCTTCAGCCCTCTGCAAGGGAATTCTTGAGTTACACGTTAAATAGAGTCCCAGCAAGTGTTTGCATGTGTCTCTGCTTCTCCCAGTTACACACATGCTGTGTGTTTTGCTTTTTCAAATGTTGTATAGCACAGAAGAGAGAAACAGCTTCTTTCAGAAAGCTGCAGGGAGAAGTTTGCAACATGCTATTCAAAACCTCCTACAAATGGGAAACGTTCTGCTGGAGCAGGCACTGTGTGGGGTGGGAAGATACCATGAATTCAGTTGAGATATCTTCTCAGATGAAGCCTGTTAGGTGGTGGTAGTAGCCTGTTAGCAGTGTTTGCCCAGGGAATTGTGACTCTTTCATTCCTTCTGGTTTTTAGCATCTCTGATTGTGGCACTTAGTGCCATGATCTAGTAATCGCAGTGGTGTTGAATTCAGGGTTGGACTTGATGGTCTCAGAGGGTTCTTTCAACCCAACTGATTCTATGATTCTGTGGATTTGGGTATCTTTATGGCTTTCTGTCTTCACCTCCATATTGTTGCACTTCTGTGAGGGAAGCTACAGCTCTAACCAGGAACATCTGAGCAAAATGTTTTATTATCAGACACGAAGAAAAGTATCTTGCATTTGATTTTCTGGCCATAATGTAGTAATGATAATGATGGAATGGGAGGCAATAAAAGTAATATTATTATAGTTACTTAAATGGGGAACTGGAGGAGTTTTATTGCCTTCTTTGCTTCTTTCATAGGTTTCAATATGCCCATTTAAAAAGTATAATCAAAACAATATGTTTCCATGGTTTATATATTAGTCACTATGAAAAGTTCCTAGCATTGAGATATACAGATGTTTTTTCATGAAGGGAAAGCTTAATATTACATGTGGAAGATGTGCCTAAATGGGTCTATTTTTTTTTTTTTTTTGAGTCAGCACACTAAGAACTAAGTGGAGGAAAACCAGTAAAGCATTACACCAACCTTTAGTAATACTCAGTTATTGTAATTTTGTATATTTGTTTCAATTTTTATTAGACAACCTAACTTTGATCCTTTCATCTTTTTTCTCCTATTTTGAAAATCATTTGTGGATTAGGAGGCTTTTCATTTTGAATCTAATTGGGATAAAGAATGGAGCAAATTTCAAGCTTTCTATGAATCAGCAGCTATGAAATCATATGGAATTATTTGGACTGAGGCTAGCTTAGATTTCCAAAAAATTTGCCCCATATGTGTTATGCAGTTACATGTTAGTGCCTAAATTGTTTTCTTTTCTGGAGGTTTGCACAGTTTCTCTATGGCATTGCTCTTCTGGATAATAAACCTGCAGAGCCTTGGGAGAAACAAACAGTGTCTGTTTGGGGTAAAGCTCCACAGACCTGTGTAGTGTCCACACAATTCCTCCATTAATTCTTATCAGGTTAGTAACTAAAGCTGTATGAACCAATGCTCTTTTTATTTGGCATCAGAAATAAAACCAACAAAATTCTGATTTGAGTTAGACACATTCTTTTCTAGTATATTTTTTTTTATCCTAAACACTGTTTATGACTAAAGCTATTAGCCAAATTCTAACCCATAACCTAGAAAGTAAGAAACTGAGGACTGCATCCTGCCCTGTGTTACACCTCTGTGCTTGTAGAGAGACAAGGTAGAGGAGGGGTGTTTGCTCTCTGCACCAGCTGCTCTGGGCACTACTGTAACACTCACAGGTTAAGCTTGGGTAGTGTCTAATGAGACAGCTGGTCTACCACAACCTTGAGGGACCTCTCTAGTGTTGTAGCTAGATTGTACATAAATAGCTGATGCTTCACTCATTAGCTTTTGGACAGAAAAGTGCTCCTTTACCTTGCCTCCCTGGAAAGTGTATATTCCTGCCCTGAAGAATTCAGACCAGTGCGAGTGGTTAGCACCTGTAAATACCACATACAGACTGCCAGGCTGAACTCTGAGCTTGCCGTTTGCAAAGAAAGACCTATTTTCCCCACAGGTTTGGAATGGTTTAGATATTATCTAGGCTTAATCTCCAAGGTACTTTCTTCCTCTATTTCAACATGCAAGGATTTATATAACCAACATTATTACAGACTAATTAAAACTAACAGTCTTCAAATGGTCTCACATACTTCTTTATACTTCCTTTGCTTGTGGCAATGTGACAGACGGTGTTCAAGCATCCAGAATAAGTGTGCTTGCTTCCTGTTATATAAGATGACTCCTTAAAATAGATTGTGGAGAGATTTTTTGAGTTGGTGCTTTTTAGTTTTTGTTTCCCCCCAACCAGCTTCACAGTATCACAGCACTGTCCTCATATAAGCCAGTGTGACTGCCCTTCTGCTTCTGCCATAATCTTATTTAGCCTTGGAAAAGAACATGAAAATAAGCTTTGTTTTTGTCATTCCATGTTTTCCTGTGGCATCAGATAGAGAAGGGGAAATGATATAGTCACATGCCCTATATTTATGCTCCTTTAATTACCAAATGTCTTGTTTTTGAAATTCTCGTGATAGTGAGTTTATCTGCAGCAAAGGCAGCCAACCTCTGTACTTGTGAGCCAGTTTTACTCCCAGCCAGGTGTTCAAGGGCTGATGTGATCCAGTCATGCTTGAAAAAATTCTGCATCTTGCTTGGTAAATAATGATTGTTTAATCATGTCTTGCCCTCCTAGCACACACCGTGGTAACCCCAGTTTGGCGGGCTGCCCCACCAGCCAACTTTTCTGGGAGCCTCCTATCAGTTGTATTGATGAGCTCCATGCATGAGCTGGTTGTCTTGTGGACTTCTCGTAATCTCCTTCTTCAAGAGAATTAATATTTTTTGCTTCTTTTTCTTTCAGCAGCAATACAGAGCATATATCATGGTTTTAGATCAGGTCCGTGGACAGGAATTGCTTTAATAATTTGGAAATTGCCTGTTCCTGAAGTTTGTCCAGCCCCTTAAAGTCTGATTACTCTCAGTAAGAACTGTGCAGCACATATCATAGTAGGTGGTCAGGTCCTTGCAAAATTGAACTTGCAGAGCAAATTCATCATACATTAAGAAACAAGTGACCCAAGATTGGCCTCTGTGAGCTTCAGAGCATGGTCATGTCTCGGGAGAGTCATTGAAACTGCCCCTTACATTATTGATTTGAATTTAATGTGATCAGAGTGTGTCTCCTTGCAGTGTCAGACTTGTGAAATATAGCCATGCAAAAAGGCTCTCCAGATACACCGTTTCTCCTGGTAGGAAATGCTGTCTAACTCTGTCACGTAATCCATGGGTCTTCTTTCTATATCTTCATTTTCAAAGGTAGGTATCTAGGACAGAAAATAAATCCAAAGAGGAGTATAAATGCACTCTAGCTGTGGTACAGAATAGCAAATGAAGGTCTAACTTGGTGCAGTGGGCAGGAGCTAATTGTAGAGTAAGGGCTGGAACATCACCTCCAAATGGGCATGTTGATGATGAGCGGAATGTGTTTCATCTGCCTGCCATGTTTTCAATATTGCCTCTTTAAATGAATTAGTGTGTCAGTAACCAGACAAAGTGAGAAACAGGTAAAATGACACGTACGTAAAATGGCTACAAGAGCACATATTGAAATGGAAGAAAAAAGAAGTCAGTTGTGTTGATGACTGAAAATCTGTGGCTAGTTGCTTTGTCTGGCATAGAGGTGTGCTGTCCCAGCTCACATGTGAAGAAGTATGATTGTGTTCGCCCAAGCTAACAGGGCCCAGAATTGATTCCCGGTCCTGTGCTCCACTTTGCTTCTCCTCTTTGGCTTGCGCATGCAGGACTGGTGTGGGTGTTGATCTGTACAGGAGAAAGTGAACTTGGCTGTACTGCATATGTGTGTTCATATATATACACAAAGCAACAGGGTTTTTTTTTTTTTTTTTTTTACGGGGCATATTTCTTCTTATCAAAATAATTGCATTAGTATAACCACTCTTGAGTAACTGCAATTTTATCATGAAGTGGTACTTTATGTTATATTCCCATATTCCTCATGCTGTTTAGGACTAAACTGACCAGAATAAATACCTTCACACCAAGAAGGCTATTTGCTATAACCGTACTACTGAAATTACAATGGGATAGCTTATGTGTAGACAGGGGCAAAAAAATCTGTATTTATATGGGATAGGTTAAGGCTTGCCTGCTTCTGCACTTTGGACACACAGCTATACCTATTGCTTTCCTGCTGAAGCACCGTATCAGGGAGAAGAATAACATTTGTATTTGGAAATTTAATACTTCTTGTGATGTAAAAAGGTTGCATTATCAGCTACTTGAAGCTGAAGTACTTTACCCCACTCTTGTCCCCCAGTATTCGTGGTCTTCTGAGTTGCGGTATTCATTCTTGGATCACTACTTGAGTGAGGCTGCTTCAGTGATGCCCACAGTTTATGGTGATGTTTCAAGTGGACGAAACAGAAGATTTACTAAAAATAACCTCAGTTCTAATAGTGTGGAAAGCTGTGTGGCTGTGTACAAAGCTGTGCAGAGCCCCACTCTTTATTGTGAGTCTAATGGGTTTTGTTAAAGCCAAAGCTCTGGTTTTACACTCTGTGTCTCAGTGAGAGGGTTCAGGGTGAGTTTTTTGGTTGTGAGAAATGAAAGTGCTATGATACGCTGATATCTGCAGAAAGCCTTTTGGAGAGGGCTGATTGCAACCTACAGTTGCTGGGTGCTATGCTACAGAAGAATGAAGGTGGGAGGATGAAGGGAGATTCTGCTTGAGCATCATCAGAAGAGTATTGCACAGGTTTGTTTTGAGCCCAGGAGCCCTAAACTGATAAAGCTTGACAGCTTAAATAAGTCTCAAATGGATCAATACCCTGCAGATAGAATGAAGTTTTCATTTTGTTCTGAAGCTTCAACAGGATTATGTTTTATTCCAAAGGAGTTGGAGAGTTCTCTAATATAAGGAGCAACCCCAGATATGCCAGATCAGCTGGTCAACTTAATTTTAACTACACTGCCTACTCAATAAGCTTTCCATCCTCTCTGGTTTAAATCAGATAAAAGCATTTCAGGCAAGAGCAAAGTCTTGTGATGTTAGAAACTAAATTCCGAATTTATTTTCTGGCTAGTTTATTGTTATTTAAAATATAAATATTACCAATATACTAAATGTGTCTGGGTGATCAAATTTCCAGAACAGAAAATAAGGGCTTCTCTTCCTGCAACACAGGGTGAGGGAGCATTTGGACTGCAGGCAGCTGTAGTAGGGCAACAGAAACCAATTAATCTGTCTGTTATCTTCTGCTCTGGAAAGCAAAGTATACTCCAGTTTTTCTCTATGCAGAATGTGCTCTCTTATTCTCATAGTAAGAAATACAATTTTTGTATTATTCTTGAAGGTGGGAGGGCAAAGTGTGGCTGTTTGTTACAGAGAAGAGAGGTGGTAGGATCTGACTGCAGATCCTGTCATGCGTCTTAATTCCCATGTTCATAAACTTTTTCTGTATAGCAAATAGGACAGCAGGATGAAATGTATTGTAGGACCATATAAGTGCACTTTGGCAACTATAGGAATTTCTGAGGTAGGGAAAGAAGTACTGGAAATGTTTTCCAAGTTCAACAGAAAACTCTGTCGATAAGATTCCTAACTTGATGTTCTGGTTTCCTGACAATGAGATATTTATTATGAAGGAGGTAGATGAACCAATTTTCCAGACCTTCTCGTCAAAGAAAGAACTTCACAGAGTTCACAGTGATTCTGCTGTGATGGAAGCAATGCAATGACCTGATCTGTGTCAGGAGTTACATTACTAAACAAGAGGTCTTCTGGAAGAATAATTCTCTTCCTAGTTTTTTAAGTATTCTCTGAATTGTTGGTAGAGGTAATGTTTAGGCTATTGTTTGCTTTGATGATGAGGACCAGGATCTTTAGAAGAACACATTGTACCAAGATGCTATAACATCAGGGATGTGCCTTTTGACAGGATTGCATCAAGCAGTCAGTGGGTCAGGAGCCTGTGGATCACTGCAGAGGGAGGAACCAGAAGACCCCAGCACACAGGGAGATGATCCAGCTTTTAATAGGCCAGCTGTCCAGGAAACAAAGCTTTAGATGCAGACATCTCTGGGAAAATGAAATATATTTACTGAGCATGATTTGTCTTATGAAAAACAAGAAACAAGGTTTATCATGCTCCTAACCATTGACTATAGAGAATCATGGAGAAAGACAGGAGAATGGCAAGAGGAGAGCTCAGTTATGGCTGAATGTGCCTGCTTGGGGAATGAGCTTTCATTCTGACTGCACCAAATGAAACAACCATGCCTAGCTCTCATTGGAGCAAACAGCAATATATTGGCCCGCAGAGGATAAAAACATATCGCAGAAAAACCTATATCCAAAAAGAAAGAGGAGGAGGATTACTTTTCTATGCATTTTAGGAGGGAAAAGATTTTTCTGGATAATATTGCTCCTTGTCTTGTAATACCTACCATGGACCCATGAGATTCAGAGACTGCAGTCAGACCATTTAGTGTTCTGACAAGACCCTGCTAATTCCTCTGATACCCCTTCCCCCTGCACCCCCTCAGCCTCAGCTGTATTTTGTCCATATTGAACATGAGTTGTTGGCACTTTATTCAGGTGAATCAGAGGTGTGAATATGGATGTTATCAACAAATCACAAAAGAGATTGAGATCCAAGTGAAATCAAACAGCAAATACATTTTTCCATCTTCTTTATATGAGACAGGATGAGTTGAGAAAAACACTTTTGCATAAAATTTTGAGCAATTGTAAATAAGTTATTTTTCCACTTTTAGATGTACTTTCAGAAATAGTAAGAAACCAAAATACATGTCAAATACTTGTTCAGTGTAGCAGTATGCACAACTATCTGAGAATTGCCCTCAGAACTGAAAATTAATTGGCTTTCACTGAAACTTGTGCAGGTAATAAGCAAAAAGCTGCTGATTAAATTATTTACATTTCTTATAAATTCTGTTTGTTGGTGCCTCTGCCACACATTTTTATATTTCAGTTCTTTCTGGCAATGTCTTACTTCTCTGTGTGGTGTATTTAATTTCATGGTTGGGGTTTTATCAAAATTTTATTTCACTTTACTGGAAATAGGAAAAAAAGAACAAAAGATTTATTTTAAAAATATCAGTAATTGCCAACACTAACAGTATTTTCCAGTTTCATAATTTTTCATATTAATTCATTTAGTAGCATGATTAAAGTAGGTCAAATATTAAAGTCAGCTCCCCAAGGAGATGGGGTCCGAGCCAGCAGAATGCTGAGCATTCCTGCAAGAGGGTGGGTGCAAGGGGCTTTCCCTGCAAATGGCAGGATATGAGGTTAATTAGTTTTATGTAGAATTATTTCCTTCTGCTATTAGTTGATAGAGATAGAAGGTCTTACCACAAAACATTGAAGGTGACTTGGTTGAAATTTATGTCAAATTTTTCCCCAGTAAGAAATGTGGATTTCATTAAACTAAATTCATCAGCTTGTGTCGATTAGCTAATGTCCTCTCAGAAAGGAAACAATAATCAAGACATTTTTTAATGTGTTTTGGTTACAGGCTTGCAAAAAGGAGTAGCTATTAACTTTTTCAGTTTGAAATTGTAATTTGACATTTCTGCAATTATATTTAAGTTCATATTCTAAAAATGAAAGCTTTAATTGTGGATTTCATAAATTTTTGAGACCAATGCCAAGTGACTGTTGAAAAATTTTGGAGAAAATACATTTTGAAAGAAAAAAATAAAACATAATATTTTGTTGCTTTCAGAATTGCAGTAACATTTCTTTCACAGCATCATTGAATCAGAGGGGCTGGAAGGGACCTCAAGATGTTTCTAATCCAACTTCCTACTCAAAGCAGGCTCAGCTCTGAGGTCAGATACGTTGCCCAGGCCTTTATCCATTTGGATCTTAAACTTCCCCAAGCACAAAAATTGCACAATGTTGCTTGGCTGCCCTCAGGATGAAAACAACTTTTCCTTTTACCCTGTCCAAACTTATTGTTTAAACATATACCCATTAGCTCTTGGTATGGAGTGTTACTTTATCATCTTGGTATCCTCCTCATAGGTACTGAGGGAGATTCTGTTAGGCATCTCCAAAAACACCTTAACTATTTGTGTGAATCTGCTGAGATGATCTAGATTAAATTACGATTTCCGATCATTCATGAATCTCTTTGTGCTTCAGCCTATCTTCACAAAGATGGGATCATAAAATTTATTCCTTCTGTCTGCTTTGCTTATTAGCTGTTGAAACTGAACTGATTTTAGCATGTGTGCAGTCTGTTGAGAGGAGAAGCTCCGTCTTGGACCTTAGCATATTATACATAGCAGTGGTTATAGTTTCCAGTAGTTGAAAACAACTTGTCTCAAAGAATTATCGCTATCTTGTGGTGGTGACTTAAATAAGTACAAGACAAGACTAACAGGAAATCTTAGAGGAAATATTTTTTACTACGGCAGGAGATAACTGGCCCAGAGCTGGGCCGAAGTGAATTGAATTTCAGTGCATCTGTGTTGTCAAAATAGTTTACCATTTGTACTCTGGTGTTATTTTAAATGTGCTGACCTCAAAAATATTGATGAGGCAAAATCCCCTGTAAAACATACCTGCCTTTTAACCTTTTTATGGTTCTGCCAACCGGAAAGTTAAACAATGACAAAATGGACTGTGAATCTGTATGCTGGCTGCTTTTCCTCCTGGTGTTATGAGAGGTTTTTGCTGAATGGGACAGAGTTGAAGCAAAATGGCTTTCCACACAGTATGTGGTCTGGCTTTAGCATCCAAGGTAATAGAATAACTGTAATCATATAAGCTCCATAAAACTTACAGCTAAAGAATTTTCTTTATGTGATTTTAAAGACTGTTATTAAATAGCCAGTGTTTTGTAGGCCTCTCATTGCAAAGCTTCTGTTAGTCACCTTTCTGAGCTGTCATGAATGCTTATGAGAAGAGTCAGCTAGGGGCTGACTAACCAGGAATCCTGTCCCATGGCTTGGCATTTGCTATGTTGTCTCAGACATAGGGAAAATCTGCCAGCTATTCCTGGTGGAACTTTCATGAGAAGGCAGTGTAACTGTACATCTAAACCCCTAATACTTTGCAGCTAACACTTGACTGACAGATCTGCATATATGTTTCTTGTTTTACACAATAACAGTACAAATATAATACAGTGCACATCTCCTTTCTTATTACTTAGTGGCAACGCTGGTGTCTTGCAATATAAATATCATATATTGGCAATACTTCTTAACAACCAAAGCTTGAGCTGGATGATGGAGCCTGTTACTGATCTTTCCTTGGAAGAACCCTTGCCCTCAGTCCTGTGAGCCTGAAATTAAGGCTACTCTGGTCTGTGGTTGTCACTCTCTTGCCTATGTAGTTTTCCCACGGTGACTTGAAAATGCATTGTCAAGTAACCATGGTAGTAATTACAAGTTCTTACATTTGAATTCATTTGAATTATAGTAAGTATAGCTGGTTGTCTCCCCATATGAAAGGAATGCTAAACATGTGATTTTATTTTACCCAAGTATAATGGTTCAGCTTGCTTCATGCATTAAGCATGCAGTGACACATATCCGTTTGATCCTCAGAGCTTTCCAAGAACAGGATAATGTTTGAGCATTGTCATCTGTCTGACTACCGTGTTTTATAAAAACATTTTTTATAAAACAATTTTTTACAGAGAAAAGATAGACTAATAATAATAATAATAATAACAACCTTAACTCACTCTTTAAAAAAGGTGTTTAGTGATTTCTCATTTGTGTTTGAGTACTGAACATTTTCTTAGAGTTGGGTTCTTCTACTGGTCACCAAAATCACTCTTTTTTTTCTAAAAATGCAGCTTATTTTGTGTGTCTACAGTCAGTAACACAGCAGAAGAGGTTAATCTGGTCATTTTTATAGCATGTGTGGCGACCAGGGTCAGTAGTGCCTGAAATTTAGGAACCATACTAAGAGGAGAAGAGAATTAGGAGAAAAAGAAAGGAAAGAAATAAAAAATTACCTTTCTCTAGCTAAATGTATCAAGATATTGAGTCAAGACGTAGTTTTCTTGATGGGTAGTCTTGAAGGACAAGGCTATGATCCTGTAAAAAATCCAACTGTGATGGTTCATTTAAGTGGTTACTTTTTTTGCCAACGTTACCTCGAGGCATGAGTGCTAATTAATGATCCTGTTGCCAAAGGCAGAAGGGCATCTGTCACTGAATCAGGGTTTTCCAGGAACTTTTAGGTTAGATAAAGATCTTCACTGGAATACAGTGAACCCTGGTGAACAAAATCTTCTGAATCAAACAGTAATGTCATGAGAAGGGGGTTGTTTCATATTTTTGATATCCTTTTCTAAAACTGGGAGTCTCACTCAACAGCTGTTTAGGATATGAGTCCTCTGTCCCACAGCTTTACATTAAACTATTGGTCTTCAAGCATATTTGTCATTTTCATTGTGGTGCAGACTAGGAGCAGCTCTGTTGCTAGTGAATTTACACAAATTTGAAATATATATAAGAGCTTGTCTGAGTTGTTAATTTCACTACATTTACCTGTGTGCAACAAGCCTCAGATTTTATAAGACCTATCCTGAATAAAGTTTGAAGCCCTATTTTGACTCTTTTACAATGAAATAAATGAGTTTCTGGACAGTTACAGTACAGTTCCTGGGGAGATCGCAGTCACTAAGGTACTGTGGCCAAAATATCCAAACTACCACCCAAGATGTGAAAGATTACAGCCTGGGACAGCTTTATTGTTGCTATGAAATTGAATGCATGCATAAAAATAAAGAGAACAATAAGAGGCAAGTGTTTACTGGGCATTAGAGAGATGTTTATTATACCTTCTACAGCATAAGCAGAAAGTTCAAATTATCTCCAGATTTTAAAGGCATTGTAAAATAATTAAACACAAATACTAAGAATCTTACTGGAATTACAAATCCAGGAAGTGTTCCTCTGAGGATTATTATTTCATTCCTTACATATCTTACTAGGCTACAACACCACAACCCTAGGTTTGGCCACACAGAGAATTAAAGTGGAGTAAAGTTGCCCTGATTCTTGTTTATAGCTTGTAACTTCCTGTTGAAAGGCAGGGAATGAGGACAGAGAAGGGGCATGGCAAGCCAGCTGCAGGATTTGTTGCTCTCTCTTTTTGTTTTCACTTTGAATGAGAAAAACTGTTCCATATAGAGGTCTGAAAAGCTCTTGGAGGGTGTTCTTGCTCTGCCATGGAACATGCTTCCCAGATGGTACCCCTGCTTTGCAGCAGATGGTGGAGAGGCAATTTGGCCCCTTGCAGTAGAGCATGGCTGTTAGCATGTTGGTTAAATATCCTGTAAAGTGTCTCTCTTCTCTTTGCTTTAGAAGATGCAAGGAAAGGCATGGCGCAAAGGAAGGCATGGCTCCTGGCCAGTTCGTTGCCCTCCAAATAGAAATATGAGATTTTTATGGAACCACATTTTGTACCATATGCCTCAGATTTTAGGGCTGGGGAGGTACTTGTCACAGTAATTCAGGCATATTAGCCATGTCAAATAAGTATGATTTAGATCACTCTTGTCACAAGCCCATTCAGGAGGTTAAAACAGTAGCAGCCAAGCCAAAATAAAAGTGAGGAAAGAAGCAAGGGAAGGAAAGGAAGTGTGCAGGCAGGGAAGTGACAGGTATGGGGTCTCCCCTTTTAGTGGTAGTACTCAGGTCAGCTTGGTTATAATGTCACCTTAGTAAGCCTGCATCACCTATACAGGTCATTGAAAGAAATAGAATAATTTTTGATGATAATTCAGGGAAGTTATGTTAAATCCCTATAATCAGAAAATGTGAACATCCCATGTAGTGCTCTATGTCTAGTTTCTATAGGCAGCATGTTGCTGGCATAATTTAGTAATGAAAGATCCTAGAGTGACCCTATGTAACTGAAAATGAAGACTGGCTTTTCTCACAGAAAACAAATCTGCATGGTTGTAAATTTGCTGTATTACATTGGTTTTTACCTTCCAACTACATGAGAACCTATATATGATATGATGACTCATTTCGTATAAACATAATTACCCAAAGCAGAAAATACACTGTGGAACAATGTTTGCAAACCTTTGAGTTGGAAGTAATCAAAACTAATGGCAGGCTTCCAGTATACCTTTGTTTGACATTCTGTCACTTAAATAAAATACTATGCAGGCTACATTTTACTTTGTAGCTGACAGGCAAGAGTTTCTACTCTTTCTGCAGGCAGAATTATGTCTGGGATTTCAAAAAAAGAAACAACCACCAAAACAAAAACCCAACCTAAAAAAAACCCACATCAGTAAAGGTTTTGTTTTGAGAGTGAGGCTGGATAATGGTCTTTCAGTTTTAGGTGGCCAACTCAAGACCATAGGATATGAATGTTTCATGCTGTGTAACCAAACTGCTGGTCACAAATGTTGGTGTATTTTATAACTGGTGATACAGCTTCGCAAATATGCTTAAGGAGCTTGCTCAGAAGACTCATTTCCAAATTAAACTTCCATTTATTTTTCAACCTATCATTAAGATACAGCAGGCAAGGCAGTTTTGGATAAGTAAAGATAGTGTTTTAATTGCTAGGGAAGATCATTAATCTCATTTGGGCTTGTTAAACCATCACATCCTCTGGTAAGCCACCCCTTGCACAGATAAAGTTCATACCTTACTCTTTGAATGGTGTTCCCAGCCAAGAGTATTTGTGTTATAAAATTAAATGTATGCCTCCAAATAAAGAAGAAAAATAGATTTTTAATTTTAATTAAAATTGTAACTGTTTACATTAAAGTTAGCTAATACATGGCTGTTTAGCCTACACAGCTTGAGAGCCATTTTCTCTGTGGAAAATATGATATGAAAATGACCATATTTCAGTTTCTTTTTTTTTGCCACAGAAACTAATATGCCAGCTCTGTGGCTCCTATAATCTGGAATTTTGTTTTCAAGGGTAATAAGCAGTGGATGCATCATAGTGTAGTATGAAGACCCAGAAAGGAATAATTGTACAGAGATATACACCTAAGGAAATCTCTTCAGATATCAGGGATGAAGGAGTGTGTCAGTCAGTGTTACTTATCAATGATGATCTTTACTGACACAAGTGTAAATAATATTTTAAATATTCACTTAATGTTTCACCTTCTTCTGAATCTAATGAACATAGTGGCCTTAATGACCTCTACTTTGACAGAGTCCTGAAGTTTTAGCTTTACCTTGGATGATGTGTTGCTGAAAACACATTTCCTTCTATAAAGCTAAACAGGTGTCCCTTAAATTATATTAGCATTAATTAAGAAACCATGAATTTTCAAACTTTTCCTTCCATGGAGTTTGCTTACATATGTTGTACTGCAATAAATTACCCAGTGACTTCTCTAAGCAATGTATTTACAGAGCTTTCTGTAATGGTTTTTATTTTTCCTAAAGAGTTACATCAACTTCATTCTTGTATTGCTTATAAGTAGTATGAATAACTTAACAGAGTTATTTCTGTCAACCCTAGAAATGCCTTTGTTCTGTTTTAAAAATGGATTATTTAATCCATTCATGTTCATTCACCTCTCTAGACAAATTTTCAAAGAGCATACTTTTGCCCCCTTGCATCTTGGCATTACCTCTAAGCTGGTTTCCTTCCATTTCTTCAGTGAAACCCACAGAGGATCTTCAGCTGTCAGAAAGTTCCTACCAGTCATGAATTGGCTTTCAGTGTAGAGGAGTTAGCTCTGCAATCGATGTGTTTGCAAATCCCAGCCTGCTCATGAAGTTTTAAGGGCAAAAATTATTTCACCATTTCTGCATAAGTGGGAGATGAAAAGTATTCTGACTACCCAAAAATATACCTTATTAAACTTTTATTTAAAAAAACCCAAACTAAGCCAAAACAACAACAACAAAACACAAACCCAAAAAAACTTCAACTCTTGATCTTATGATTATTTCCTCTGACAAAAATCTTAAAGTTTTCAAAAAATTTCCAGATGCTTGTTTACATCAGAAAAAAGATAGTCCAAATTATCTGAAGGTGTTACTCTAAATTATATTAGCTAACTGCATTACATCTGCATTATTTTGAAAGGTAATTCAGTAAAATGACATTAAAGGTAGTTCTCTTGTGAATGAGCGTGCCCACACAGTGGTCTAATACAGTTTATATCGCGCACTTCAAAAATTTGTTTTGGATCAAGTCCCTCGTGTGTTTCCGTGGACACAATCCCTACTACAGCCATGCTGCACACAGTGGGGAAGTGGTTTGCAGTGCACCGGAGCCCACTGTGCACCCCTGCCTAGTTCAGAGCTGCTATCACCAGGCCCAGCTAATGCAACTTTGAGTATCATCAGCTTAGTGTCCATACATAAAGCCATGTTGGTGTCATTACCATTACTGCAGTCGTATGCAGAATCTCCAGTGGAAATCAGAGTCCTATTATAATAGATATTAAATGAAAAAAAATAAAACAGCTGGCTCCTGTACAAAGAGCAGAGCCTAAACAGCTGCTGGCTGAGCTGGGCAGGTTGTGAGCTCCATTGGTGTCGGGCCTCCCAAGGTCCAACCTGGTGCTTTGCCCGAGATATCTGGTGGTCCAGAGAGTCTGCATGGAAGAGCCAGGCCTCTGACTTGTCTGGAGAAGGAGAATAGGACAATTTCTAACCTCCTGTGCTAGATCACAGGGCCAAATCAGCATTAGCTGGCATGACCAGCTGTGTTCAGAGCAATGATAGTCACCCAAGCTGAATTATTTTGTTCATACAAATGTGCTCATAAGAAAGCCACACTCTGTGTATTGTGTCATATTGCATATTACATCTGGTTAAAATATCCTTCTCTTCCCAGTTAAAGGCTCTGGGAATTACCCGATGCTTACTGCCTTTTTGATCCCTTTCAAAATTCAGTCAAGTCTAATAGGACTTGTAAATGATTTTTTAGCCTGCCATGCATTGATTTTTCTCTCCTTGGGGAAAAACAGAAAACCCCATGAAGTTGTGAGAAATAGGTGATTGTTTTTCATACATTTTTCCTGTTGCAGGCCAAAAATATAAGGAAAATGCAGGTTATTTCATCTGGATGCAATCTCAAAGGTTATAACTGTCAAACTAGAATATAGTTCCAAGATTTTGAAAAGGCCAGGTACCTCCAACGTTTTTTCTTTAAGAAAATGCCAGTTTTGGGCATGGTTGGGTCAAGAAGTGATTTGTATTACATTGTCAGCTTTGTAAAAGGAACAGCAAATTCTGGAGAAGCATTTAGTGACAAGAAGGATAATAGTTCTGTCAGTCAATTCAGGAGACAGCTTTTAGGAAGTGTATTTTCACCCAAAGTGAGTCTGTGAGGCCAGCTGAATGACCAGAGTGAGTGGAGCCACTGCCTGTATTTAAGACTGGACGAATGAGCTTGACCACACAGCGAAATTTTTTCAGTATGTTTGGCCAACATTTGTGTTTTAAATTGTTGCACATAGTACGAGATTTTTCTTAAAACAGTTTTATAGTGAAACTAAGGCGTGCAGAAGATCTTGATTCAGCATGGACAACTTCACAAAAGTATTAGGGATGGACAGGGTGGAAGCTGAAGCCATCGAATCCTCTCAAACCATTGAAATCTTGCTAGGAACAGGAAAAATTGCTTAGACCAACACATTTTGATTATGTTTTCAGTGAAAAAGAAAGCAGATGCTTAAAAGACAGGGGTAGGTTATGAACTGCAGTGTTTAGGACAGAGCAAAGGGGAAGGACAAGGAGGTGGTACAGAAACTTCTGAGTGCTAATTCTGTGTCAGGTCAATTAAAATCTTCTAGTGTTTTTCTTTTATTAGAAACTAATCTATCTGGAATTACTTTTCACTTGCCATAGGCTAAAAGAATATATACTCATGGTGCACAGAGCTTGCACACAATCAGCTGACATATGGCACCTTCATACCCAGCAGTAATTTGTTCATGTGTCTGAGATACTTGATACAGACTACTTGCATACTAAAAGATGTGTGTGTTTATTTATATATTCAATCTTTTTTCCCTAACTCCTTGAGATAAAGTGATGCAATTATTTTTCTAAGTTCCAAGTTGAGTAATACACTGATACCAGTGTAAGATAGCTAAGGCTTCTTAAAACTTAGGAGGATTTAGACTTATTGGTCTTGGCTGTCACACTTCAGCAAAGTGAGGAGAGCTACTGTCAGTAGAGACTACTTCTATACCTATTTTAAGTCCCAATTTGTCTGCCAAAGCAAACAACCTGAAATTGTTATATCCATCTCTCCTTTGAGATGGTGCTCCCATTGACCTGCTCTGTTTAAAGCAGTCATTTTACAAAAGGGAAACCATGGGACAGCATGGTTAGTAATAACATTATGCAGGCGTAGTGCAGAATGCGCAAGTGTTGGGCCGAAACAGCAGCAACAAAGACTGAAGGTTGAATTATCTCTCAAAATAAAACATTTTGAAAAACAAAGGTACAGAATGCTTCTGTTCCAGAAAAGCTTAGCTTTTAATCAAAGTCTATACAAACTTCAGCATTCTTATCTAAGAATACCAAACTATTAAAAAGAATCTTCATTTTTTTTCCTGCTTAGTTGTTAATGCAGCTGGAGTTTGTATGATTGTCTCCATCTCATTGCAAACAGCAGTATTTTTATTGGTCATCATTTATTCAGTTTTTAGACTGGCTTATGTTTTAAGAGGTGATAAAAATTTTAAACAGCTACTGCAAGGCTTCTTACACCTCAGCAAATTCAGTGAGCATTTATTACTAATTAACAGTGGCTGTTTGTGTCTAAACACTGCACAAGTATTCATTTTCTAATCAGAGACTTATGAATGAGAAACAATTCTTTGTGAACCATTTGGTGACCAAACTTAATTTCAAAACAGAAACTGCCATATAGCTCATTGATTTAATTTGCGGGTTTGGAGCCTTCTTGCAGGCTGAATTGTTTCAACAGATCAGATCGTGATAGAGGTCTGATTCTGACCCTATTTAATGCAGGCTGTAAATTTGGAGCAACTTTGTGAAGTCAATGCTATTAAACTAATAATAATGAGTGAAGAACAAGAAGTATAAAACTGTTGGGATCAATGAGATCAAAACTGAGAGCCTACATTAATAGTAACCTGATAAAAAAATCCTTTATTTGTTTTTGTTGATGAGTTTGAGGATGTTTTAGCTGACTCTTGTCTTTTCCCCACAGAGCTGCTCAGAAATTGAACCTGTCTTCCAAAAAGAAGAAGCACAGGCCTTCTGCATCATCTGTTCCTGAATCTCCTCTCTTCTCTACCTGCTTCAGTGGTATCCTTCAGACTTCCCCACCCCCTGCACCACCATGTTTGTTGAGGGCGGTCAGCAAAGTGAAAGACACCCCTGGTTTGGGCAAGGTAGGCTTTGCAAATATCACTAAAACACTTATTTTCTTTGGGAGAAGATTTTATTCCTGTGCAAAACATTAGGGGAATTGGAAGACCATGGCCTTTCTCAGTTGGCTTTGCTGCAGTTGGTCCCTGAGCATGTGTACAAAGGCCTAATGACTTGAGTTATTTGATGCAAGTGAATTTCTATTAAAGTTGAAGTTGACTTGAACACAGACCTAATTGTACAACAGTAATACACCTCAAAACCCAGCTTCATTAATGCAGCTGCACTGGGACCACAGTGCAGAGGTAGTATCCATTCTGCCATGGTTTTGGGAACATTTGGTTTTTGTGGCCATGTTTAAATTGCATAGCAGTTGCTTGCTGTGCCGTATTTTGTGTTCCTGGTCCTCTTGCTTTCCAGTCTGGTGTCTTGGCTGGACACACTGTATTTTGCTTCTGGATCATGTTTCCTGGCTGTCTTCCAGTACATATACCTGAATAAAACCTATGCTGATAATGATAAAATGTTTCTTTTTCCTTCTGTCATGTTATTTCCTCCCATTCTGCATAATCATTCCCTCTTAGAATGCTGTTTATGTGCACACTTATGTTGAGGCAATGGAGGAGGTGGCTATGTAGTTTGCTGTTGCTTTGTAGTTTATTTGAGTGGCCCTTCCTTTTTCCCTGCTACAATTGAAGAGCCTGGCATATTACATCTGGGAATACACACATGCAGTTGCTGAGAACAGCAGTTTGCTTTAATCAAGGTAGTTTCTTATGCAAGCATCTGCGTGCGTGGCTTTTCCATATTCATTGAATACTAAGCAGTGACAATGAATTTGGTGAAAGTTTTTGTTGAGATGAGAAATTTTAATGCATGACCTAGGAGTGCTAAGCATAGGAGGGGCTTCAGAATTTTCACTGCTGATTTTGGATACTCTGGTATTGTGTGGTTCCAGGGTTTTCTTTCAAAGAACAATGATATTACTTTCATGGCTGGTGTAATGAGTGTTTGAAAAGAGCTTCCCTCCACATGGGGCTTTCTTCCTTTCCTCTGGCCTAGTAGGTAGGAAGAAATGTAGAAATCTGTCATGATCTTATAAAAGTTTAATAGTGATGCATACTCTGAGTAGTCGGGGGAGGAGGAGTAAACTTGAACCTGTTCATTGTTATAAGAAGTTGCTACAGAATAGATTTACAATAGAAACCATCCTTTCAGGAGTCTTACTTTTCTGTGCTTGGGACAGGTTATATATGAAAAAAAATTCCATGGAGGAATAACAAAGAGTGTGTTCTTGAAAACAAGGGCTAATGTCTCATGTTGAACTGTGTGAGCACTTTTCTAGACTATTAGTTTTCACCCCTCCTAAGAAAAGGATGTACACACACAGACACAAACTAATCTCTGTCTAAACATTCCAAGCTTGATCTGAGCCTTTCTTGTTCCTCTCATGATTGGTTTCCAGTGGAGAGGCTTTGGGAAACAGTTTTGCAGTATTTCCGAACAGATCTGTGATTTGCTTCTTCACTGAGACTGTGTACCAAAACAGGCTCCAGACTTTCCAGCTCTGTAAGTAAAACTGAAATTTTGCAGCCCAGATCATGAAGGAGCATATTTCTTTTCACTTTAGACTTGCCATCCAGAAACCATCAGAGTAAATGATAAATAGCTAAGAGGTTTTAACACATGCTTCTTCAAAGTGGTAAACCAAATTAGGTTACTTCATATATTCAAAGTAGAGAAAAATAATTTTTTTTCCCACGTTTCCATTAGTAAAGATATGTCTATCCTGCAGTTTCTGGAAGCCAGTTTCATTTTTCACCTCTGGTTTCTTCTAGGAGTAACTCTACAATTATGACCTGAAGCTTTTATACTTTCATCAAAGTTTCCCAATAGTTTACCTCTGTCGCACAATTTTCCGTTTAATATCTCAGAAATAGGTGTGATGCACAATAAATAAATAACAGGATAAAAATTGCAGGATGGAGTTTCCAGCTTATTTGCTTTTAATTTTCATTGTTACTTATACATGTTTTGTTCAGTTTGGTTGGGCTATGTTTTGATAGACTGTGCTAAAAAAATGTTACTTTTCTCAGCATTTTGCCTCATGTAGTGTTTTCTGTAACGGTAAAAATTTATAAACTGTGGATCCATGTGGAGGTAGTGCGTTCAGGAAAGCTAAAGGTTATTTTCAGTCACTTAGGGTGTTTTCCTGGTTTGTATTTAAATACCATTTTACCAGTAATCTCAGAGTGATAAAACTCTGTTTCACTTTGGGTTTGAGTGAGCTGGGCAATTTCTAACATGATAGTTTGTTACTGGGAAGCCCGGTTCACTAGAACTGGAAGGATAGCCACTGCCAAGGGTTCTGGATTTCTGAGACTCCAGGGAACAGCTGCACACGGGCTGCGTGGAAGCCAGGCTCACTGCTTCAGGGCTGTGAGCCCTAGCACAGGCACTGGGTGTTGCTGGCTTCATGTCAGCCTGAGAGCTGTCGGTTTGCCAGGGGAGGTGGGTATCCGAGGTGTGAAGGATGGGAAGTCGGGTACTTCAAAGCTTAGACTTTGAGGTTAAATTTCATTTCACAGTTTTCTGAAATGAACTTGCAAGCTAACAGCTGCTATTTTCACTTGCACTAGAAATTTCAAAGATTCTGTTTCTCGTTGCAAAAGTAATGACAATAACGTATTTAAAATCTGTTACGTGTAGGCATATAATTTTTTTTAGTTAAAATAGGATCTGCTTATCAGCAATGTATTTATAAGTTAATTAGCAGCACAATTAGTATGGAAATGGGTACAACTGAAGAGTCTAAACTGACAAAGAGAATTAGAGAGTATATATTCAGGTTGCGTGCTTTATAACTTTTCTTACAAAATGCCTTGCAAATCAAAACTGTAGCAGTCTAGACTTTGGAAAATGTATTATTTGAAATCTAAAGTTCAGGCTTCACAGAAGCAGGAAGATGATATTAATAATGAAATGGTGGGATTGCATATTCAGCATTTTACTTTGATGTTAGATACACCACTGAGCCTAGCTGAAAATAAAGCAGTGTCAAAGACGAATAAAGTAGTAAGGATCAGATTCTTTGGTGCATTCATTTCCAAATAGTTCTTTCTGATGTTAAATAAAAGGGTGTGACCGTTTTGCAAATGTGGTGCTTGTGTGGGTCATAACATATGCATGTGCTTTGAGTTTGCATTTGCTGGCAGAGGGAGGTGATCTTGAGTGGTAGTGTGGTATCCCCCAACTTGCTTCTTGAGAGCAGAGAGTTGCCCTTGGGGCTGAGGGACAGTTCTACTCCATAAGCTGTCAGAGCTTGATCATCACTTTTGCTCTCTCTGCTGTGTCTGAATAGTCATATTCTGAGTGGCACATTGCTATTACTGAATTTACACAGATCGAGAGTGCTACTGTTCTGGATGGTTCTATGCAATGTTTCCCCAAACCCTGTAGTTTTCTGTAAGACACTCCTTAAGTCTCTTTTGTCTTTCCTAACAATAAGCCAAAAACAGAGAAAAAGGGCTTTCAGCACATAAGTAATGAATTATTCCATGCCTGCACTAAGATTAACTACTGTAAGGCCATTCTAGTAAGGTTTGCTTAGATTTGCTCCCCAGTCTGCTTCCCTTCTTCCTCCCCCTGTGCCACATTTGTTTCTGTCAAACAAAATCAAAACTAAACCAATACTTTTGATGAAAATCTGAAGTGTTCTTTCTGTGAAGGATGTTGTTTTGCTGAATTTCACATGAGAAACAGCTGGAATGAAAAATTTGCTGCCAACCTTAATAAATAGGTTGTTTGCAGGTGGCAGAGGATTTAGGATGAATGAATATGGTTTCTGTGCTTTCTTTCATTTATTATTTTTCTGTGTGTAGTCTTATAAACCTCTCTCACTGAGAGGCATTTGTTATGTTTGGGGAGAAATTAGTTTATTTTTCCTTACTTATAATGTTTTTAATGTGAATTTTGTTAGTTCATATTTGTTAATCTCAAAATAAAATAGCAATGCTTGGGCATTAAAATCATTGCTATGCGAAAGGTTTTTACCAGGGAGAAGCAAATTACCATTGACCTTTTTTCAGATAGTCTTTTCAACCTATTAATAAATGTAATTTGTGATCCTGTTTACTTTTTATTTTTCTGCAACAATGGGACTCCTGTTTGCAAACCTTAATTCTGTTTTGCTAAATTACTTGTAAATTCAGGTTAAAAACCCCCCTGTTGTTGTCCAGAGCACTTAGGATCTCACTGTAGAGAAGAAGACCAGACAGGCAGATGGACAAGAAGCAAGACGAAACAATTAGGTATTATCAGTCATCTTGATAGTGATGTCCTCAACCCATCAGCTGTCTAATATTAGACAACCCCTTGTCAAGCTGTTGAAGGTGTTGTAGAAGAGGAGATTATTAAAATCTTTGAAGGGGGAGTAATAGGTTATGCTGCAGGTGCTTCTGAGGAGCCCTTTCCAATTGTGTGGGGCAGAGTAGGAAGCTGAACAGAGAGGGTTTTTTGAGAGTCTAGTGAGTGAGTGAGAGATGTGGGAGCTGGTCTCCTTGCATGGAGCTGAGAATGGAGTCTGGCTGGGAGAGGCCATGAACGGAAACCGAGCCACAGCCAAATGCCAGGACGGTTGGTAACAGGTTGGCAGTGTGATAGATACTCCTGAGTCATACACCTTTCTCCCAAGAACCTGTGTCATGTAGTAAAGAAGGTTCAGTTCAAAACAGCTTTTCAGTACTTTTCAGTACATGGCTGAAGAATTGAATCTTCCACTAAAATACAGTCTTTGATTGAAATAAGCCTGAAGTCTACTATTCACTTTGTGTTAATCTGCAGCTCACCTTTTCCTCACATTGATTTGCATAACTCTATATGGAAGCATGGGAAAGATTTTATCTGACATCAAAGTACCTCCACCAAACTAGGATTTCCAGAAGCACTCAGCTTTGTCACTCCTTTGACTTTTTGTGGATGTCGCTGGGAGCTGCTACCCATTTTTTCACTGGAAGCTGGTGCCCACTTCCACAAGCCCCACTGAAGGTTCTTGCCACAATGGTTAACTGCTGAGTCTATTGTCTGGTGAGGGAGAACACATTTGTATGGGAGAAATGTGATACTCTTCATGTCTTTGGAGGCAGGAGGTCCAAAAAGGCAGAATACCACTGATGATTCATGGCCAGTCTTTATGTCTTTGGCCTTAAAAGGCAGTGGTAGTATAATTGTTAGAAATCAAAAGGCGGTGTTATGTTGTGCCATCACAGTTTGTATAGTGATCATATAGCATGCTATTATTCTTTTGATCCAAGTGGCTAGAAAAGATGCAGTGATTTTGCAGATTTTTTCCAGGTAGAGAAAGAGATTATGAAGAGAATAGCTAACAGAATAATTTAGATTGGGAAAAACCTTTAATATCACCAAATCCAACTGTTAACCTAGCAGTGCCAAGTCCATCACTAAATCAAGTATTGGGATCAGATATTGTAAGTGCAATCAATTCTTTTACAAGGAAATACAATATCTTCAATACCAACAGAAAGAAGCCACCAAAGGCAGTTTTCCTTCTCACTCTACCAGGCCCTTTCAGCTAGCACTTCAATGTCTCATTCCTTCGTTCTTTTAAAGGCATTTCTTTTCCCTGCAGTAAAAATGTTCATATTTTTCTTTTCTTTGTTGCTTTTTCTGTCCCTTGTGCGGTTTATTGTTTATATGTACCCTTGCCAAAAGTAACAGTGAAGAAAGCTCTAATGCCAAAGCAGTTCGGTTTCTAAATAGATTCACAACTGTCTTTTGGCTGGCACAGAAGCGTATGGCAATACTCTGAATATACAAAATGCTAGTATTTCTGATGTCTGCTGCCTTAAAATAGTTTTTGTTGACTTTCCACTAAGTAGGGAAATGATTGTTGCATTGTCCTTGACATGCTTTAATCCAAGCTATGTAACAGTGCAATATGTGTGTTAATAATGGGGAAGTATTATATTGGCTATGGCCTGTATGAATCATGATGTGAATAGCCTTTGTCAAAAGATGTTTTCAATAGCTATGCCAACTTTTTTTCAGTGCAGCAGAAAGTAAAGAGATATTCTTAAACTTATGTGATTTGCAAAGTTGATTTGAAGGGAACAAAGTCGATGCACATCTTGATGAAGTCCAAAAGGTACAGGAAACCTTCTTTTCTACTATCAGAGTTTGCATTTTGACCTGCTGATTGATGGATGTGAGGATTTTTTTTTTTTTGTCAACATTATGATATACATTAAGTAGGCGTTTATGCAAACCTGTGTTATGGTCAGCAAAAAATCCCAAGCAGAACTTGGAAAATATAATCTGTATTTCACTTCACTGCCATCCATCTTGAAGGTTTTTCAGAGAGAATCAAGAGAGGTTCTTTTGTAAAGCTGAGATTCTCTCTCCTTCATCCTTCAGGTGTATAGGGGAAAAAGTCAACAGTTAGATGACAAACGGGGTTTTAAACCCTTTGTCACAGAAAAGAATTTTTGAGGCGAGAGCTGTTTTTTTTTTTCTCAAAGTTACCATGGCTACTGAAAGGTAGGAGGATGGTCCCTTGAGGCATTTAAAGGAGACATATGTGTTCATCTTTGTTGTCAACATGATTGTTGTACAAATTAGTTAGTTCCACTTGGAATGAAATCCAGATGGCCTTTTGCCCTCCAGACACAGTTGCTCAGAACTGAGATTTTTCTCACAAAATGTACTGTTTGGACCTGGTGGAGGCTTTCATGCTCTTTGTGTAGATTCCTGCTTGGTGAGATTTTGTGGCAGGAGTTTTTAAATCCGTCCCATTGCCTAAACTTTATATCTTACAAGAGAGAATTGCTGTGTGCAGAAGCAGGGCTGCTTTTCTGCCATACAGTCTAGCCAGCTTCTTTAGGAGGGGGAGATTAGGTCTTGCCCCTACCTATTAATAAACCAGTTTAAGGGCTGTGGGTCCATTTTGACCCACCTGCAAGCTTTTAAAAGCTTGGGAAGTGGCCCCGCAGTTCCTGTCCTGACAAGCTGTCCTTCCTGATAATGGGATTCCTAAAGTGAGTTGGCGAGAAGCTGATCCCAGAGAGGGGAATTCACAGCAAGTAGATGCTAGTGTAATGGTCTCCTGGAGCATTGCAGATGTAGGCAGCTAAATGGACATTGACACCAAGGAATAGGCTCATGTCTGAAATGGAAAAATTAAAGGCAGAATACTGTTTGTGTTCTTGCACCTGACTCCACAAACTGGAACAGTTCTTCTGTGTGGCATTGGGAGTGTTTTGCCGATGTAGACACCATATGGGCAAACGTGATACAAAGGTATCTTTCTCTTCTGTTGATTCCTTTGCTTCTGGTGATTTTTCATCTTTCAGACTAGTAGACATCTTCCTCTTCACCAGGGGAGGGGAGGGTGGTGTGAAACCAGCAGCAAAGAAAGTGAGGTTTTCTAGAGAGTAACTTACAGTCCTTAAATGATACTCTTAGCTTTGGGAAAAAAGAAATCTTTCCATATGTCATAGACAAAAACTTGTATCCTAATCTGAGTACCAGCTACTGATGATAGCAAATATGGACAAGAAACTAGTGTTCATTTAATTCCTTTTTTACCTCAAAGAATACAAAACCCAGTATTTTTCTGATGCCTAAAATGAAAGGACTTTCCAGACAATATTAGTATAGAGAAAATAGAGAGCAGTTCTTTAATTAAAGCACTTGAAGATACACTGAATACGTAAGTACGCAATACAGTATAAGGCTCCTACAAATTTATAACACTAATAATCATATCTAATAGAGACATCCAACTCAAGAATTGTCCACCTCCCTCAGGTCTGCCCCTTGGCATGCCTACCTAGAATTGAGTTGGAGGTCTCAAGACCCCTTATGTCTTCACCACCATCATCTTCACATCACATACCTTCTTTGGAGCTTCTTTGGAGGGTTTCTGGGCCTTCTGCATTGACTGCAATGTTATCTTTTAATGTCCTTCTAAGTATATGTCCCAAACAAGATGTCCTTGCTAATTTTTTTTTCCTTGAAAAGAATATTAAACAAAATTTGAAGAATTTTGAGAATAAAGCATAAGAAAGGGATTTATAACTGTTAACCGCTATTTTAAAGTGTTAGAAACTCTAAAGCTATATTACTAAAAATATATATGCTACAGGTCTTAAAAATCTTAAGGCATCATCTGCCTTTAGTGACATCTTCCTATGTGTATTCACTATTGTACTGATGAACTCGTGAGCACAAGAGGTGGCTGGAGGAGATTTTCAGGTGGAATTGAACTGGACAGAAAAAATATGAAAAAGGCAGTACCTCAACTCACATTGATAACATTTTTTATTTCTGTGCTAGAAGAATCAATCTTTTCTGTCTTTTATAGTACATTTCACCCAGAAAAAGAGCTGCTAAGTCTAGTGTTGTATTGTTTACCTTTGTTTTGATGATTCTTTCTGTAAACATTGATGATCAAAAGAAGATTAGCTTGCTCAAATCACTTCAGTCTGATGACACTAGGTTTTGTACGTTCCTAAGTGACTTTATTTATCTAGTACCCTCTGCATTGCCATACTATTTATGCCCAGCAATCTGTAACTTTTATGCTAGTTGACTATTTTCTTGATTCAAGTCTCTGAGTGGCATGAACAACAATAATTTGTAACATCTGGTTGGCTATGGGTCTTATACACAAGGCCCATATGGGTCAATTAATTTGAGTGTTTTAATGTTGATAGGCTAATGAAGATACAGAAATCTTTACTCTTGCTCACCTTGTAAGTACGCATTAAACACATTCTCATGTTGTTGAAATAGTATGACAGTACAGTGGCCGCATATTTTAGTCTCAAACACGGAACATTTTGCAATTTGAAAGAAAGTAGTTGGATTTTTCTAGAATATAAAAACATTGTTTTGAACACTGATCTCCCCCAAGTATTTCTGAGCTATTGTATTTTTATTTACTTTGCTTTCCAATTTAGGTTGTACTGCGGGTTGATATTTTGGGGCATTTTGATAGTTCTAGTTGCTCACTTCCACTTTCTAAGACTTTCAGTAGTACTTACTGAAATGTCCCTTTCTTTCCTACTCTCCTCCATGTGTCTCACCTCATTCAGTTAATCTTTAAATTCAAGAAGAGGTTGATATAAATCAGGAAAGTCAAGATAAAAAAAGCTGAAAATTACAAGAGTGTTTCTCAGACAATGCTGAGGAAGGAATTTAAATAGTTTGGCAAACCTGGCAGCATGGTAAGCTTTCTAAGATTTTATGCAAGTAGCAGACAGTGTAATTTGAGCACTCAGCTGTAGACATTATTGCAACTTTTTCTTTTTCTTTAAAACTTCCTAAAGCTCTTCTCCTCCCAGCCTTTTTCTTTTGTGTTTCACTTCTCTCAGCATGTGTCGGAGAGCAGTGGTGCAGGTGGTATGGTGACACTGCAGGAGGCTCCACTAAAGCACTGCTGTAACATCATGGGCTAATGATTTGTCTGAGCCTCTTGGTTCAACCTCAAGGTTATTCTGCTTTCTCTTATCCTCAGGGTCTGGGCTTTGCCTCATTTCTCTGGTACAACATGGACTTCAATAGACAACCAGCTCAGCTGAGCAAGAGCCAACATGAACTGTATTTTAATACTGAGAGTACCATTAGAATTTTTCTCCTCTTGTTCACTGTCTTCCCCTTTTTTGCCTCTTCCTTTAGGATTCACACCCATTTTTGGGAATATCTCTTTATTGGCATTTATCCATTTTTTGTGCTTTTAGGAGAAGCAAGCATCCCCAAGCTTTGAGTCATTATCTCCCTATGTTTCCTTCACTCTTTAGCACCAGCATTATTGCCGCCTTAGGACAGGATTCATGCTGCTAGCTTAGGTGAACTGATCAGTATCCTTCTGATCTAGGCTGGTCATATTTATTCCTCTCATGGAGGAATGGAGAGAAGTGTTATCTATACTACAATGGATGGACTTCCCTACCAGATGTTCCTTTCTTTTTCAGTTGATTACAGAAGCATCATAGACAGCTACCTTAGAATGAGATATCTGTGTTTTGACTGGCTCAAGTAAGGTGAAATGATTCTCTCCCTGAGCAGTAACACAGTCTCTTCTTGTGTTCTGCTCTGAACCTTTAATAGAAAATCAGCTACTGTGACATTACAGTAAGAAGGTGCTGCAGAAAGTTCTAGGTGCTTTGATCTCTCCTCTAGATGGAAGTCTGCATCTTCTGCTTTCCAGTCTGTGAAACATTGGAGTTTCGTTATATGGCACCAGGTCTAGTTGAGCAGACCTGCATGCACTGAGCAGGTCGCATAAACAGCCAGACCAAGCAAGAAAAGGACCAAGGAGATATTTTCACATTTCGACTTAGGCAAACCAAAAGGAAGTTGAACTGATCTTTGTTAGGCTAAGGACTGGAGATGTTCAGCTGTACTTCTGTGGGGAAGGATCTGTAAAGATTGTCATAATGTGCACACCTGTTAGATTAGACCCTCTGACCCTCAGATGCCCAGATTCTTATTGCTCCATAATGTGACCTGTGAATCAGTTCCAGTGAGGAGTCCTTCCCAGAAGTGTAGGCATTGTGGCTGGGGGTTTCATTAGTGGATCTGGATTCCTGACATCCAAATGCCATTTCATTTTCCAAATTTAAGTAGACTTTTTCCTCTATGTTGTTTCTAACGTGATTAGCAGTTAAATTATCTTTCATTGGATTTTGAGATATGAAATGCCAGATATGAAAAGTAATACTCCAATGATGCTTTTTTTCTTTATGAAAGAATGTTTCTATATAGTAAAGACAAAGTTTGATGAAATCATTGACCTATTTGATATTAAAAATCAGGAGGTATGTCAATATGTTTTTAAGGCTTGTGATTCCCAACCTCTTTTGTAGCACTTACAAGTGAGAAACAGAGTGGGTGCACCTGTGATGGATGGAAAAATATATGTGTAATTCTCACTTTACATTTGGTGTGTACATTTGCATCTAGAAACATATAGGTGCATATATATTCATCTCCCTTTTCCCACCAATACAGTGTAAATATAAAAGAAAAAGCTATATATGGAGTTTCTCAGCAGGTTATCTGAAAAAAATTGAAAGTCTAACTAGCCATAAACTTGCTTTTATTTGTAAACTAGTAGATTTTTTTTTTTGAGAGAACTCAACATTACCTTAAGACATTGTCATTAAATTCTCAGATGTTAATCCAGAGTAATACAATTTTTCTTGCTTAGCTCAATCCTCCTATACAATGGATTATCCTTTTTTTCTCCTGTGTGTGGGTTGAAAATGCTTATACAAATAGCAGCATTTTACATTAAATTCTCTAGGTATCTGTGAGGCCCTGTTGCATTTCTGTAGATCCTAATTGCTTTCATCCCTGTTAATTGATGCTGGATTTTTCCACAGATCTGCGCAATTTGCAATGTTTGTTCTGAGGGGAAAACGCTTAGAAAAAGATGTGGTGTCTAAATATGGTGTATATTAAAATGCTAGGAGGAAAGGTATACAATAACCTTTACAGCATCACAATAACCCATTACAGAAAAGTAGATTTGGGAAACCTTGAAAACTGTTGATCTTCCCTGCCCACTTTTCCTACAGAAAATATTGCATATATATTTCAAACTGTATGGTGTGAGTATAATTATCTTTAATGTCCTGCCAATTCCTTCCACCATTCGATATTACTGTAGTTTTATCCAAATGCAAATCGTGATTTGCAATACAAATCTATTCTTGACTAGCTTGGCTGCAGCACCTGAGCCCAGATTCTGGAAGCAATCTGGAAAAAAGTTGGAGGGCTGGAAAAGCTGCCCTCCCTTCCCTACCCACCCTCAATAAAACACCTTAAGCACTGCTTTTTTGTCAGCTGTGAGGAGCAGTGCTAAGGTATGTGGTGGCAGGAGCTCTGTCAGAGGCACGGGGGATGTGTCTCACCTGGCCACACAGAAGGAGAAGGCATGCACCCTGACCGAGAACAGCCTGTGCAGATGTGGTAAGCACAAGGAGGCTCAGGCTGCTTTTGGAAAATGGAATACCAACACAATTGGAATACCCCTTCCAGTGGAGAAAACGGGGTTCCCCTAGGGCCTTGTACTCTGGGAGCAGTGGGAATCATGAATCTTCTCAGATGGGAGGGAGTTATTAATCAAAGACTATTATGCTGCACAAGACATTGCTGAAACAGAACACCACCAAGCTATTTCCTATCTTATCAGTGTGTATTAATAATGCAGAAGTAATAATAGAAGTACAAATTAAAAATAACTGAATGGGCAGATAAGCAGAGTTCTTGAGATTAAGGATATTGGGAATTGCTTCAAACAGTTAATTGCAGAGCAGCACATAGATGGAAATTTCCCGTTATTATTTTTTTATTCTTCATCTTATCTCTGCAAGCATTACTTCTAGGGCTTTCACATAGACACTAATAGGCGGAATATTTCCTCGAGAATTCAGACTGTTCTTTTTTATCTCCAAAGAAATTAAGTATCTTTTGCTAATCCATCTAATTCAGTAGGGAGTAATAATGCTGAATAAAAAGCATATTCTGATTATTAGTCTTCCTCTAGATAAATCTCATCATTTTCTCCTTCCACTCCCATCCCACAATATGAAGGCAGACAAGACATTACAAGTGTCAAATATTCAGGCTTCAGGACAAATTGATGCAGACAATTCCCTAGAGGTTTGTAAGCTCCCTCTGGATTGCAGTTGCATGAAATCTGCAGAGTCCCTGATTCTCTTGAGGTGTAATAGCTGGTTTGGGCAAAGAGAAATGTGAGTATGTGGGTCTCTGGCACTGGATGATTGTGCTCCCCCCAAGTCCTTTCTGTCGCTACCTGTGCATGTCAGTCACTGATCTGGCAGGACTTTTCCTGATTTGGGGACCACTGCAAGATTCCTTTCCATAAAATTAAAATAGCATCTCAGAATTATTCTTTGATCTCCTGCTGGGTACCAAAACATGCCTTACATCAATTATGAGACTGCTGTCACTTTGATTTCAAGTTGTATTTGCTGAGCAATTTTCAGGACACTCAAATTCTGCTCTTAGTGAAATAGATATTGAAGCAGTGCACAGTCATTTCAGATGGCTTCATCCAATACCGCTGTCCCACTGAGAGATAAAGCTATCAAGGGAAGACCATTTGATTGAACACCCAATACACTGATGGAGCAGAAGCTTAGCAAGGAACTGCAGCACAACTATTATGCCACAGTTTTTCTGAAAAGCAACATAATTTGTGAAACTTGCAATATTAGAGCTTGGTGTCAAAGAGGGTAAATCATGTCATTCTGCTTTTAATGTGGTTTTAATAGTCCAAAAATGTAATACTGTTACTACTGAAGAATTCAACCTACTGTACAGAATAGTTCATCACAGTTGCTTGCCACAGGAGTATCTTACATGACTTATCAGGTTAAAAGCTTAAATACTGGTTTCTTCAGTAAGAGGAGAAAAAGAAAGCCCTTTGGAGGGGGTGGCATGAGTCAAAACTCAGAGTAGGGTGGGAGGAGGTGGAGGGTGTCAAGGTTAAAATGATGTATTATGTATATGTGCACACTGATCCTGAACTTTCTGTGCATGCCATTAGAAGGGTACGTGTTCAGCACAGTGTGACAGTTACCTTCTGAAGCAGAGTGGTACACTGTTGGCTGGTCACTCTTCGTCATTCAAGTTGTGCCTCCACTAAGATAAATGTACACCATTAGATTAGAGCATCAGGGATGAACATAGCAGTAGGTGAATTCACCAGCTTCATACTGGGGAAGCAGTGACATAAAGTAAACTACACCGGCCAAGTGAGAAGTGGACAGATTCCATTTACTTGTGCTTGCTCTTGACAAAAGCAGTGTGTGGAACATTTTAATCTTGTAAACTAGATGACTGAAGCCCTCTGAGCACATGAATTCATATGGATGGTGAAACTATCAGGGTTCATAGGCATTTTTACACAATCTGCCCAAAATCTGTGTCCATGATACTCATTAACCATGACAGCTGCTATGATGCTATTAAGCCTATCAATCCAAATCCAGATCCTTATCCTTTTGTTTCCTTCCAAGAAATGATTCACAAATGTTTTCCATCTACCTATCCATGTCTCTGATGTGCATCTTCTTGTCCCTAACTTGCACCAATGTCTCTTCTTTATCTCAGTTTTGCTATTAGCTGGGATGATTTTCTCACCATTACCATACCCTAGAGTGGCCTCTTTCCTGAACCTGTGATCCTTTTACCTGTGGCTATTCTAGTCTGAGCACTGCATCTTAAATGTTTACATTTCTTCTCATTCAGGAAGCCTTTTCTTTTTTTTCCCTTATGTAATTTACATATGCATCAGTAAATGGTTTGCTTTTTTCTTGCATCTAAAGGGAGACAAAGGGGGAAAAGCAAATATATGCAATCGGTTACAGAAAACTAGAGTTAAAATATAAAAATTGGAACTGCTTTTCTCATATGTCTGGTCCCTATTCACTAAATTCTCAGGCAGTCCTTGTTTCTAAGGTGTTGTTGGCATCCAGTGTGTCTCAGGTCTGGACTCTGGAGACTTGGTCAGAGGACTAAGCAGATCTGCAAAGATACCACAGAGGCAGGCTGTTAACATTTTCTTGCAGATTTCCCAGTTACTGTCCAGACAGAAAATATTCAAGGTTGGTGCATGCCCTGCACTTATTCCCCACCCCCCCAACCTGTACCCCCTTGCTTTTTCAAGGAAGCTTTGTAAGGGCTGAAAACACCTTTGAGGGTCTAAGAGTTTTCACAGGAAGCCTTTTTCATCTCAGGCTGTTTTTAGCAGTTTTCTGGAGTTTATTGTGTGTTATACAATGATTTATATCAATCTGTTTCTCCTAGAGGGTAGTCCTAGAGCATATGGAAACACAAGCATGTTCTAGCTAGCAAGCAAGTCCAAGATACCACATTCTGGACAACAGTCAGCTTTCCTTTCTCTGCAAGTTACACTTCTTTCAATGACCCTTCCACTTCAGTTTAACTTGCACCCCTATAGTCCAATTCTTTTTTCTCCCCTTTATTTTTGAGGTTCCTTTACTACTGTGAGATAGAAGACTATTCAAAATCTCTTTTCCCCCTGGGAAATCTTTTAAAAATACGCTACTGAAGAAAGCATGTCCATTGCTTAGTCCAGGATCAAATGACCTGACAAGATGGACAAAGCAAAGCTATAGTAACATGCTCTCTCCCTTCCTTGCTCATGGCACCTTAATCCTACAGCACTACTGCCTGTTCAAAGCCCTTGATGATCTCCTTGGAGGAGTGTGAGCATCTTCTTCCTAACTGGCAGAGACAAATGCACACAGCCTTACATTGCAACATGCTTACTTGTTTTGAAGTAAATTATTCAAGCCTGAATTTGTAATGGTTGTTCAAAGTCCAGCTGATAAGAAACTCAAACTGTGAACAGTTAAAGGCTGGTAATTGAGTTTGATACTTTCTGGAGACTTGACCTTTCATACTTTGTAGAGCTATGTTTTAGCAAATTGCGGAAATACAAGTAACTAAGATCTGAATCAGAGGCTGAATTGAGTATTTGTCCTGCAAATGTTACTATCTGAGGTGAATTTCTCTGAAACTAGATATCAAAACAGATTTCTCAATGAAAGGCAAAAGGATGTAAGACTCTATAAGACTGCCTGCTTTCTGACACAGTGTGAACCAAATTCAGCTATGACTCTCAAAAGCAGAGACCAAACACTGAATTAAAATGGTTGTTTCCTGAACATCACATTTCTGTGTGCTGCGATGTTAAGAATGGAAATATAAATTGCGCCTTGATTTTGGCTGGCTCTGCAAGCCTTGGGAGATGTTTGCAGTTCTGCTGCCCTTGTGCCTACTCAGTAACACCACACATGAGAGGAACACATGCAGTGACTGGAGGTTAAAGATTGTTTAGGGAAGCAGTCACTGCACAGTGGGCAGAAGTCCCCCTGACAGCTGCCCTTTACTCTGTGGAGATGTGCAGGAATTCTGTTCTTTCCATTCTCCAGTGGATGTTATGCTGGAGAAATCAAATTTTCAAAGAGACCAAGGGAGCTTGTTTAATTTTAATGTTTCTTATTACATCCCAAAATATAAGCCAAATGGAGAGGTACTTTCTTAAAGGGAGAGTTTTAGGACCTGATATTTTCAAAATGCAGGCAGCTAGAGATTCAGAGCAGTGACGAGAAGGCTGTTGGTGGTCTCTTAGTGAATAGACAAATAGATCAGGAAAACCAGTATGTGAGTTAGCAGTCTTGACTGAGGGCCCAAGATTAAACAGGCACACACACTAAACAATCCTCTTACCCCTTGAAATGGCCCTAGTCAAATTCAGCTGAGGTATATTAATAGGTAAACTGATCTGGATACAGTTTATGCAGTACCTGGTCTGTTTAGAGAAAAGAATTTTCAACATGGCAATTTCCTAGTTTTTAAGTCACTTCATTTAAAAAAAAAAAAAAAAAGAAAAAGAAATCTTGATTTATGTGTGTTGGGCAGGCTGTCCCAGCAATCATACCTGTGGTTCACATCCCAGCCTGTGCATGCAGAACTCAAACAAAACCACCTCTGTCATGTAGTGATGCCTTTTAATTTGCACAAACCAAATAGCTGCCGTCGACCACATCACATCCAAGAGTACCCAGGAGGAGGTGGAAGGATGAGGAGGCTTGTAGACTGGCAAGAAGAGCTTCATATTAAGTGAGATGTTAATTTGCATTTAATGCTATTTAGTTGATCTTGAAAGTGAAGGCTGTTGCAACCCCATAGTACAAAAATGCTTTTGCCTGTGCTTTTTTCACCCCCATTAGGAAGACAATTTGTCTTTGTTTTACTGATCTTAGAGATAAGTCAGATAAGGAAAAAAAGTGAATCTTCCTGTCAATTCAGACTGAAAAAAATGCAAGTGTTACTCCTAGCTCCATCTAGACATGCCTTTGTCATGGTTCAGATCTGGTCTCTTTGAAAAAATTCTTTAGAGCAGATGTTAAAAATGTCACAAAAGAATGAAGGAAGAAAAATAAGAATGAACTGTAAAGTCTTGGACCTTGCCTGACTGACAACTTTGCAGAAAGTACACAAGGTGGTAGATAAATCATTATAGCAGATGAAGTAATAATTTTTATGTTGTTTTGTAAATTTCTGTATTTTGTCAGTTATACTCATCTAACCCTTTTACTTGTGGATCTGTAAGGATGTTACTTGTAAGTCATGGATTTTCTTGCCTTTGAAGTACCAGTACAAGCAGATGAGATGATACTAAAAAAACTTAACCGATAATAGGAAGATAGTGCAATTTCATATAAATCAGATACAGAATGCAGTTCAGAGATTAAAGCAGTGTATTGTGATTGTGAAGAGTTCCTTGGAAATAATTCTTTCTTTTCTTTGACCATGTGAGGTTTTTGCCTTTGTAGTTAATACAGCAGCTGATGACGTGCAGAGTGAAGATAGTCTAACCGAAGGAGACTGGTAGAAGCAGTATCAGAAGTGTAAATGGAAGTGCACAACAAACCAGTGTGCTGTGCTCAGCTACTTTCTTTTGCTGTTGTTTTCAGCTACACCATATCACAAATACTCAGTGTTTTGAGAGTTTTATTTCCTTTTGTTTGGTCATAGAGAGGTAACAGGGATGCTTCTGGTGTGTTTACATTGATTCTGCTTTAAGCCTCTGAATATTGTTCTCAGAGAACATTCATTGCTATGTGCTTCTGACAAAGAAATAATTTCCAACTGAGAAATTAGGTGCTTCTAAGGACTAGCCTTTTAGAATAGTGTCTGCAGTCAGAAAGACTAATGGTCCAAATGATAGACTTGCATGGTTGACTTTCCCCTTTATGCAGCCTTGATTGAGACATGATGAGCATGCTGCTGGCCTTTGCAATGGATAATTTTTTTAGAACAGTGTCCTTTCGGAAAGGCTTTTATCCAGCAGGGATGACAGGTGTGGCAAATTGCTTACAAACTCTAGACCTAGAGGCTTCCCCTTCTGAAAGCTGACAGCCCCCAGTACAGCAATCCTACAAAGCTGTAATTCAATAACTGTTTATGCTACTATAAAAAGTGTCCTTTTTTTTTTCCCTAAACTTGTTGCTTATTTTCTCAGAATACTTGTTTTCACAGATCCAACAGGTTTGGGAAGCCTAAAATACACAAAACCAGAAAAGGACCAAGTGTGGATTGCTTGTTCTTGTACCAATAACAAGAGAAGTCATCACCTTCTGATGAAGTGAAATAGGTCACTGTCTTCTTTCCATTCAGTTTCTGATATAGAAATTTTGTCTGTGTCAACTGCAACCTCTTGTGCTATAAGTTTTTTTTTTTTTCATTTTCATCTTTTCTATTTCTGTTGTAAAGCAACAGCAGCTGCCAAAACCATTCTATCCCGTTGCATTTCTTACATACTTTATAGTAGCTGCACCACAAGTGTGTAGTTTGAGATGTGCTGGTTTTCTGATCTATGTATCTTCTGATGTATTTCATGGTGACAAGGATTCTTGTTTTAATTGCTTGCAGTCTCATAAGCAGAAATGGTCTCTGTAGTGAAATGAGGAGGCAGGGCATCATTACCACAATGGGTGACAGATCTGATAGGATTTATAATCTAATTTTAGTTCATTAATGACTGTGATATTTAACTCTTCCAGCCTGCCCTTTTACTAACTGTGTCTTGTTTTCTGGACTGCAATACCACTCTTATGCAGCCCCTGACTACAGCCTCATGGCCTTATGCCTTTGCTTCCAAAATATGATCCATTCATGTTGTTTTCCTTACTGCCACTTTTTCATCCTCCCACATTCATCTCAGGGCTGTCTTCTGTGTTACCTCCTTATTTTTGAAATCTGTCTTTTCCTCTTGCATCAGTCTGTGTCTCTACTTCCATCCAGTTTCACCCAGCTGTTCCACTGACCTTATTCTGTTATAAAAGTGGAGGAAGATGCCTGAGACACAGCTGAAGACAAGATTGAGTAGATCAGAGCAGAGTTCTCTGAGATCAGCTCCGCTTATTGGTGCTTATTTACATCTGCTAAAGATCTGGTGCCTAAAAATCTTAGAAACGTGCGCCTGATACATCATGTCTTATTTTCTTTATAGGTAGAAGAAGTGGAACTTAGTTTCACTCTGGTTACGTGAAGAGGCATAAAAAAGAACTGTAATTGGTCTAGATGCCATTACTGCAATATCAGATGTCTGAATTAGTTGATACTTGAGATATTGCTTGCTAGAAACAGCATTTCAACAGAATGATCGGACAGAAGGTTCACATTCTCTTCCCTCCTGCTCCGCTAATGCTGCTGCTCACTGTGTGGGCCAGGGTGGGGTTACCAGCTCCCCCTTACTCTCCCTTCCTGACCTCTCTCTGCTGCCTTCTAACGTGAGGATTTGCTACTATTTCTCCCATAATGCTTTTTATTTCTGCTGATGCCATGAGCTTTATTGTACCTTTAGGAAGTATTTGTATGTTATGAATTATATTTTACTCCCACAATGGTTTCTCTTTTCTTAAACAAGCCTTACAAAAATCTCTGCGTTGGACAGTTACATATAAATTTGATCCTTTTGTTTTCTTCACAGAGAGGATAAGGTAAATGATGGATTGCCTTAATAAAAAAATGTGTATTGCTGCATGTAAACTGGTCCCTTATGGTATAATATACCACTCTTCAGTCTGTATCAACAATGTGTTGAACAAGGCATTCATTTAGAAAAGGGGAAAAATATCACCTAGCCTGAAAGTTCAAGTCCAGGGTTAGTACTAAGTGAGGGTTAGTGAAACATACAGTCACTTCTTTGTCTAAACAGTGTACCAAGGAGAAAAAGGCCAGAAACGACCCACCTGGAATGTGGAAACTTTGGGACCATAAATGAAGAACCCCATTTTCACTTTAACAAGGAGTGTGGTTAGAGATGTGTTTGTTAGTTATTAGTATACTCACCCAGAAAGCAACTCAAAAGCTGAGTAGGCTGTTCTGGCTTATGCACACAGTGGGACATGACAGAATTCTCATGCTTTCCTGTTGAACACAACTGCAGATGTTGTGTCAGGATGCATACTAGTAATCCTAGAGAACAATCCAGGCAAATCCTGGCCTTTCCTAGCCCACCCCTCCACCAAGAGAACTGTTGTCATGTGGAATTAAAGTACTTCTGAAATGACTTACCATGGCTGTTACATCATGTTCCTATTTGCAACTCTCTGGAGGTTATCAGCACAGTTAATTAATGTGTCATGGATATTCTAGAAGTTAACATCACAAAGTATATTTGTAATAGTTGTTTGGAAATCAGAGAGTTAGAAATGTGTACATATTAAAAAAGAAACCCTCATCATTCAGCCCAAAAAGTAACGCTGGATTTTTCTGTCATTTAACTGACATTTACTGCTGTAAATAATAGTGACTGCTAAAATCTTTTGGCTTCCCCAGTGTACAAATCAACTAAACATGGATTAACTAGTTTCCTCTGATGTGGTTTACACTAATCCAATATCCTGTGATAACAGGAGAAGGCCTTTAATTAGAACGTTTTGGTGTCTCTTCTGTGCATGCTGTGGTCTCTTAGAAAACACTCTTTAGCTTTTTGGAGTTCAAAGTCAAGTAAACTTTAAAAATCTACTACCTGAATGATGCCTGGGGACATCTGCGCAGGCTTTTTGCTGGGACCCTGGGGCTGGTTGTGTGTGCCTTTTATGAGAAATGGCTTGAACATTACTAGAAACAAGGTAGACAGATGGCTCCTTCCTTTTCCTCAGACTGGAAAGTCTGCAGATAGGTGGTACTGTGCCATATTCTCAGTCCCTCATGTGCTTCATTTCACACAGGAATGATGTGAGGGATAATGGGCTCTAGGCCACTCCTGACCATCCCTCTGTGTTTGCACTTTTTTTGTTCTTGGTTGCAAGAGCTGCAGGGCTGTTCTCATGTGCTTTCAGTAGCCCTGCTGGCGGTTGCCTGAGAGTTTTTGAAGTGGGGCACGCTCCTGCAGCATTTTCTTTGCTTATGGCATGCTTTTGTCACAGTGATCCCATCTGGGCCTATTCAGTGGGAATACAGATTTCCCAGGTATGCTACTCCACCTTGGGAGCCCCTTACATGGTGGGTACAACGTGAATATTGGATTCAGCAGCTCAATGACTTTGTTGTGCTACTGTGGAGAAATACAGAGAAATACAGAAACCAAATTGCTCTCTGAGGTTGACAGGCAGACAGACTGGCAGCAGCCATCTGAGTTGAATGTTTTCATTTTCATACTTTAACAAAAACCCAAGATGAAAGTTATTAAGGGTGACAGTAGTAGAAGCTGGGGTCTTTGAGAGTCTCTGCACTTTCACCTTTCCTGAGATGTCATTATGTTCTTCAACCTGTTATGAGTTTGCTCTCTGGTAATATCACCTTTGTTCTCTTCTGCCCCTTTTGGTCATCAAATTTATAGCAAAATTATGAGTTGGAGGGAAAGAGATGGGGAGAGAAAGAAGAGGCTGAACAGGATAAGTTACTTTATTAGAATACAGACAGTCTGGTGGCTGAATAGCTTAACTGAAAATTTTTGTATAACAAAGCAGAAAGCTTCCCATCAACATGAATGCTTAAAATACCTCTGAGTTCTTGCTGAGAATGGGGAGATATTTAGTGTCTTAGAATTAATATGTTCTCAATAACTTCAGAAGATAACTCTTACATAGTTTGTGTTTGGGTTTTTTAGGATTTTCAGTGTGTGCGATTAGCTGAACTCTTCAAAAGTTGGTGTTCCCAGAAAACCAGGCTTCCTCCTATTTAACAGTTCTGTAGACTTTCATCACTTTGTGGGAATCAACTGTTGGTCAGGGAGCACCTCAGCAGGGTTGCAGTGCCAGAGTTGTGTCAGTTTTTAAGATTTAAGCAGTGTTGTCAGATCTTCTGTGATGCATATAAGACTGACTGCAGCTGAACCTCATCTCCAGTTCTCCTAAGGCCAAGACTGCTTCTCCCAGTTTCGGAACCTGGTGATGTGTCCTTCTCACTTTCTGACTTGCTGACTGACGTGCTAACGAGCTGTGCCTGGTGTGTTGGGCCAAGCAGGAGGAGAGGTGCATCTGGAGCAGTACATGTTTCATGAACTAGCTCTGGGGCTCTTGCACCACACAAGTGGATGTGCAGCTGCCCCATGCACACGACATGCTGTTATGTGACTCGGCACATGGAGTTTCTTCTGCTGGAACAGGAAAATGATGAATCTAACTAGACATCTGCTATTGACTCCCTCAACAGACATTTTACACTCTCAAGAGCTATATCATACCCATGCGTGTTTTCTCTTGACTACCTAAGCACACACTTAGAGTCCTTCACCACATAAACCAATCTTCTGCATCATTGTGAAATTGACTTTGTGGCAGAACAGTAATGATTTGAGCAGCTGGAAGTCAGAGGAAGAAGGAAGAGTGAGAAGAGAAAAGGAAGTTACATCTCTGTCTTCATGAATGCAGACATTTTTAAAGACTTTTCTAGGCAGAAAAATATTTATTTGATACACAGTAATTTTGCAGCTTGGGGGAGAGAACATTGATTTTATAATTTTGTGTAGATACATACATGCACAGACAGAAGCCAAGTCACTGAAATAGTCTGTAAAAAATGGATCTGATCCAGAAAAGTCTATGTAATTAGATTAGCCTTTGGCCTGGCTAACACTTCATAAAGTTAGGTTAATACAATGGAGAGCTAGTAAAATAAAGAGGAATTTATCATGGGCTGAAATGGGAAAAAAAACCAAACCCCAAAACAAAAACCCAAACCCCAGCCCTATTATTTTTTAATTTCATGGCAATGATTGCACTGGATAAATATATTTATTGGTTGGTCACAATAAGGGTGTTGGACTAGGAATATTCAATCAACAATATCCATATTTTTTAAAGCAGTATTTAAAAAATCTTTACAGTTCTTAGATGAGACAGATTTCCCTTCCATCGTTCAATGACAAACTGATCTATGGTGGCAGTTGTTGTTGTTATCTTTTCCATCAGTTTGTTCAGTGTTTTTTCAATTATCTTCTATTCTAAATGAGACTAGAAAAGCAGATGATATATAGGAGCAGGTTATGGACCAGGTCCAAATGACCTTCGGAAAACGGAGTCTGAGCTGTGGCATAACACATGGGTGAGAGAGCAGAAGCTTTGGCAGAGCACAGCAAGGCCTCACCTTTCTTCCTATTCTCTAAAAGGTACAGGAATTTTATCACTGTCTTCAGTGGCAGCCTAATTGGATCTCTGAAGGCTCCTGAAAAATCCCCCTTGCTATCTGATTACTGTTCCCTCTGGTGTCAGTAAGAAAGTATGCATCTTCCATCAGTGCAAAAGATGGCTCCACGTGGAACTTTTTTCCCCTAGAAATTAATATTATAGCACTTCTTTTGTCACCACGTGGCTGAAGAAAGTACAGCCTTGTCCATTAAATACAGAATGAGTTTGTTACAAATGCAGACAAATGGCATGGTAGGTTAATGCAATGGTCTGTCTCTAGACATCTGCGTCACACCCTTGCACAGACCTTGTGTAAAAAAGAAAGATGTAGTCCCAGAAGACTTCTTAGCACACCTCATTCACAGCACTCCTGCGTGTTTTGGCAGGTTTCCATCTCTGGCCAGAAAAGGCTTAGGACTGGAATAGCAGTAGTGCTTTTCTAGGTGAGAAATGAAGAGTGCTGATAGAGAATGGTAAGAAAATTGCACAGACTCTGCCTAGGGTGGATGAATAGAAATACCACCTACACCATGCAGCATTTTTGGTGCTTGTTTGGACACTTCCACAGTGCCATTTGCTTCAGGCAGATACTGTATGCCTTCCCTGTTGTGATGGGTTGACCAGTTGCGGAGGGGAGTGATAGAGCAGTTTTAGTGGATACTTGGCATCCAGTCTCAATTAGACCACCACACCTGTGTGCTTGAATGATATTGTAAGGAAGGGGAGATCCTGCAAGTCCTGGGACTGCTTCACATTTACTCTTTCGGTAATTTAAGGAGTAATTTTGAGATTTGAGTCTATGTTGAGTAAAGCATTATTTAAAAAAATAAATCCATAGAATTTGTCTGGAGAGTTGTATTTAGCCCTGTTAACTGTTGGATTTATCGACTGTCAGATGCTGAGGGCAGAGAGACTGTCTTGTCTCCTCAGGATATTTGACTTTCTTTCAAAGTAATAGTAGTGTGTACCTAATGAGTCACAATAGTAAGGCACAGAGGACTGAGTTGTATGTGAATATATAATGGAAGGGAGGGAATCTTGCTCTTGAGGGCATTGAGCACAGGTGAAGCTGCAAGGATCTCAGGTAGATCCATACAAACTCATGTATATGCTTATCTTTAATTAGCAAAGATTAGGTCAGTGGTCTATACAGTCCAGTGTCTTTCCACCTCTATTAAAGGTGATTGCCTGGTGGTTTAAAGGACATCTTGAACAAAGGTGTAACCTGTGAAGCAGTGTTGGCTGGGAAAAGGAGAGGAATGATTCTTTCCTAATGCTTGTGGATAATTAGGTGACATGGTATGGGAAGAAGTTGGATTATTTGAAGCATCCGATTGGGATCATAACTGCAGAATAAATTCTGTTAAGGTCACACTATCATCCAGACACTAATTATCTATCTATCTATCTATCTATCTATCTATCTATCTATCTATCTATCTATCTATCTATCCATCTATCCATCCATCCATCCATCCATCCATCCATCCATCTCTATATCTCTATATCTGCAGTTATAGTGCTTATCTTAATAGCTTTATCTTTATGGAGTAATGAGTACTGCATATTGAAGGGAAATGCTTTGTATTATCATTTCTAGAGTTACTTGGCCTGCTTGAGCATTCAAAGTGAACTTTTTATTGAAGCATTTGTTGTGGGATGTTAGAATTAGAAAAAACAGCTTCACATTCCTATTGTTCACAAACTTTTACCTTACTAAAGTTCCTGGTATTTCAACAGCAAAGCCCCCAATGTGTGGAAGGCAGCTGAACCTCAACACAGGGACAGTGCCATATTTGGGGGAATTACATTACTGGTTGTATTGATGGAGAAGATGTTTTAACTGTTTGGCCACATATAGACTTTCTTCCTTCTCTTCACCAATGGCATCATCAGAGTTAAAATAATCAGCCCTGGAAGAGGGTCCTTGGGGCAGTGGTGGTATCCAGCCAGCTCTTCTCTTTCTCTTCTGAGGAAGAAGGGAGTGAAGACTCGAAGGCTAAGTCCAGTCCCTGATCCCTTCTTTCCAAAGAGTTAGACTATTGTTCTAATAGTTTCCTCTCCTGTGAGGCCCTTACTTTCCGGGTTTACTCTGACAATGATCTTCCTTTCTTACTTTTCATTCCATCTAGTGAAAGTCTGGAAAGATTTCTTTAATCTTCAAGAGTTCAATCGACTTAAAAAAAGTCAAGTTCCTGTGATTAACTAATTTGTCTAAAAGATCATGTATCGATAAACTCAGTGGGCCAGGATTTCAACTTGTATGTTTTGGATTTTTTGTCCACAAATATTGACAAATATTTTTTAAAAAAACATTAAATATCTACCCTTGATTTTTCTTTAGAGATTTTCTGTATATGTCTGTCCTACATTTTTATTTTTATGCAGAAACCATTTGAAAAGTGTTAATAATAAAGATATCTGCATGCTTTTCTAGGTTTATGTGTGAAAAGCATTCCTATTTTTTCTTTGGAAAAATATAGGTTTATAACAGTATGCTGTGTATGTCTACAGAAATTTCAAGGTTTTCTGCACAAAAAATATGTTGACTTTTAGGTTGGATTTTGGGGTATCTTTGTTTGTTTGTGGTTGTTTTTTTTTTTTTTAAACTCGTTTTGTTTCATGTTAAGATAATTATTTTTTTAATGGCAAATGCAGTGTATGCATGTAGTCTTTGCCCTGACTGTGCATCTCTAGAGAGAGCAATGAAGTGTAGATTAACTCTGCAAAATACATGTTACACTCTTTCAAAAAGATAATATAATTGTGTGATTAGAACTCTTTATAGATATCAATTTGCTCAATCTTTTTTTCCTCAATTTTATTGAGTCTAATATAAGGATTTAAAAAATAATTTTTTTTTTTTGTTGTTCTACGGACATTGTCTTAACTCTTTCAGCACTTAAGTGTTTAGTACGTGGCCAGCTAATAGGTCTCATTCTACTAAAGTAACACCTTGGTCTTTTTTTGTATTAGTGCCTATATTTCAGGATATATATTCAGCTGTTCTCTGTCAGCTTATGCTAGTTTCCAATATTCATCTGGGTTATTTTAAAGCTGACAATTGAAAGTTGAAAAAAGTTGAAATAGCAATTGAGCTAAAAAGTAGGTGAATTTTTTTTTTTCAATCAGTTTTTGCTTGTTTTTTTTTTTTCCCCCTAAACCCCAAATTTGTGTTGACAGTTCTCCATAGGTATTGGAGTATTTTATTTCACAACTACTTTTGGTTTTGTAATACATCATATGAGCTACATTTTCAAAGTATCTTTAGAGCCGGAGAGAGAAACAATTTTTTTTAACAATTCATTTTTTTTCAAATGAATCCAAAATTATTTCAACATTGTTCAGAAGATTTTAGTCTTACATATTTTTATTTCTATCAAAATAAAACAATATTTTGAAATATCAGAGTTTCTAACCTGACAAAATAGTAATTCTGAGAGTTGGGTCTTTAAAGATGTAATTGAAAGTTGCCAAGTTAAAAGGTAATTGATTCCCTGTAACTAAAAGAGGTTCAATTGTATATGTTGCAGCAAGATACAAATTTCCAGTTTAGCAATGTGTGAGTCCTTCTGTGACCCAGGAAAAAAGAAAAAGGCATTTTGCCAAATATGCTGCCTGATGTGAGTTTGGAATTTTAACTTCAGGGAATAATGGCTATGTTGTAAAGGTTCAGTAAGACAGGCTTTGAGTTAATCCCTGCTTTTGAGGGGAGAGTGGACTATGTTTTACTGCCTTTTGTGGGTTTTGGCGACAGTGAGTGACAGTAAGCAGAACTGAGTGGCTTGGTCCACCTGTATCTGTATGATCTGTAGAGGCTGAGCTCCGTAGGATCCAGAATTGCTTCTTTGCCTACACTGTCTCTGCCTGAATGAGCTGAGATTTGCTTCAGTCTTCAGTGCTTCAGTCTTCAGAAGTAATTAGAGGTGATTCAAATATATCCAGATAAGAAGTTTTGAGTTCAATCATCTTTTTTGAGGCTCATGTTAATATAACAGTCTAGATGTCATCTACTGGGTATTAGAAATTTCTCTTGTGTGTTAGGGCTGCAGAAAATGATAGCATCCTGAACCAGCCAACAAACCACCTTGTTCTAACGGAAATCACTGGACAGCCAAGGTAGCTGATTCATAAAGCAGATCCCATGTAACATAATCAGGCATTGGTGTACTTTCTTAATGATAGCAGCTCTTCTGCCAGAAATTCTGAGTTACTCGTATCTGGAAGTCACAGTTGATTAATGGCATTTTTTTCCTCATGCCTTTGCCCATTTGGTTACTTGTAATATTTCAGAATACATTTTAGAGGATGTTGCAGTCTGTGGATGTTCATGCAGTAAGAGACATAGTAAATTAGGCTTACTGTGCATGTCAGTGAGCTATACAGAAAAGGTCTGAACCATAGACCACAATAGTTTGGAAAGAGTTATTATAGTCTGCCAAGTTAATAATTCACATTTTAGAAAAGCGCATAGTATAAATTTACAGTTAGGATTCATTTTATAACTTATCAGGCCATTAATCAGGGCTTTGTAAGGTCTCCTCATGCAGTTTTATATAATCTGTATGTTTATGTTTTGACATGATGAATTGTAACAGCTTAATTAAAATAATATTAAGAGGATTACTGAATCCTACAGTATCCGAGGACATCCTGAGATAGCCACTCCATTGAAAATGTGCCTTGTTCTATCTTATACAGAGAATGGGGTGCGTCCTGAAGCAACTTGAAAGAGAACACATTTCTTGCAACATCTGTACAAATTGGTAGAAATCAATGACAGAATGAATTTCCTTTACATTACATTCCTTACATTGCCTTTTTTACAATTGCAATTTCATTTTCATATAGAATGTTCAGCTTACCAAAACTTGTATTGAATATTTGCTAATGTGCATTCACAGGCAGTCAGATAAGGTGTGCAGCATTCAACAGAAATACAGGAAGGGCAGTGGTGTAGACAAAGTTGTGTGTGAACCATGACATATTACTATTTATTAGATTTTATCTTATGGAATAATCTCAATCAAAGTCCAGATGTAAATATTCCCAAAGTTGAGAGGCGCACTGTCCAAAGATCTATATCCCAATTTTTAATTTGTATAGCAAAAATACTATGTAAGAGTGAAAAATACTTGACCATTAAAGAGGTAAGCACAGAGGTGCATGGTTTGCAGCACTCACAGATGAATGTTGCCACGAGGTCAGTCCTTTAAAAGAAAATGAAGGACTAAGGTACAGCTGTAATCCTGGACAGCAAGTGATAAAGGCAGCTTAAGACATGCAAGTAAAAGCCTGTGTTGTTAATTTTTTACCTTTATAGTTGTCATAATGCCTGTGACTGTATCTGAAGCCTCCCAGCCAGCCAGATTTGTGCTCAATTCTGTCTAAATGTTGTACTGTCAATTCCAGGAACTATTTGGAAGGTTTTATGTACTGAAAGAAGTGAGGAAAAAGCAAGTTGATCCAAGTTAGGTCTTTGGCTCCACCAGCAAAAATCTGAATATTGTTGTGGTTGGCATGACTCTAATTTGGGTTTTGGCCCAACTCTGGCCACACTGGCTTTCTGTGCTTCTCACAATTTATACTGATGTATATGACCAGTCTGCACTCAAACAGTCTCACTTATTTTAAGAAATACCTTTTTCAGGTTTAGTGGTATAAACCTATCCTTCACCAGACAGACAGGCAGTAGATCTGTCTCTTTCCCTACCACACAGTGCTGATTTAGAATCATGTTAGATTTGAAGTTTGAATATTTCATCAAGGTTCCTTCTCTGCTGCACATTAAAAAATACTCTGTAAATGTAATTTGTTATGGTATCTTCACATTAAAAATTACTCTGTAAGTGTAAATTTTGTGATATCTTCTCCCTTTTATAATTCTGTTATATTTTACCTTGCTTATTTGTTCTGCCTATGCTCTAATCTACTGTGGGAATAAAAAAAAAAAAAAAAAAAAAAAAAAAAAAAAGAATCGTCACCCCCCCCCCCCTTTTGTTTTTCCTTCATTAACCTCTCTATTTTGTGATGAGTGATAAAACCTTACAAGGCATCAAAGAATGTTTCTTTCCTGATACTAAGCTAGAGTAGTGACAAGCATGGAGGATGAATTATCTTAAAATGAAAGATCCCTTTGTTGCTCAAGAGAAGGCTGGTTGTGGGTGCACTGGCATGCAGTGCCATCAATAACAAATAGCAGCATCACCATAGAAATTGTCATAGTAGGTGGAAAAGCACCATTTAAAGAAACAGCTTAATTGGTGTAATAGCTAGGGTATTCCCATAGTATCAAAAGAGATTAACACTCTGCAGGAATTGTTACCCACCAAAGGCACCAAGGTGACCAAAGTGGAAATCTTCAGATTTTACAGGAGATGAAGCAGCCAGCTCTGTTACTCTCCTGTGTGAGAGAAATGGAGGTGTAAAACTGTGGCCTGCCCAACCTCATCAAGGACCTCTGTTCTTATCCACCACTAGATCAGTCCTTCTGCCTGCATCAGAAAAGAGAAATCAAATGGTCGGTATAGTTCAGTGTAGCTAAAAGTGAAGCCTTTTTAAGCAGCTTCTAAATGATTAAGAGCCTGGTCTTTGGAAAGTAAGCTTGCATGGCTGATGTAGGCTGTGTAAGCCAATGTCTTCATCCTGATTTACTCCAGGTGCAATGGAAGGAGCCTTTCTTGGATAGGTAGAGTCCAGGATGAGGGTATTCTTGGCTGTTTAAATAACATGCCTCAAAACCTGATCACACTAGATTCAGGATTTGACAACTTTGACACTTAAAATTAAGGTTTTTAAGCCATGCAGGGCTAAAGCAAACTTCATTAAACCTCTGTTTTCATCACCTTGTCTGTGACTATTATAGCCCTTAACTATTGCTACTCTTTATATTGCTGGATGAGAATCAGCAGTAAAGGGGCTGGAGTTACCTTGTGCTTCTCTGTTAGACCATCTATTAAGAAAGGTAAAAACTTTCCAGAACAGTCAAAACTACTTGCTCCTTTGATACATGCTTCCCCTAGATATCAGGAAGAGGTAAAGTGCTTACCATTGTCTTGGTTTGTAATGTTTGTCTGATTACCTTGCTAATCTGAGGTTTTGAAACCCAAATACAAATGGGTTTTTGCATCTGTACTAAGTAGCTCAGCCTGTCTAGAGTTACAGTGAGGATTGGTTTTTAGGTGCACCTGGAAAGCAAGATAAAATAATCCTTTATAACTAACTAGCAGCTTAGGGACAAAGTACTATTATGGCAAAGTTTTACTTTAACAAAGTAATGGCCATTTCATTCATATTCAATAAGTCCTTATGTTGTGTTTTGGTCATGGAAAAAACTAATTATACTCAATACATAAAACATATTTTCAGGACTCAACAAAGTATGTTTTTATAATTCTTGTGGACAACAGCTGCAGGCTGTCAGCCTGGACCCTTGATAAATGGTTTTGACATTTCCTGCAGATACGCCTCACAGAAAAGGCTTTTTATTTATTCTCAAATGTTGAATTTTGCATTATTGATCAGGTGCCATTCATTAAAGGCTGGTACTTGCTAGAAGAATTACACAGTCCCTAAGTTACACACAGCATAATGAATGATTCTGTTGACAAACAGCAGCATTAAAGGAATGTTAAGGTTGCATGGTTAAGCACTCAGAAGTCAGGAAATGGCACTTGAGGTCGAAGATGATGGGAATTTTGCCCACATTAAGATTGCAGCATTACAGCTGGGGGCCTGTACAGACACTGCTAACAAGCACTGGATATTTTTTCTAGGGCAAGTGGTTGGTTACCTGGTCTATTCACAAATACTGTTATTTATTACAATGTTTAACAAAGCATCAAGCAGCAGATGAAATCATTAGTGGTAGGGGTCATTAGATGGATGGTGCTTTGTTGACTGTTTCTCACTGCTACAGAGTTGTATTCATCAAGTAGCAATGTTATACTGTATACTACAGCTGAGAGTAAAAGAAGTTAGTGGCTCCTTGTGGTATGAGACAAGTTCCAGTTGTCAAAGTACTTTTGGCATTTAGTTCCCGTGTGGGACTTCTGTTTAGCTTTCTTCCTGTCTTTTTTGTTTGTCTGTCTCTCTGATTTGGTATAATTTTGCTTGTGTTCTTTTTCTAGTTATATTTCATACTAACAAAACACACAGGAAAGCATTACACTCCTGATATCTTGGTTCTGTGATGTCAGGCCAGGATAGTGCTAAGCACACCATACCATCCTCCTTGTCTGCATGCTTTGATTTCTTCCCATGGGAACACAGGATGCAGTGGAGATGAGCTCTACTGTACCTGGAGTGAGATGCATACTCAGGAACCAGTATTGCAGAGTAATACAGAGAGATCATTTGCACCAGCAATGTAGACTTAGCTGATATGTCTGGGGTTTTCCAAGTAAGAGCGAGCATCCTTATACCACCAGAGGCTCTGTTTGCTGATCCCCAGCTTTTCGGAACAAGTTTGCTCAGACATATGACTTTCTTGGATTTAATTTCCTTTGGGGATAAGCCTCAGGCTGCACTGCCTTCTGGAGGCTACTGAAAATCCTCACACAATGTTCACTACTGGTCAGAAAACAATTGAATGTTAGAACTGGGGTAGGCATTAAAAAACCCCAAACAAATCTGAGAAGCACAAGCAATTAGAGCCTCAGCAACAGATTCTGGAAAAGCTGGGAGAGGCAACTTCATGTACTGTATGTACCCAGGGAAGACCTTTGCAGGGCACTCCTTGCTCCACCTCCAGAAGGAGTGACAGTCTCCCACAAATGACACTTTGAACATGCCCAAGCCAAATAATATCCCAGATGGGCTGTAGATTTGATTTAGACTACAAGTTGACTCATTGGAGCCTGTGGCTCTGTCCTGATGGTATATGTTCCTCCCAGTTTGTGTCTTGGTAGGATGCAAGTGGCACATGAGCCATAAGGGTGTTGGCAAAGCACAGTTTGAGGGGGAGCAGAGAGATGGTAGTGCAGCCCACCGCAGTGGAAGGCTGTAAGATCACTGTTGGAGATGGAATATTATGGAGTGATGTGAACCTTCAGATGCATCTTGTATGACCTTGTCTTCTATTCTTGTTCCAGGCACAATAAATAATTCTGTTTGTTTCAGAGGAATGCAGAATCAAGCCCAACATAAAAATCTGTTGGTTGGATTTCTGTTAAGGCTCAAAAAGAAACATTTTTAGTTAGAGATAATATATAGCATTACAAATGGATCTCATTAATCCTGACTGGCTGCTTGGGCTCTGAAGTTACTGTGCCTCCCTGTACCACTGCCAAAGATAACAGCATGAAGGTAGTATTAAATAGGATACAACATGAAGAAAAAGTAAATTTAATATCATGTTTATGCCCTTTTAAACATTATAGCCTACAGTTATGGGATTAGAAAGGGAAGAACCAGAGTTCAAGTAGTCTGGTACAGTTTAGGTAAAGCATGCCTTTCCTGGGATTTTAGATTATTCATTTACTCTTAGGCTTTATTTCTGCTGTTAAAAAATGAGAATAATTGTAAATATATGTCTTAATCCTGTCAGAAGATTTTGCAAAGCCCTGAGGGATCTTCAGGTGAAAGTTTCACTAACAATATAGGCCATGCCATTGTTTGGATCCAGGTTTTATAATTTCCCTCTTTTTCAAATTTCATTTTGTTGGTGGTTGTTGGTAACTAAAGTCAAATCCTCATCTTGTATACTTGCAGGTAAATGAGGAATTAATGCTGAATTCAATGACATTGTAATGTATTATGTTTCTCATTAAAGCATCTAGCTCTAATCTGTGAAGTTTCTGCTTGTTGTTTCATGCAACGTATGGTACTGGAGGCTGCTTATACTGCACTTCTGGAGTCTGGATTTCTCCTCTGAATACCCAATCACTTATTAGATATCTCACCCATATTGCCTAATACAATAATTGTACTTACTTCCATTTATATAGACTCTTTCACAATGTGGCCCTGTGCTTTCTTTGGATATTTTTATCTTGCCATGAAGTCCCAAATCTTTTTCCTGGTCAGAATGATCCCCTTTATTTATTGTCTGTCATTACCAACTACCTCTCCAAAGTTTTACACATCTTTTTTCATGCTTATCTACATTAAAGTTCAATTTTTCACTCCTGGCTTGGCTTAAATAATGTAAATACTTCTTGTCTAATTGTATTGCTACTTGTTATTTATGGTGCTATGGCATACACTTTTATGTGCAGACTGGGGAATCTTCTTTTGTATGCAGTCATGGAGATTATCTTTATAAATAATGGAAAAGCTTACAATTGTCATTATACATCTCTTTGCAATACCTGTATATCCTTCGTTTCTCTAGCACAAAAAGGCATCTCAAAGACACATGTAAGGGAAACTTTGTCTTTTATTTGTGTTCTTTCCATACAAATTCTTGTTTCCTTAGAAAAAAAGAAACAGATAGCCTTGTTCACCTGAAAATTTTTCTTCTTCAGAGAATATATAATGTGAAGCCCTCAGTGCCACACTTTCTTTAATTAGGGATGAGATGACCTGCTGCTTATACTTATCAAGCTGCATCCTATGCACCTCTTCCACAGCCTCACAGAAAGGGAAACTGGGGCTCTTGGAAATAATGTAGCAGACATAATTATCAAGGCATGTGCTTGAGATATTGCTATTGTTGATACTGCTTCTGCTTTCTATCAACACCAGTCCTTGTGGCAGATGAGGCAGTACAGTCATGTTTTGCTGGAAGGGCAGGTTTTTAAAAGGAAACTTTAATAGGCAAAGCAAAGTTCTCTTCAGTCTTTCTGCACAGCAGCAGGGTATGAACATGGCCTATAAGGACCCAAGTGACTCACTGTTGCCATCTCCCTTCTCCCCACGGAGCTGGTGACAGCCTTGTGTAGGCAGCACAAAGGATAGCAGCCTTGTCATCAATCATGGGAGCATAGAAATTTCTTTAGGGAGGCTTGCATTGCTGGTGCCACAAATGTGTTTGATGGGTTTGGCGGATCTGTCTGTAGGATCTGTAGATATCAAGCCAGATTGGAATACAACAGAGCAACATATGACATATCACATGCTTGGGAGGCCACCACTGCACAACTCGAGTTTTTTGTATTTACCTTAAAGAATGGAAAACTTGGCTAAGCTGTGCAGTGATCTGTGGCTGGGACAATTCTGTGTTTTAACCCTGGCAGGCAGTTTAGCTGCACGCAGCCTATTGCTCACTGCCTCCCAGTGGGATGTGCAAGAGAATTGGAAGGGTAAAAGTGAAAACTTGTCGGTTAAGATAAAGACAGTTTACTAGAAAGAGCAAAAGCTGCATGCGAAGCAAAACATGGAATTCATCCATTACTTCCCATGGGCAGACAGGTGCTCAGCCATCTCCAGGAAAGGAGGGTTTTATCATGTGTAATGGAAAGACAAGCACCATATCTCGGAAAATGCCCCTCTTTCTCCCTCTTCCCACAGATTTATATGCTAAGCATGAAACCATATAGTATGGGGTCAGCTGTCCTGGCTGTGTCCCCTCCTCACTTCTTGTGCACTCCCAGCCTACTTGCCGGCAGGGTGGTACAAGAAGCAGTAAAGGCCTTTGCTCTATGTAAACACTGCTCAGCAGTAACTAAAATATCCCTGTGTCATCAACACTGTTTTCATCACAAATCCAAAACAGAACCCCATACCAGCTACTATGAAGGAATTAAACACAGTACAGACTCAAAAAGAAATTAAACAGGAATAGAAAATGGTCCTGGGCACTGGCATTCAATCATCGTACTCCTGCATTGTTAACAGGGTCCCTGGCATGGTGTTGGGCTACTAGACTCTTCCAAACAATTCCAGGCATGGTTTTTAAATTAGCATGGGCAAGGGAGCAAACCGTTGGATATGGCTGCACCATAGCAGAGGATGAGAATTACAGGGAAGGATGCCATTTCTCCATTTTGTGCCAGGGAACAGTTTTTTCCCTTGTTTAATTTACTAGATAGATATTTTATATCTAAAGACCCTTTTTGAAAAGTTGCATTAAGTATAATAAAAAGAAGGGGAGAAACCCTTTAAACAGTCACTGAAGTGAAGCAAAATATATGTTTGATTTTGAAAGGTAAAGAGATCTGGCACCAAGGAAAAGATCTTGAAATTCCTGGCAGTCAACTGTACTTGTACTAGGCACAGAAAAATAAATTCGTATCAGAGTGGGAGAAGCAAAGCAAATTTTTGGAGCAGTGTGTTGGAGACTTAAGTAAGCATCTGCTGACTATATCAGTAGGTACATGATTACATGTAGGTACATCTGTAGTTCCACTGCATGGAAAACAAGATTTACCAGCTGATCCCGTGTTGACCATGCTGGGATTGCTGGAGGCTGTTTTGGTTTGTTCAGTTCTTATGAAAATGCCACCCTCCGTGATGTTTAAAGATAGTCTCTTGCTCTCTAAAATTACACCCCAGCATATGGGCTGAGTTAGGTTGTTGTTGGCCCCATCATAGGTGCAGCTACACTTACTTGTATCCATGTGCAGGTATGTGAAAAGTGTCGAAATCTGGAAAAAATCCATCTTCTGTATGAGGGAACACAGACTGCCCAGTTATGCAGTTCTGAAATGCAGACTTCCCTCTAAGTGATTATAAGGAAGCAAAAGGAAAACTAGGAACCCACAGTCTGTGTGTGGGGAGTCTTTGGGAAAGATTGTTTCCATGACATGATGATCCATATGTCTGTTAAGGGTAGAAGAAGGTTGCAATGGTCTGTGTTAATTTAGAATCTAGTAAATGCTGAAGTAGCAATGCCACAGCTGAATGACTGAGCTGATGTGTGTGCTGATTTCAGACAGTGTTGGTGCTCAACATTGTCTTTTGACTGTACCAAACCATAGTGACAAAACTCACAACTACTGCTGACACGAACAAGACAAGAGGTCACTGAACCATGCCCTGTGATCTTGAGTATATCTCACACAAGATTTTACTGAATTCATTATTAAAGTTGCGTCATCCAAGTGAAAAAGGGTACAATCCTGATAAGTGCAAGTTTTTCGAATAACATGATTGGTATTTAGGTACAGTACTCCGCCAGTGCTTCCCGTTGTTTCTAGACGTGCAAATTACTTTAACTGCTGTACAGAATGGGGTTGATGAGCCGGTAAAGTTTTAGCAATTACACAAGATAGAAACAGAGGGACAGTCATAAAAAAAGAGGAGACCTGCACACCATAATGCTATTGCTTTTGCAATTGCTTTCACTGCTTTTCCAAAGCATTAGTAGCAGTAACAGCCATTTCCACCAGGAGCAAAAGTCATCAGGCCTATTTATTTTCTAATTTGTGCTAAAGTGAAGCACTGAAGCCTCGGAGAGTTATTTTTGTGAAAATAAAAAGAGAGGAAAATGAGGCGTATTTACATGTGCTTCCTGACCAGCTTCCTGAACTGGCACAATTTACCCAAGTTTATTTCTTGTTTTCTTTTTTCTGAACATGACCTGATTTCTGTTAAAGAAATGTTCACTCATACAATCCTGTATTTGTCGTGCGCTGGGTCAGTCTGTTTATCTTGACCTCCTAGATTTCACGTTAGCATGATCAGTTAATTTTCTCATGATCTGCAAGAAAAATCCTTTAAAATATCAACAGATGGTTTCCATATTCTCTGGAAACCATAGAAAGGCTTCAAGCTTTACATCCATCGTGCAAAAGCATGTGCATAAGCGTATGGGATGTTACAGTGTTTTTTGTGCTGTAGTACTTTGTGGCTGGCTACAGCAAAAATGCATGCCTGCCATCATTATTTACAACTGTAACAGTGAGAAATTACAAAACCTACTCTTCATTAACCTCCAATAAGGCTGTTCCTGCAGCCAGTGATTGCCATTACATTGATGGAGTGCGGATACAGCTCAATAGCCCTGGCTAGCCTGTCTCACCCGTGACTGCACTGCAGCTCCCACCTCCCACCACTACCCAGCACACGTCCAGCAGAAGCTGCTCAAATGATTGATGAGAAGAGCAGCTCATAATGGCAAGCACAGTGCCTGAAGCAACAGCTGTCTAGCCCTGTCCCTGCAGTAATTAGATAAATGAACCCCAAATGAAATCTTACAGGCAAGAGTAGAAGGAAGCGATAATATCCCCAGTGTCGATCTCTGATTGCTTGTGTTGGCTTATTCCTGTCTCTGTAGCTATTTGTGTGTGATACAGATTTGACACAGCTTTCCTCTCCCACCTTCCCTGCTCATTTTGCAGCCTCTACTCCAGACAGACCCCTGTGGGCACAGGAGACGTGGCAGTGTCAGTGGCTTTCTTTTTTTTTCCTATGGCACCAGTTCTACTTTGCAGAGTGTGCTGAACCTTTGTCCTTCTCCACAGAGTATGAACATAACAAAAGGTCCTTGACAGGTCACAAATTGAGTTCATCTGGAGAAAATCCTACAATTAGCAAATTCTTTCTTCAAGGAATAGTGGCTGTGTATATAGGGGTGCATTGGGGAAAAAAGGAGAAAGCAAAGAAATGTGGTTCAGGCAACTGGAATTGTCATAGAGTTGGTTAAAAGGTCTATGCTTATTTTTATAGTACAGTAGCACAGTGATAATACAGCTATTCCCCTAGATCTTCCCCTGATGCTACTGAATGGTACCCATGAAGGAACCCCTGTCAATAATTGCCATTTAGAGAGAAACTTATGAAAATAAAATATTAGTTTTATATATGTTCAGTAAATGTATACACTTTAAAAAATGGTGTGTATAATTTAAATGCACACACATGTGTAAAATAAATGCCTAGAGAAAAATACAAAAAAATCCCTGTTGAGGAAATCTAAACAATACAGCTCTGATTCTGCTTTTATTTGTGGCATTGCACATCAGCAGTAATATTGTGGAATTCAGTGACTGTAGAACTCATGCAAGAACAAACCATGTCTTTGAAGACAGGAACTGAAATCCAGAGAAGTAAATGGGGATGCTGTTGGATTAAATAGTTGTTCAGTGAAATCCTGTAAACTTATAAGAGATAACACATTAAAAATGCTACCAGCATGAGCAGAATTAAGTGAAATCGTATCCTAGAAGAGATACAGTAATGATGCAGAGCAAGTGACCTTTTCTTTTATTCTCTCTCTCCTAAGCTAGGGTAAATCTTGCTGAGTTCAGCCAGATTTGCGTGAGTGTAAAATTAGATCGAAATTAGGCCCAGGTTGGTTTTTTTACCATGTCTCAAGAGATTGCTTTTATGTTTCCCCACAGAAACAGTCAGAGGTATGTCCAAGACTGGGCACTGCTAAGACCTGGTCACTGGAATTCAAACAAGAATTTCTGGCAGACTGAGTGGTCCCATTAATTGCAAGCTGCATCTCTTAGAAGCTTCAATTACATAAGATTAGTGGGACACTGTAGCATTGGACTAAAGGAGTAATGACACATAGGAAGTGAAGCAGAAAACCTGCTTTCTTCTTTTTAAGGAGAAGCTCAATTTACAGTTTATTTAAATATAAATTGCAGGCATAAAGTATTAGAGTTCTTAAACTTCACTCTTCAGTTAGTTTCAAATTAACCGTACTGTATTTCTACCTTTCCCAGAGCGGCACCATGGTCTTCAGCCTGTCTGTTCCTTAAATTGAGCTGAAGTCTTTTAAGTCCATTAAGTTCTTGTGCTATCCCCATAGCTGGTTGAGTTACACTTGCCCATCCTCATGCTGCCTCCCCTGTGGTGTGGATTTTCAGGGGCCAGCAGACTCTGAGCCTCTCCTCACTAACCCCAGCTGTAAATTGCAATGAAGAACTGTGAAATGACAGAGCAGGAGGCCTTGGTCTCCTGTTGTTTCTACTGCTGTAGCTTCGTTGATTTACTCTTGTCATAACCACTGTTGGGAAGTGCTTTGCATGAATCCTTGGGTTTAGGTTACAAGCATAATAATGTTTTATAATGGAGTGTCTACTGTCAGTCCTTTGAGGCCAGGCAAAGACTGTGTGAATGTGTCAGTGTGCCTTAGAGTAAAGTAAACTGTGACTCTGCCCATTGTACAGGTGGGTGTGTCGAACACAGAATGCACCACTAACTCACAATCATACTGCATTTGAGGCACAGCCATCAGGAGGAGTCCTGGCTCCCTAATCTCAGCCTCATTCCCAGACCAGAAGCCTGCCTGTCTTCTCAGAAGATATATCTGGCTCAGGTGTTTTAAAATCTGTTTTGGTCTGCCTCATTTATTGTGTTGCAGTTACATATTCAGTTCTGAATCCCAAGATGTGTTTCTCAGGGCTGAAATTTGCCTGTATCTCTTGCCTGCATCTTGCCTGCCTATTGGGTTTTTGTTACAGTCACAGCTCCCATGGCACATAGTGGACATACACTTTGCACAGATGGGATCTAATTGTCTTCTCGATTAATGTAATGTAAATCAGGAGCAATTTGAAAGAATTGCACTGATGTGAAACTAGCCTGGAAGAATACTCTAGTGTCTGCAAACTACCAGATGAGTTCTGTTGTTGCTACTTGTGTTACTACTTGTGTTCAGTGTCCCCTGCACTCATGTGCCTATCTTTATTTTTGCTGGCATGTGATTTTTGCTGGAGACGGTCCCACGGATCTGTGTGTGTGTGTGTATGCAGGCACTACTGAATTTGGCCCAGGGACTGTGCTGCCCTGGAAGAGCATTTTTATTATGCTTACAGCAAAAAGAATAACTTTAAGCAGACTACAATGTAAGCACCTACATCTCAGGTAAACATGTAAGATGCCTGTGATGCTGTAGAGAAAGCAAGAAGCATTTGTGGAGTTATAATGCAGAACATTTGAATTAAGTGCTAGAAATGCCTCTTTTTCTCTACTGCCTGCAAAGGGGTCAGACAATTGACTCAGATGGAGACAGCTCCTGCAGGCTGGTCTAAGTGGAGGTGAATCCAATTACACAAAATATATGGTGTGCCAAGGTGCACAGACATCTTCATGATGGGTAACAAGTGTTCCAGCTATGAGGATACCTGCATGTAATCAATATCATATTCCTCTGCCCTAACACACATGAACACAGTCTTTTTCAACCTAAATTATTCTAGGATTCTATGTAGAGGTGGCACGTAGGGGTATGGTTTAGTGGTGGACTTGTCAGTCATAGGTGAACAGTTGAACTTGATGATCTTACAGATCTTTTCCAACCTATGTGATTCTATGATTCTGTGAACCATTAGTTCTTGAAACAAAAATCTCTAGTGCACAGGAAATGCAAAGGTTCATGGCAACAGCAGTATTTTTCTTGAGAAATGTTTATATTCGCCAGACCAACATGGTCAGAAAATGTATGCTGTCAGACAACTCGTGGGACTTCTGAGTTGAGCTCTTCTTTTTAGAATGGTTCATTCTGTTTATCTCATGTTAGTAAATTTTTAGGATTTCAGTTAAATTGGTACTTTACTCCAGGGAAAAAGGAACTTGATTCCTCAGGTTCTATCACTATAGCTGTTGGAAGTTAGGAGGATTTGCAGTATTACTTCAGTAAGAAGTGGCAGGTATTAATCTGATTTTGTGTGAAAAGGTTTAAATCTGGACCCAAGCTAGTGATAACATAACAAAATGGCTGTAGCTGAAGTTAAAACTGAAAGCCCATATAGTTTGAGGTCAGAAGGAACTCTTAGACTGCCTGTATATAAAGGTTTGTTAAATTCCATGTATTGTCCATTCACCAAAACCCCCCAAACCAGTCCAGTGTATTCAGTTAGCTCTCCTTTGCACAGAGGAATCAAGGATCAGAAGGACATGGATTCATAGCAGCTAAAAATACACATAAACTGAAAGGGAGAGAGTTTTCTAAAGCAGGGCAAGTCTTTTATTTAACGTAGTTGATGAATAACACTTGTTTTGTTTTCCAGCAGATCAGTCTAATGCTCTTGATACTGATACCTGTTTAAAAATGTGGGACACAGTAGAAAAAAGCCAAAGGCATGCAAAATTGAAAATAGAAAAAGAGCCCGAGATTGATAATGTCCTTTGTTTTCTTTCTGCTCCAAAATTTACAGTTGTACTCCCTCCTTCCCCTGCTAACATGACTAGTGCTTCCCTTCTGAGCTTCCAGGAGATCCAGGGCTGGAATAAACATTCAGACCTTGCCCAGTTCATGTGGACTGACTAGGGGTGTTGGCTGTCCTTGTCCTTGTTGGAAATCAGCTCAGCTTAGGGTTGGGTTTAGAAGAATGCCTTTGGCAAGACATTAGAAGTGGCTTTTTTCAGTTAGAGGTTAGGTTTCCTAAGCAGCTCAGCTAACCACCCAAGCAGTATTTTCCTCTTTCCCTCAGCTAATTGTGTAAAACTGAAATCATGTGGGCAGATTTGTGACTATTTTCACCATTTCATGACAACTTGTTTTCCCAGGTTAAAATACATAGAGTCAAATTACCTATTTGTCTCACTGACATATAGAGAAGACATCACAGAAATATTGAATAATTCCAATTAATCCCTGGTTTCATTCTCTTGTCTTCAAAGGACTGTGTCAAAAATTAATTTGCCCAAATTTTACCTCTCAAAGCAGCTGATTTATTTGCATGTGGGATGATCTTGGGCCATCATAAAATGAGATCTACATAAAAGCACCAGTTTCAGTAAGACCAATAGGAACTGCAGCCTAACTTCTACGGCTACAACCTTCTCCCAGCATGGAGCTGCCATTCCCACAGCAGATGCGCTCCCACCCTGTGCTGAGGTGGATCTTTTGTGGTCACTTGCATGCCAAGCGTGGGTGAGTTTGATGCAAGTGACATACTATTAAGGAGCATTAAGATGAAAGTTCTGTCTAGTTGGTGTGAAAATCAGTCTGCTCAAGGACAGAGTGTGTGCAGGTATGGCTAGAGCTGTTAGAGAGGTGATGTTTACCCTGTAAAGTTCAGGAGCTCACGTGTCTGCAGGTGATGAATTTATGGGAAGAACCAAAGCCAGACCGATTGTCTTCAGTTTTACTTACATCTAAATTGCTCTCCAGCTGGGCTAAGGATGCAGCATAACCTCATTAAATCTATGAAGATTTATTTTTGTCTCAGGACTAACATTTTACTATGTAGCTATTTAGTGAATTGTGAGCTAACATGTTTTAACAAATCTTTTAGTGTTTATTACATCCATTCCCTTGACAATAATTTCAAAATCTGACTATTAAAACAGTACTAGTTTCACTACTCTTTGATGATGAGACTTAGAACTGAGCACTTCATCTTTGCTTTTGAATTAGAATTGTGAAGGTGTAAATTACAGATCTGTCTTTTATAAGTGTTTATTGATCAGACTGTTTTGTAGCAGCAGTTCTGATAGCTTAGCAGTCTAGATTACCTTTCAGTTTTCTTAATTGGGCCACTGAGGTACAGTTAATTTTCAATTTATATTGAGAATAAGACAAGGTGATGTAATACCTTGAGTAACACCAACACTAAAACACCATGATGTACATCATGATTCTAAATACACAAGTTCCTTGTTGAAGTAGATGGAGATGAAGTTAGCTTTATTTACTTTGTATTTTAGGATAATTCTGCCTAATAGTTCCTGTGTGTTCACTAACTTCTGCTGAGACACTAGCTACAGTAAGCATATATGATTTGTCCGAGTGTAATTGGAAAATTCATTCAACATACCAGTCTAAAGCAGTTTAACAGACTAATGAGATGTGCTCATCTGTTTGTGTGTTTAATGACAGGTCAAAGTCATGGTGCGCATTTCTTCCACGCTTGCCAGAGACACATCTGAGTCCAGCTCTTTCTTAAAAGTTGACCCCCGTAAGAAGCAAATCACACTATATGACCCATTGGTCTGCGGAGGTCAGAATGCTTTCCAGAAAAGAGGAAACCAAGTTCCACCCAAGATGTTTGCTTTTGATGCAGTTTTCCCCCAAGATGCATCACAGGTAGGGAATGTATGATCAGGATCATTATTGAAACAGTGGTGTGCACCACAGCCAAATTAATTTCATGCAACAGTATTACTTTCAGGGCCGAATTTTTTCTGCTATCATCATCAATAATGAAATCAGTTTATTAATTTTTAACTGAATAATTGTGTGTTTTGTTTATTCTTTACTGTAAATAATTGCTCCTAAAATTATACATGCAATAAATGTAGTAAATGGTGCCTAGGAGGAAAATCCTCAATATCAACAAATATGTTATAAAATCTTACTATTTGGCGTATACAAAGATTTGATCAGAACTGCAGTTCTCTAATGCAGTCCTCTATTCATTGAGTGGTCAAAAGTTATTTTTACATTGTTGTATTTTGCAGCTTACAATAAGAAGCTGGAGATTTTAATCTACAAATCTTTATTCATGTGTATATCTGCAGATTTCTTTTTTTTTTAATTAGATTTCTTTGGTTTGATGAACTATGTTGCCCAAATGTCAGGAGGGCAGCTGAAAAATAAAGTGGCATTGCAAAATATAATTAGAATACCATACTGTAAGGCTCTTTCTGTACTCATAAACTAAACAGAGCTAGGACACAGGACCAGCTAAAGTCATGTCATTAGGTCAGTCCCTCACCTAGTTCTGGTCCCAGCAGCTGGCATCTCCCAGACTAATGCCTGGATAAAGTTCAAGGGGCTGGCCTGTGAACAGTCCCTTTCTTGGCCCTTTTTTATTTTCTGTTGCAGAGATAGTCTAGAAATAGCCATGAACTAGCTGAATTTATGTGATTTATTATCAAATGTGAAGTGCTTCTCATCAAGGCCTGAACTGATTTAGTTTCATCCACTACTGATAGGCAGTTGCTGCAGAAGCACTATAAACCATTCAGCCTTCTTGAACCTTAAATCTAAGAATGCACAGGGTAAATTTCAGTGTTGTACTTCTTAAAATACTACTAGTCTTCAGAATGGAGCCTACTGCTGCAAAAAGCTGAGAAGACTCATAATAATGTAGAGTCACCTAGCTAGTACCAAAGAGGCTGTTTGTCCCCCTGCTATTCTTTACCCACATGCCAGTGAAATTGAACTCAATCCATAATTGGGCAAATAATAGAGCCTGTAAAAATTCCTCAGTATTGGATTGAATTTTAATCAAAACTGTATTTCAAAATCCCCTAAATAGGCAGTTCTAACAAACCAACTGCATCCCCTTACAATATGTGCATTTCTTTTTAACCCCACAGAGTATGTTGATGCTTCAGCAAATGAAACTTACTTGACACAGAACAAAAGTCCTACTTCATGTGCTTACACAAGTAATGTGATTCCCATCATAGCACAGGTCACATGAATGAGACAAGCAGGGTTAGACTTTTTGATACTTCAACATACTATCTGGAGCAGAGATGACATTACTACGATTTTCCAGTGAAAATACTGATTTTCCATATTATTGTTAATGCCTTTATTTTCTTTCTTCCCCCTTTTTTTCCCCCCTTTTCTTTCTTTTCTCTCTCTTTTTTTTTTTTTTTTTTTTTTTTTTTTTTAAATATTGGTAACAGGCTGAAGTATGTGCTGGGACTGTGGCTGAGGTGATCCAGTCTGTGGTCAATGGGGCAGATGGCTGCGTATTCTGCTTTGGTCATGCCAAGCTTGGTTGGTATTGTTAAATTTCCCTACTTAAGGAGCAAAATGAATATTTTAAGCTAAGATTGTTAATATATTAGATTAAAGGAAAGAAACTTTCATTTGTCTGTGTATATTAACTGTATTTGAAAGTAGTACAACTGTGCATGATCTTGTAGTACACCTTCACTCCTCGCTTACACATCTATTCACTTTGAATATTGTGTAAATGTTGGATAGCATGGTCTTTGAAACAGAAGTTATCTTTGAATTGTTGCTTCATTCTATTCCCTGAGCACTATAGCCATTTTTAGTATTGTGTTCAATTGTTAATGATCAATCCAAGTGATCTACAGTTTTACAAATGTGCTTGGTATCTGAGGCGGTTTGCCAAAATACCACTTTTGTCATGCTTGTAAAGACTGTGAGTATTCAGTTAAATATTTGATGTTTGTGATGACACTATTGAAGTCCTGTCACTGGGCACTCAAATAGTTTTATTTACATTTTGTTCCCTGATTAGACAAGTCACACATTACTAACCTCTTCCTATAGTGTCTTCAACAAGTTTTATTCTAATGGTTAAATAAACGTTATGAGTGGATCAAAACTCACACTGCAAACACTTCAGTAGCATTTCAGATATTCGTGGAAGGACAATAAAAAAGAGAATTGTCATCATTAGTGCACTATTCCTTTGAAATAATTGGATTTTAAGAGTAATCATATGTTTTGCTCATGCTTATCTAATAGTATTTTGAAAGTACTGTCTCCTGAATTAAGAGGGTTTTATTGTACATGTGCAATGATCTCCATTCTTTATTGTCTCAAAGAAACACAGATGTACACATATAACTTAAAAAGATAATTCAGTTTTGCAGGTGATAAAGAAGATCAAGCTGTATCAGGCCATGATTATCCCAAATTATAGGCAACAAAACCTGGAGACTACTGAATGTTGTAATGACACCACCTCTGGTACAGTGAATGGGGCAGGTCCAACTACACCATAAGGCCCCTCTGAACCAGACAGGAGTAACAGTAGGATGACTTCTTAGATATTTAACCCCTTGTGACTTGACAAACACAAGATGGCAAATGCAATGGCAAAGGAAACCACCACTTAACAGTGTTTCACAAGTGCTACATGTCCTTTAGAGAGGTATCCTCTCTAGGGCTTTGCTGGAGCCCAAGTTGAGTCTCTGCACCACCACCATTCCACAAACTATTGACAGACCAGATCTTGACGCAGAGACAATGCGTTCCACATAGATTCAACTTAACATAAGAAATGAAACAAGGTTAAGAAACCAAGAGTACTTGCCTGGAAGGATGTATAGCTTTATCATTTGGCTTATAAATTTAGGAGCTTCAGAAAACTTACCTAAAACCATTACATGTAGTGACACCTAAAGCAGTGTAATATTACACTCTGTGTCTGTTTCTAATCAGCAAACTTTTGCAACAAAGACAAGCCAGAGCTATAATTGCAGAGTCAAATAATACCAAAAAAAGGGATGGTTTTGACCCAGATGAAGTATTTCTTCTTGTGGACCCATTTCTGCATGAAATGACCATATATACCTGTTACGAGTTGTGGGTTTTTTTTTTCCCTCTTTTGTTTGTTTGTGTTTGGTTGCTTGGTTGGTTTTTGTTTGTTTTTTGTTTTGATTGTTTTGGGTGTTTTTGTTTTTTAAATTTTCTGAATAAAGTTTCATCTGTATGATTCTGGGAGGTTTATGTCAATACCAACCCCAGCATATAAAATGTAATATGGTGATTTGAAGTAAAATGGTATTGTAAGGATATTACACTTACGGTATCTAAAGTAGGAACTTTGAGAGATCATGGTACTCCTGCTCTGTTCAATTCCCTCCACAATTTACCCACATCAGAGGCTGCAGTACTGAGTGGTAGGGGCCTGCAGCACCCTGCCTGGGGAATGGGAGATGTCAGGGGAATGCATGAGGTAATGATTTTTGAAAGCAGCTCAAGATTTCATCTGCATTCCCCATGTACTATTTGTCTACCTGCCTATCTTTTTCCTTTGCTGACTGTCCTTGTAGTGAAGTTGTTTTCATGAGATTGTGCAGGATAATCTCTCTTGGCAGAAGGCTGTGAAGGTCCTGAGAATGATGTTATATTTTCTTCATCCACCCATTCCTGACAGGGAAGTCATACACCATGATTGGGAAGGATGATTCCATGCAAAACCTTGGCATAATTCCTTGTGCCATCTCATGGCTCTTCAAGTTGATTAATGAACGGAAAGAAAAGACAGGAGCCCGCTTCTCGGTCCGAATTTCTGCAGTGGAAGTGTGGGGGAAAGAAGAAAATCTGCGAGACCTGTTATCGGAAGTGGCTACAGGCAGCCTGCAGGATGGCCAGTCTCCAGGTGTCTACCTTTGTGAAGACCCCATTTGTGGCATGCAGGTGAATCCAAAGTTCATTTTACACTGAAACAATAAACATAATTTTTTTTTTTTTTTTTAGCTATTGAGATGGTTCGAATTCAAGAGCTACCCAGAGCATAAAGTTTATAGAGTTGGAAGTGTTTACTTTAAAACATGAAGGAACTTTATGACCTGCAGCTGCAGGGCCATCTGCTCTCCTGGCCTAAATATTTGTACCTCTGGTATAACTGATATTTAGCAGGGGCTTGTGTTTGCAATAAAATGTGAAAACATTCACTGCAAACAAAATTCACCTCGTTCTTAAAAAAAAATAAAAAAGTGTGATTTCTCTTTTGTAAAACAGCAAGCTAAAATATTTACAGTACTGCACAAATAGCTGTAGGCCATTAATATGGCTGTTTATTTCTTTATAAACCACATTATTTATAGCATTTGCATTAGCAATGTTGCAGGAAGCATTAATCGCTACTTATTAATTGCTGCCAGGAAGTAAATTCCTGAGCTGGGCAAGTCAAGAATAACTTAAACTCTTCTCAGCTTTGGAGTTTTAGCAGGAATGAGTAACTGGCTCATGCATTTTCTGGGTAATCATGAGGAGTTCTCAGCAGCCTTATTTTTCCTCCCCTCTTGGTCTGAGGGGAAAAAAGGGCTATTCTTTCATTTTGCTGTCTTTAAGGGAGTAAGTACACTTTTTGTATGAGTAGATGAGGAGGGAGCAAATAAGCATGATGGAGCTTGAATACATTCTTTCAACCTGAAAGGCAAAGGTTGCTTCCATCAAGAACCTGCAAAGCCCTGGCTATCCAAAGATGGGGAATGGAGGGAGAAAGGAATAGACCTACACGGTCATCTACACTATATCCAGCTCCAAGCCTCTAGAGATCATGATTCCCATCTACACAAGTCATGAACTATGAGATTTTAAACAGCAAGTAATAAATTTTTTGTCTTATCTCTTTGTGGTTTAAGCCTTTTAGGCATACTTAGGTCATATTTTTCATTCTTTTCCACCCTATTTAAGGACTACAGACTTGTGTCTTGATTTTAAATAAAAATTAGGGTTCTCATTATCATTTAACTCCTGACTTTAGTGTTTTATGAAATATTTACAGTATCTCAGGAGATCTCACCCTCTGGTATCCAGTAATGGGTGCAGTCTAGTAAATTTAAGAGATTTCAGTCTTCACCGTTCCTGTTGGGGTGATAGATGGGTCAGTTAAGATCTGAATTAGCAGACATATGTTACATGTGTTACATTAATTCTTTACTAAGGTATTTAAGCACAATAGGAATAATAATAAATATCCCATTACTGTGACTTATTTTCATATAGATACAGACAGAACAGCTATATACAAAATGAATTATTTTAGATCAGGGAAGAAGAGGTATCTTCATGAGACATCTATGTATCTCTGTAGTGTAAAATAACAAATTAAATTGCAAGGAAAAATGCCTTTTTATGTGTGCTTAAAAGACACAGTGACATTCTGGAGTCATGTGTCCTACACCTGCATTCTCCAAATCCTCAGGTGAAGGGAGGATATTATATTATAGCCATAGAGATATGCAGAATCAGCAGTGTGTATAGCAAATGAATGATCACCATATGTCATACTGTCTGTCACTGGACCTTTCCAAGTATGCACATTTTCTTGTTGCTTACATTAGTGAGATCAGCCCACAGACTGGCGTGCCTTCTGCTTGCCTTGTTAACTCCTTCCTGACCCCCTTCCTCTTCTTGAGAGAGCTTAGCCTTCACCTGTGTCACCCCATCCCACACACAGCCTCAGCTTTACCCCTTCTCAGTCTGATTAATGGCTGCAAAGACAGAAGTACTGTCTTTAGAGAACTTTACTTCTAGCTATATTATATAGCAGGGGAGCAAACCCCAAGAAAGGGAATTGCTTGCTGTTTTTATGCCAGACAAAACAAGTTTATTCTATGGGCTGTGAGCCAATTCTGTGTACTGCCAAAACTGATGCCATCAGACTGCACAGTCACGTGTCCCTTTCACAGACAAACTAATCTTAGGTGACATGAAACATGCATGCATTCCTAACGTTATGGGAGGGTTAATAATATCTGCCCTCCTAAGCTGTCTGTCACTTTGGGGGGTTAAGAGCAGGCTGGTGACTGGGACTGAGGTCCAACAAATGTGAATGTATGTACATTACCTGCCTTGTTTCATTTAATGGACTACCCTCGTTTTTGAGGAGGTGCGTAAGTTTTAGGTATGAAGGGGCAAGGAAAAGGCTTCTCTTCTGTGCTGCTCCCTGTATGCCATGGGAGTGAACACAAGCTTCAGTTCTGTTATTTCCCAGATTTATCTTGGACAATTTTTCTGTGGACTGCTCCTTTACAACACTTTCTGAGGGGTAACAGGTATCCCTGCCACTGCCACTCTCCACCAGCTGTTGAGTTACGAATTGACGTGTCTTCCACCATATTTTTTTACCACTTCTAGCTGTCAGGGCTCCTGGAGGGCATGTTATTGCCTCTGCCAGTGTCAGGAGGGTCTCATTCCTTTGGCACCTCCTCCTTTTTGGTCCTGGCAGAGGGCAGTGTATCCACAGTATGTGTTGACTGGTGGAAGTTGTCTGGTGGTGTTGGCTTGTGTGGGAGTTTCTAAATCATTTCTCCCATGTGTTAACTGCAGCTTCAGAATCAGAGCGAGCTCCGTGCCCCTACAGCAGAGAAGGCTGCCTTCTTCCTCGATGCTGCCATCGCCTCACGCCGCAGCAGCCAGCGGGACTGCGATGAGGAGGATCACCGCAACTCCCACATGCTCTTCACTCTGCACATCTACCAGTACCGCATGGAGAAGAGCGGCAAAGGCGGAAGTAAGCTATCCTCTTTCTCCTTTCTCTTTCCTCCAAGCCTGTCTGGCATCTGGTTTTACATGGGCCTTTAAACAATACTCTTTAGTGGTGAAAATTAGGAGAGTTCTCCATTCAGCGTGGGGTGGGGCCATTCCTACCGACAGATCATCCGACAGATCATCCATGTACCCAGTGAAGATCCACCAAAGGCCATTAGCGGCCACTGGGGATTATTACCATCACTTGTCAGTTTAGTTGCTGTTGTGAACATACTGACAGTTCTCAGCCCTGTGTGGGCCTCTGTATCTAAACAAAAAGGTGCTTTTCCCATTGTCTTATTATTATCTTTACAGATAATGTTGGGGTAATGGATTAAAATTTTGTCGTGACAGGAATTCCTTGCCACCCTTGTGTTAACTGTTTCTCTTCAGCACCTAAATAGGGCAGTGTATGTGGAAGCTCACGTTGGCAGTGCAGAAACTGGGAAGCTGATGTTGGCAATGCAGGAACTGTAGCTTATTTTGGAGATATATGTTATTTTAGTTGCTGGCCCGACTGTCTGTGCACAAAGGACTCTCTTGGTTCTTTGTAAAGGCTCTGGACTTTTCAGATAGGCTTGCTTCCTGTCTTTGCTATAGACACTTTCTCTGTCTTGTGTCTTTTCTTGCATCTCCCACTTGTAAATGAGGAAAAGATGCTTCCATGTTTACTTATATATTACTATAATTTTCAAATGTTTCATTTGACTCACACCATTTATATTGTTTTATTGTATTTGTCTTCTGTTTCAAGACTCCCAAATTGTTTATGACTGCAGATATAAAGAGAGGAGTTTTTTAAGTAAGTTCCATTGATATAAGATTTGTATAGTATAAGAGGCACCCCTGCTGAAAACGAAAATTCTCATGTTAAAATTATTTTTTCAAATAATCATTTTTTACAGGGAAAAATGTTTGTTTGAAAGACACTAGAGACATCTGCTTCTTTAAATTTGTGGTCTTAAGCAATTCTGCAGAAACAGCATATGTTTCAGCTCCTGGCTCTCTATAGGTTATCTGTAATAAGGAATAGATTGCAAGATATGATGAGTAGTGGGGGATCACCACTGCAGTATTAATGACTAATGTTTGAATGAAGAAAATTTACATTGACTGTACTTATAACACAGAAAGACAGAAAGTTGCTCTAAATGGAAATGCAGCTTGCATGTGTTTAAGTAATAACCCCTGTGGAATTAGCAAGCAGAAATCTCAATTAACTAAAGGTTTATTAATTAACCACCCTGCGGTGGAAATGAAGACTGTGAATACTCAAACAGACTGGTTTATAGAAATAAAATTACTGGAGGAATAATTATTGCAATTGTTTAATATTTCATGTTTTTTACTGCATGCAGGTATAGGTACACACAGCCCTATTCTACTATTTTCATATGCCATTAATAACAGGGTAAATGTTATTTTCCTGTGGTTATAATTTCAAAAAAGAAGACGTTGCTGTTGGGTTAGAATATGACATGCTTTGCCCACTGCCTTTAGTTATATCTTTGTCTCATGACCGTACCACCTCCTGTCTTCAAGTTCCCATATCTGACTGGCCGTACAAGTTAGGCAGGGTCAGATCTCTCTGATAATTGAATGAGGGGGGAATTCCAGCTGCTCAGAAAGGGCGCCTACTGATTATCACTGTCTCCTGCTGTAATGAAGGACTTCTCAGAAAAAAAAAAAAAAGAAGATAGTAGAGATATATAGATTCCAGTAACAGGATTAAAAAAGAATAGGAAGAAGGGCCGGGTGAGGAGGGGGGGAGTGGGGGGAAGAGAAAAAATAAGAAACTCAGCTTCTAAGGGATAAGAGATTAAAGGGCTGGCTAACATATGATTGTGGTAAAAAATGACTGTTAGAATAAGGCATTGGTACTGTACTTACCTCCTTGTTAGATTCATTACCAGGAATGTCATGAAGCAGGCCTAGCACCACTGAAATAAATGACATTGTGGCAGAACTAGCACAGTCATTTTTCATCTGTCAGCTCTGCAAAGTCTCAGTGGCCATGGACAAAAACAAGTGTTATGATGTTTCACTTCTTTTCTCTATAGTTGCCATGCACGTTAGTGGAGAACATTCCTAATAAAAAACTTCATTTTCAGATGAAGCAAGTGAATCTGCAATCTTAAAAATGTTGTTTTGACATGTAAATTAAGTTAAAAGGCAAAATCTAGTCATTTATCTTATTCTGCATTTCCTCAACCTGTGTAATAGGAATATATGTGGAAACAATATGACTGAGCTTTTGAAAGGTAGTGATTTCTTTAATTTTCTTTTGTTTCCCTGACATCTGGTAATCTTAGCAACAGAAATATTCATTATATATTACCCAGTAATGTCACCTGCAGTCATTTTCAGTAGCAACTAAACACATTTCTTTGTTTGTTTGTTTTTTTGTTTTTGTTTTTTTTTTTTCAAATAAATGATTGGGAGAGACTCGAAAAAGGTCATTTCAGCCTTCTGAATGTAGCAGTCTTAGAGGATTCAGGGACTCTTGAGTTTAAGATTTTTAAGGACTTTTAGAGGGGAGACAAAAGTCCTCCATGATCAGTTCAGAGGTGGAGATGTTTTTTTGGTTCCCCAAGGAAGCCTAACTTTCTGTGGTGAGTGCAGGAGCCCGTAGTGTGTGTGAATACTGCTTCCTTGTGAGAGGAACACATAAAAGTCCGGTGTTGCCAAACACATGATGTAGCTGAAGAACTAACAGGACTTAAATGCAGCAGAAGTCACTGTATTTTAACAGTTTTTGACAGAGATACAGGATACAGTTTTGGAATGTTATGCTCAAATATCATAGTATAGATCAATTTCACAGAAAGAGTCTTCTGTCTTCTTTTGTCTTCTCTCTACTTTCTTTTTTTTTCCCTCTGCTTATTCTATTTTCATATCTTCCCCTTTCCTCTTCATTTTTTGTTTTTCTTTTATAATAAAAATCTACTTGTAGTGGTGTTGTTATTTGTTTTAACTAGTCATTAACTACAACTGAAACAGAATTATAGAATTGTATATAACACATTCTACAGAAACCCCTTATTTTTTTATAGAAAATTTAGTGTCATGCGAGACACCAGGTAATAGGACTAAGCAGTGAGTTGTCTGTGTTGTCTTGCAGTGCTTGCAAAATAAAGTCTCTTTCCTTATTTTTTCAGTGTAGGTTAACATGTTTAAGCTATAGCTAATAGTTATATTTATCTTTAGCAGCTGTATGTTTTCTATATTTATATACATTTTCATAGCAGACTTTCTTTCTGAATCTGAAAAATCATATGATTGTACGCCACCTTTTTGTCAATATGCAGAAGTTTAACAAATGTCTTCCTCACTTTTCTATGTAGACTTATTTCTTTCTACCTCTTAAAGCACCAATGTGCCTGTATGCCATGGCATGGTATCACAGCTACTGAATGCAGGGCCATTGAAAAAGCATGCTTGTGATTGATAAAACATTTCCAAAGCAATCAAATACTGCTGTAAAATTCTTTTCTAATGTTCCCATCATGTAGTTGCTCCCATTGCTTTCTCTGCTTGTGATAGATGTCTCTGCTTGGTGCTAATACTTCTATTTTCTAAATGTGTAACTTGAGATGCTCTGTAAAAAAATTTCACAGATGTCTGTGAATTTATTTGCATAGAGATGAACTCAGATGTGAAAGTATTTCCAGTGCTGTTTAAGGTAGGTTTGTGTCCTCAAATATTGCTCTTGTGTTTTGAGTTAAGATCCTAGAAATAAAACTGCCTTTTCCTACAGACCGTTTCTAAACTAAGTCCTGAGAATAGGGAGGAGTGGTCAAAGATTGAATGCAAAAAACTGATCTAGGAAATTGTCTTGAGGTAGTATAGAGTTAGAAGCACTTCTGCAAAGTCTACATAATCCTCACCCTGTGTTCATAAGGAACTGTAGGCTTTTAAAGGGAGCAAATGTCTATTAGTCTTATTGTTTCAATGGTAACATCTTCTTACTCTAACAATAATGTATTGATACAGAGTAAACAAGACAAAAAAACATAAAGGTCTGTTGCCAGTTTGACAGAAGCTGTTTTCAGAACAGAGGATCTACTTCACAATCCATCACCCATGGCATGGCAAACCTTTCTTATCTGAAATGATAATGTAAAAGTATGTAGACTTGCAGCAAAGCTGAACATCTTGCAGACGTCACAGGTTCTTCTTAAGATACAGTATTCATGATGGGAAAAATAAGAGAAGGATCCTTGTTCACTAAGCAGCAATTCACAGCCTGTAGTTTTCCAGACAGAGGAACAGTAGTGACAGAGACAGAAACAGAGCCAACTCAGGTACAGGCCATTAGAGATATATTTAAAAAAATTAAGTCATGATGGTGACTCACACAAGAGTTAACAGTTTTTAAACAAGTCTGGAGTAGACAGCAATGTACAGCAGTAAAGACTGACAATGAGTTAACAGGACTCCTACAGTTTGTGTCTGCTAACATGAGTTACAGAAGGTTTCTGCGTTGTTTCCTCTTCACAAGTTGTGGTGAGTCTTCTTGCTTTCATGGGAAGCTGCTCTTGGAGGCTCACACTGACTGTTTGCTTTCTTTGTTTATGGCAGTGTCTGGAGGTCGCAGCCGCTTGCACCTTATTGACCTGGGCAGCTGTGTGAAAGTACTCAGCAAAAACCGTGAGGGAAGCTCTGGCCTCTGTCTCTCATTGCCAGCACTGGGCAATGTCATCCTCGCCCTTGTCAATGGAAGCAAACACATCCCATACAAGTAAGTGGTATTCTGGGTTGCACCCAAATGAGAGGATGCTTGAAAGCAATTTGCCTGTCTGGGCCTGAGGCAGATTTGGGGAAGGAGGGAACGAGACTGCTGGAGTCAGTGCAGCCCTCTTAAGGTACCTGATCTAACCTTACATCTGGTAGCTGCACTGTATTTGACAAACAGATTTCAAAGAAAGAAATAGGACTCAGGTGCCTGAAAGATCCTAAGGTTTGAAGTTCAGCATACTAGCGTTTTGTTTTCTGGGACTGTTCAAAGAATTTTTCAATGTTTCAAAACATGTGACAGTGTTTAATATTTATTCCAAGGAGAGAAACATTGGTGCCATAATGCAGCACTATAGAGAAAATTATTTTGCTGTCTATTGTGTGGAATTCACTTGCTCGAAAATATATTTCACAATGAGTTTGCATGTTTGTCAAGAGATTCTTTCTGTGATCCAAGGTTACTTTACTTTTTTTTTCTTTTTAAAATATGGTTTGAATCTCAATGTCAGCCTTTCACTTGCAAAAAAAGAAGTAGGCCCTATTTGTCACACTAGACAAGTGGCCTTTGCTACTGCAGGTAGCTTCTGGGAAATGAGAGGAATTGCTCACCTAGTAGATATGCTTTGTACTCATTTCTCTTCATCATTGTCTCGTCCCATTTGTCATGTGTGCAGGTCTGAGAGGAAACTTGGACTCATTACCCAACCCAGACAATCACACTGCCTTCCTTTTGAGAATTTCTGATTCTGTGGACAGTATTGCTTTTCTCTAACCTAGAGCCTAAGGAATAGCAACTAGCATCGTGGGAATGGCTTACAGTAGCAATTTACAATCAAACCGCCAATGAATGTCACCATTCATGAAGGACAAGCATATGACATCAGGAGTTAGGAACAACAGGATGACATGGAAAACAAACCAAGTCATTTACAGAGCAATATTTCAGTCCATGTATTTTATCCTTTTTATCATTTGAAAGGCTGCAAACATGATTATTTTCTCATGTTCATTCAAGGTTTCTTATTTGATTTTGTCTTCATTTTGGAAAGTAAAAATTAATTGAAATAGCTTATTTTTTTTTTTTCTCTTCTAACCTTTGTTTTCAAAAATTATTTAGAAATCTGAATTTAAAACATGTTTTCTGGAAATACTCCCATTCCTGGAACTCAGTCAGACTGGAATTCAGTTGGGGGCCAACAAAATTTCTTTGTATTTATTGAATGTTTTGTGAATCATGCACTTAGTCAGAGCGTGAAAATAGTTTGAATTTTGCACTTAACAAAGTGTAGTTCAAACTATACTTACCAAAATTCTCCCTTCCATTTGGATTTTATGGATTGAAGGGGAAGTCAACAGTAGGAATAGAAAAAATTACATTAATGATGCTCCCAAGGCTAAAACAAAACATACAAGGAATAGTTACCAAATACAACAATTGTCTTTCCTGGCAATGACTGACCAGCAGAAAAACATTACCAAACCTTTCTTCTACTTGCTGCATGTCCAATCTCTTACACAGCCAGAGGTGCCAGCATAGTTTTTCATCAGAGTCTGTACTGCTGAAAGAAGATCAAACCTCCCTTCAGGCAACAATCTCCTCTTGAATTCACTCTTTTAAGAACAGGTATTATAGAGAAGTTGGTCATCTGTAAATCAGAGGCAATGTCCTGTTTCTGAGGAGGACTTTTAAAACGTAATCTGAAAAAATAATATTGACCTGTTTTGGAGGAAATTTTGTCTTCTTCTTGCTGAGTAGAATTCCGAAAGCATTTTTTCCCATATGTGATGTATTCGTGAACAATGGAAATAGGAGTTTTGATGACTGGATGAGCACAAACACCATTTGCTTAGTTACCTGGCAGTACAGGTGTGTGCTGCTCCTTGGTGGAAAGGGGGATGTAGGGGTGTATGTGCTGCACTGTAGAAGAGTCTGAGTATCCCACATACAGATGTGATATGTGTTCAGTGGCATCTCTTGTTTAGAGCAAAGACTAGCATATCTAGCTGAAATAATTTCCACTTCTATATGGGTGTTTTCTTTCATTGCTAAGGATAAAATTAAATTTTTGTTCACTGCCTTTTTTGAGTGGGACCAATGAATACAATGGAAGTGTTTTCTTATGTGACAGCTCTGCACAATATGTGTGGTCTCAGCAAATTTCCATAGACCAGCAGACAAAATGGAGCATGTTTTTTTTTCATCTGAGCTAATTAACAGACATTAAGTATTTTATGTCAGCCTGTCAGTAGGCACTGTATGGCTTCCTGGGAGCCCAGACACTCACAACTCATAGGTTTTCTCTTACTGCAGAAATTTGGTTCTCTAAACTCTGAGAGGCTACAGACTCTTAAACTCCCTTCAGTGCTGTATCCAGCTTTATCTCCACAGGTAGTAGTTGTAGGGAAAAGCTTGTTCAGATTCATAGCTGGTATAAGCAGATGCTACTGCATTGCCTTCAGTGGTCTATGTGTTTGTGCCAGGGATGAATTTGCCTCTATGCCTGTAGTCTCTATGAAAAACACATGCTGTTGTTCAGCACATGCTTCTTTTCTTTTATTGTTACCCATAAGGCTAAGACTTGAAAGCCCTTAAGTTGGATTCTTACTCCCTTAGGAACACCCCCCACCATACACCCCCATTTTTCGGAATACTGACAAAGATTGATGGTAGCTTTAGCAGGAATTTGTCTACTGAAGTTGTAAGATAGCAATGTAGAAATTCTCAGACATCAAATGATATAGTTTGGTATAGTTTGGGATCTTGTCCTGCATCCAAGTTAAATTCCACATGGGTCTAAAGAATGGTCAAGAATCCCTATAATGGGAAAATACTTGCAACTAATGAGTGACCAGGCCATTATTTTTGGTAGTTTGTACCTTCCATATATGTACTTATAATCTCTAATATCTCAGTGATTTATCTTTTTGCCACTATTATGTCCAGACCTATTCTGAACCTTAGTAAGCACAGCATTCTGTCATGGTATGAACCAGTGAGTTCTTCTAGCTCAGCACGTTATATAAAAATAGATTTTTTATTTTGACTTAAATACATTGCCATTTTATGTCATCAAGTTTTTTTTTCTCTTCAGTTATGAACAAATTCTTCAGAAGACTGGGCAAGAATTGTTTTCTCCATAAAAATTTTCTTCATAAAAATTGGAAAGGCGCACTTGCAAACACAAGAAAGAGCAAGAGAGTAAACTCCTACCCTGACCAAATGTGACAGGGCTTGGAGCTGCTGCGGAAGGCTTTTTCTGAGCTGTGGTGTTTGTTAGTGCCATTTTATGTTTTTAAGAGAATTGCAGTTTTACATTAGTGCTGCATTATCTGCCTCTGAGTTCCAAGATGAATGTTTTAAACCCTCAAATGAACATCCATTTGCACAGGCTCCAGATACTGGTTTATATAGCTCACTATTCAAAAATTACTCGAGTTGCTAGGCAACGTGGGTGGTGATAATTCATGGTAATACTGTTTTGGAAATAGTAATTTTTATACATTTTAATGACTGTGAGAACGCAAGAAAACTGTATAGGAAAGTGCAAGGCTTTATGAATTTCTCTTTCAGAAATTGTTGCTTCTTTTATTTAATAGGTTTCTCTCTTACTGTGCTTTTCCAATGTGCTAGTGTTTCTGGAGGCATCCTATATTTTGGACTACATGCTCATCCAAGGAGGAAGTCTTGTCTGTAAAATAATTGGGTGTGAGTTAAAAGCATGAATTTTATTCTTGGCACTTCTGCTTCTCCATCATATGGTTGCGGTTCCTCCCAGATCTTACATGCTGCTATTGCTTTTTTCAATTCTATCTGCAGAAAATAAAATTATATTAAGTGACTGGTGGAAGTTTGTGCAAGAGGCATCATGGCAGAGCCACCATGTTTTAAGATCTAATCTGGTATTTAAACCAGCTGGGTTCAAGTATGGATTCTTTCTTTCTGCATGACCTTCCGAAAATAAATTATTTATATATTTATTTATTTATTCCCATTTATAAAACTGAACTAGAAAACATTCAAATAGAACTTTGTAAAGGGCATTCAGAATTGGCAAAAAGCATTATGTACTTTTTAACTGTTGCTAGGACTCTGTTACCTTGTATTTTCCTGGTTTTAGAGTTAACGAATCACATAAATGGCCCTAATGGAATGTAAAATCTGCATTTTTTTGGTCAAGGGTAGAATATAATTTCTTTTAAGAGAAAAGGGAAAATGCTAGGTTATAGTATTGTGGTATACTAATCAAAAGAATGAACTATATATTAGATATTTTCTGTATATCAGATATTGTCTTTAAATTGTTAGTTAATTATTGGAATAAAAATGCAAATGAGACTTGGATGGATCTAGTAATAGAGATTCTTAGTTAAATGAGTGTATCTATCTGCAGTTGTTTCATCTTTGTAAAAAACTGTGCATGAAGAGAACAAGGATGTCAGGCATCTTTTGTTTATGTGTTGTGCCTTTGCATTTTTAGCATGAGTTATATTCTTTTCCTCAGAAGAAGTGGTAGTGGAAACTTTTCAGAAACAGATAAGGAAAGCTAAAAACAAGTTCACAATACAGTTCTTGTACCATAACTAGTACTAGCACTGGAGATTTTATCCTTATTTATGAGCTTTTACTAAATCCTAGTTTTGTTGAATTCATACAACCATGTCTGCTTACTAGGCCTAAGAATTTGGTGACACATTTGAACTATACTGTGAATGAACAATCTATTTAATGGTCACTTCATCGGCATCTAAACCTATAATAATTTTTTTGATTTTCATAGAGAAATTTAAATCACTTTTACTTTCCACTGCTTCACCTATGACTTCTATTCCTTTCTTTTGCTCCTCCTCTGTGGGAATATGGTGCAAACACCTCAAAAAGCCTAAGAAAAAAAATCTGGTGTACCCTTGGGAATCTCCAATCTTTCTGTGTTAATTTAGTACTGAGTATACTAGAAGTGAATAAAGAACTGTTTTGCTGTTTTACTTGTGGAAATGTAAGAGCAAAAGAAGGACAGAAGAGACAGCTGGGACAGAAAAACAGGGTTGAGAAATTGCCCAAAATGACTGGGATAGCTCTGAGAGACACTGAAGTCATGTGTAGAGGAGACAACAATTCACAGAAAACTGGGAATCAAACTACAAAGAAGAAATGAGCCTATATAAAGAGAGGAATAAGCCTGAGAAATACCCCTCAATGATCCAGTTGTAGGAGAGCGGTCAATAGATATTTTGTTGAATGTGAAATAGTTCCTGATTAGCTATGAAAACCACAAGCTGCTCAGGAACAAAAAAAATTTCCATGATGCTGGCAGCCAGGTCATATGGAGGAGAGCCTTAGGTAACAGACACTGAAGCCATTGGATCAGTGCCATCTTACACCGGCTGAGGACCTGGCCTTAGGTGCCTGCACTTTGACACTGGGCAGAGGGCTTTGGCAACACGTAAGCGCAGTGCAGTTGCCTTCAAGAGCACTGAAGCACTGTCAGGGCAGATATAATGAGGACTTGCAGCATCTGGAAATTACTTTCACCTTTCGGGTTTTTCTGTATCTGACAGTTTTACTAGGTTGAATTTCTGACAATTTCCTCCCTTATTCCAGAGAACTACATAAAATAGATGGAATCAGGGATGCACAGTCTGTGAATGTAGGACAACTTCTTCCATTTTATTAGAGTAATCTAATCTGCTGCTCAGGAGTACGAGGATAGCAGATTTTCATGCCCCAGCAATCACTGTTGTAGTGTTCATCAGCAATGCACTTTATTGTAGAATAGTTTATACAGCTGATAGTGCAGATTTGAGCTTTATCTGCACACAGCTTACAGTATTATGCTTTATGATCAAGTTAATGAGAGATAGTAGACAAAATCCTCAAGGAAAGCTTCGGTGGAGCTGCCATTCCTCAGCTTTGTTTTTTCAACTCAGTCCTGCCAGCCTGGCAATGTGATAATAATTGGAGCAGAGGTGTTTGTGTAGTGGGTGTAATATGTTGCATGCACTGAGCCTGAACACCTGTTACACCAGGTTTACAACAGATTTCAGCTGACAGACTCCATCTTGCACAAGTATTCAACTGGGAAGAGTCAGGCCTCACAATCTAGCTCTTCTAATGCTCTTTGAACCTCTCAACAAATTACTACTTTGTGGATACTGTAACAAGCAAATAATGATGGACTGCAAAATGAAATGAGAAGGGAAGTGCTTGTGGTTTATAGTCAGACTTAATAGCAATTAGTAATTGCATTTAAATAGCCATTCCTATGAGCAGCAGATAGTTGCATCATGGAAGGACACTACTTTGGACCCAGGCCAGCATAGACATGACTGGTAATGAACAAGCAATCCAATAGCGTGCAGTTATTCCTGAAATATAGCTTGAATGGAACCCAAATAGGCAACTGTGGTGATTTCATTTTTCACAAATTAAGCTGTACTTAATTCATTAAAATGCCATTTTGAACCTTCAGTCAGGGTATCCAGCAGTTTATTCTCACCTGTTCCACCACTGGGTCAAGCTCAATTGAACATTAATACATTTTCTCTCATGAATATGTGGTGATAATTCATTTCATGTATAATTGAACAATTTTTAAATAGTCATATCCTTGGAATAACTAGCTCTTGTACAAAGCAGCAAATTGTCAAAAAGCATGTAATAATTTTTATTAGACTTACTTCACATTTTTCATTATCTCCAGTTTTGTGAATAGTTGCATATGGATATGATGTGTGAAATTAACTTTCATTTCCCTACTGATCCTTCTTTCCTTGCACAAAACCAGTGTGACTCAGGGCAAAAGACATCCCACTGCAGTCAACCAAAAAAATCAGCTTTTCTTTGTATAGTGCGAGTATGTAGGCCCTTGTTTGGAGTTGGGCATCTCATTGCTAAGAAAAGGTTCAGACTGCAGGGAATTTAAATGAGAAGGAAGAGGAATTGTGAATGGTCTGAGATGAAAGGGTTACTCACCTATAAGAACACCATGACATAAATAAAACTTCATAGCTTGCAGGAAAAAGGAGACCTCTGAGAGAGTAGATGACAACTACTCTGTAGTACTTCAAGGATATGAATACACACAGGAGGAGAGAATTGTTTCTGGTGAGACAAAGTGACAGAATTCTTTCTTTCCTTAAGTAATGAGATGGAGGAATATAAAATTTAAAACATACCAACAGGGATTCCTGTAAATCAGTGGAATAACTACCCAAGAGCTGAAGTGAACACTTCCTTGGTAGAATGATTTAAAAGCAAAATAAATGTGTAACTAACAAATATCAAGGAACAGTTATATAATAAACTGTTTAAGATGGATTAGGGACTAGGCTTATGCAATTTCAGTACAGAGTTCTGGGTCCAAACCTTTGACAATTTTCAATAGCTCTACTTCCATTTTGATAATTCATCTTCATCCTTGATTGTAAAGTGTCTGCACATGACTGGCAGATATACAAATAAACAATAAAATAATGTTCTAGTGTGTCTGCTAGAATCAACTGTTTTTAGGAGCCTGAAAACCAACAGTTGTGTGGGTTGTTACACTTGTATGACATCAAAGAAATCCAGAAAGCCTCAGCAGTGTTTTTCTCAAGACTTTACCCTAGCAGGGATATGGATTGTCCAGTCCATTCCTGTGACAGATGATTTAACTCTGTTAACTGCTTTTTTTCCTTCATCATTTAGTTACACAATTTTTTTAAGATCTCTTTCTCTTTGAATTGCAAAATCAAGTTCTCCCAGTGTTTGATCCAAAACTCAGTGTAAATCAATGGAAATCTTTTTATTGGGATTTGACTTAAACCCACAGATTAGAAAACATGCTTATATCTAATTAGATGAGATAATCCTCAAATCCTTGCTAAGGGATATTTCATGCTCAGTATTTGATGATTAACAGCTTATTTGTTGAAAGCAGCAGTATGTGGTTATGTGTTACCTAATGATGAGTTTGTTTGGGATTGCAAGGGATGTAATTGATGGAATTGGTGAATGGGAAAACTGCAAAAGTACAATCATCTATTGATTGGTTGCTGATGGGTCTGTGACCATGAATTTGGAGCTCAAGAAATTTGTACAGAAACTTGCTGCTTAAATGGAGATTTGTGACTACTGGAGTGGCATAAGCAGGACTATTTGATTTTTTTCTTCTATGTGTATAAATAGTATTCATGACCTTAACTTAAAAATAAACAAAACCTTTGTTTACATTTTCTGGGCAAATAGTTGAACAATTTTTCTTCAAACTCTTTCTTTTCTTGGACTCTATTTGACATCACCCCCTCGATGGAGTAATAGGCCCTAGAAGCTTTTAAGAGAATTGTGTGGTTGTAAGTGGAGTGTGTTTCAGCCAGTTTGCCTTACTGCTTCATGAGTATTTGAATAGCATTACAACTGCAAGATGTTTGTTTTTTTTTTTTTTCCCTTTACAAACTTTTATTGAAGTTCTTATTTTCATAGCATGTTTGAGAGCAAAGCAATGAAGATTATCCTCTTGTGCTCTTCAGATGCCAGATTCTGCTGGATGATCAAAGTTTTCTGGCTGGTGGTTGCCTCCAGGTCTACACACAATGAACAGATGTGAAGTGGATTTTTTAAAATATGCATTGACTTTTTAGAGTTAAGCAGTCTGATTAGAATGATCTTCTAAAATATGAAAATTACCTCTCTCCTGCTGCATGATGAACTTGTTAGATTATTTTAATTTTTAAAATGTTGTTTATTTATAAATGCCATCCAGGTGACATGATTCCTAGCAATATTTGACAAGATTCAGTAAAATTAATGTCAGACAGCAGGTTTAGCTGTTTTAGCTGTATTTTCTTTTAGCTATGTTTTGTCTTATTATCCCACCAGAAAAACTGTTCTACCTGCCATATTTAGAATTATTTTCCAATCAGTTAATTTTAAGAGATGGTGGGAGTTACTAGATTGTTTCTCTCCCTATTCCTTAGTTCACACTCTTGGTCAGAAATAAAGCTTTACTCTGAAAATCAGTGACATAATGTACATCCACAGATAGATACATATCAGCCCTTGGAGTATCAGGTCTTCTGGTTCCTTTTGATATGGCTGGTTCTAGAGAGAAGAGAGCTGAGTAGCAGTATGATGGTGGCAGCTGTTTTGGATGCTGTTACATACATGGAAACTATGGATATACACTCTTCAGTCTCTATAAGCAGAACAAAAAATTTGGGAGTGGTCATAGACATGAAGGGATTTTGGAGCTTGGAAAAGGACATATTACATTTTGCAGGAGTAGGTTCCCTCACTGAAGTCTTTCTCCCGCTGCCCTCGCTGTAGGCAACTTGCACAGCCTGCAGCTTTCCCTGGTGTCCTGCCTGCCTTCAGGGGGAGCACCAGAGGGCAGGGGTCTCCCATGGCTCCCATGTTGCATGTTGTGGTCCCTTTGGGCAGCTCAGACTGCACTAGGCACCTGTGCTGCTCAGCCCAGACAGATGGAGGGCAAAGGAGGGGAGCCTTACAAGGTGAGCTGTTAAAAGTACCTCATCATCTTTGTGCAAGTGGGACCTGAATCTCCTTGGAGCAGTCTTTTAAGGATTGAACACAATTTTCTTGTCTGCCTCCAGCTACAAACAGAGTAGCAGAATCTTTTGTGCTTCTAGACTGTGTTCCCTTTCTTTGGAAAACAACAGTTTTCACAGGCTCCATGTGAAGTGTTTTGAAGCTACATGCCTGTGCAGGAGGACGGGAATTAGATGCAGTATCCAGATCTGCTACTCAGCTGGCATGTATGCACGACAAACAAAAGTGTTTTTAAAGGTTAGAGAAATAACTTCACTTTTTCTGAGAAGGAGAGAGTATTCTTGGAGCTCTGTCTTCTCAGTCAGGTCATGTCAACATGAACTTTCTGAATCATGATCATCTCTCTCACATGTGGACATTACTGGAGTGATGTAGGACAGTTCTCATGTCAAAGGGAACAGAGTAACTGCTGTAGCTGCAATAGTTTACTCTGAGTAACCTGTTGGGGGAGGGGATGATAGAGGACCAATGCTGCGTAAGATGAGTCTGAAAATAGGTGTCTGTGAAAGAGAACCAGTAGGCACCCTACGACATTGTGCTCCAGTGAATCTGTGAAACATTCCTGGTTTTTTTCTGCTAGTGTTGAGGCTGCTTATTGCAGAGTGTGTTTTACAGAAAAAGTGAGGGTGTTTTTTGGTAACCTTTAGGGTCTTTTCATCATACAGAATACAAAATAAGCCTGTTAAGCTGGTAACAGATTTTCTTTTCTCTTGTTAGGTGACTGCTTCCATTTTGGATGACTCTCTGCTGTGTAATGGCATTATAATCAGCGGTTTTTATTGGTTTTGAGCTACTCTTGATTGCAGTCTGTTGTGGCTGAAACCCAGACACAGTCCTTTGTGGGCTCCTTTGCCCAGAACAATTTACGTGTGTGTCAGAAGTAAACATCAAGTAGGTCACACAACTTGTAAAGTCCTTTGTGTCCATTTGCAGGTGCCATGTCTGTTCTCCTCACACTCTTCTCAGTGCAAGGAGCCTCTTGGCAATGAAGGTGTTGTTTGCAGGAAGACTCTGGCTCCTGTGAATCTGAATGTACATGCTCCCAGGGACTGTCACCTGTCTTCTCAGCAGGATCAGGGATAGTCCAGACGGGGATATACTGCTTTCTGCAGCACTGTAGCAGAACTAACCTGGTCTCTGGTGGTATCACAGTCACATCTGTTAGGTGTTCTCTGAAAACTGAAATGGGTTTTTTCATCCTCCCAAGACAATTCGTAGTTTCTCTGAAAACACTTCTATATCACACCCATGCAAAATATAGTATAGCCCTTAAATATAAATTTTTTATTCCATTGGCCAGATTCCATCCATCAGTGGTGCTTCTCTATGGAGCAATACCCGATCCATTTAAGGAATCTGAGCATTGCACTAATAGATGTTCCAATACCTAATTGGAGAGCAAACTGCCATTCCTAAAGGCATCCCGCTCATGCAAGACCAGAGAACAATAGATAATTGAAGAGAGTAACAACAAAATACCTGGTCTTTTCAACAGGGAACATTTAATTGTGGGCTGTGAATAAAGAATGTTGCAGGTTGTGTATGAACTGTAACAATAATAGTGTGAGTATGTGAGAGTCATTTTGACTAGAAATTACATATCTATTTTATATATTAAACAGCTATGTTTATCTCTCTACTGAAACTAATTTTAAGTTCAGAACACAAATAACTTTCTTAATAATTTTTTGTTCATATTCATATAGATATAAAACCAATAACTGTGTGCTTCATGATTGGTATTACCAGTGTATTGCTTCACCTTAATTCATCTCTCAGAAATATAAAATACCAAATACTTCATACTGCTATCTAATCTGTAATCCATATTACCTAATGAATTCTGTATTCTTCTCTGAGTATTAACCATTAAGTGGGCCACTAACTGGCGCTTCATCTAAGTTCCTTTTTAAGACTGCATAATTTGAAAGTAAAATTCCATTGTGCCAGAAGCAAACTCATAAATTTGGACAATGATTATTCTTGGAAATACAAAGGGACTTATCTAACAAGGAGTTAAGTATTCTATGATGACATTATAAGTTATATGCTGCTCATATGATCTTTTGCTGCATTTATCAATGCCTGAATGTGAGAGTAAATTCTCCTTGGTTAATCTCATAAAATGCAATAGGTCTATACACACAGTGCTTTTTCCTTCTGGCTCCTTTCTTGTAGTGAATGAATGTCTCACAACTGTGTGGTCTGATGATGTTCTTATGAAACATTTCTGGCACTTAAATCTGGAAACTATTGCATATTCATGTAGAGAACATGCTTTTGGGAGACCTAAAAATCTGGGCAGAAGAGCAGATCTTCACTCCTCTTGCTGTGCAGGTTCCAAGAAGGGGAGTCCTGAGGGATTCTTGCTCCTTTCACCCACAATAGGAGAAAAAAATTCTCTACTGCCATATTTAGGAAAAAATGGTCCAGTTTCTGGTGTATCAAAGTTTTATTGTCTTGAAGTCAGGGCTAGATAAATGTTGAGAACTTGCTCACCATACTGCGTTCTGCCATTATCCAAGTTTTGAATTGTATAGACTAGCAATGCATGTGTGTGAGTGGTTGTTTTACAGAAATAATTTGGGGTTTTTGAGGCATTAATGTGAGTTTTGATCATGATTATTTTTGACTCAATCAGAGCTGGAAACAGTAAACATAAGCCACAATATTGGTACTGTTGCCTGAATGTCACAGTCTTCAGAAAAGAAACTCCAGCACAGTTAGAATGCAGGAGATTAAATAGCCCCTAAAAGGGATCTTATTCTCTTTTTCAAATATTTCTGTCATTGCTCTCAATCTGTTTATATTGTTTTTAAATACAGAACTTTTATATACCATGATGTCCTTAATATACACAAGCTTAACAGAATGTGGATCAGATACATTTTCCTATCTAATCCTACCTACATATTTCCATCTTTATAATCTTTTTCACTCATTAACAAGTGGTAACATTATGAAACACAGAGTTCTTTTTCTTCTGTATTTCCAATGTATCTCAGAAGTAACTTTGATTTATCATATAGTTCTAGAAAATAACTGTGAAGCACTCATTGTCACTGCTGTAGTATCTTTAGTTTCTCAAATACTTTGATAATCTCAAGCAGGTTGGGGAGAAGGAAGCAGGCATAATTGTAAGCCACATTTCTGATTCTGAGACATTCCAGGGGCCCAGCCCACCATGGTAAATCTTCTGGAGGCTTAAGTGGCAGCAGGCACGCCAGGACGCCTATTGGGCCACCCTGCTGCCTGACATCTCCACAGGGCATGGTGCACAGGGCTGTGACCCCATCTCTGACATGTCCCCTCTACTAGCAGCAGTCACATCCTTGGCAATCCCCTATGTGGTAGCATGGTAGAATACCCACAGGAAATAGTGTCTTGACTGCTTTCTCAGTGACTGTGCTCCTCAACATCCTCTGATACTATATATGATGCTCTTTTATAGGGTGGAGAAGGTCTTGAGGTGTGTGAAGCTTTCACCCTTTACTGTTTTCTTTTGTATTTACCAGGTCTGAAATGGAACAGTATGTTCTGCTGTGCTAATTGATTGAATGGCATCTATCATAACATAAAGAGATCAAACAGAATTATTTTTTCTCCCATGTTACCATTTAGAGCTCTCAATTCTTTGCAGATCATTAGCATATAATTTTCAGATGAGCTAGCCACTAGGTCCCTAAATAAAAATTAGTAGAAAAGATTAGCTAGGAAAGCTAGACTGGTAATGAGCTGTTGCACTATAGTAATATGATACGTTTATAGTTCATATTTAGCTCTAATCAGTGATAAGGGCAAGTTGTCAGCATTTGATAGCTAATTGGTGTTTCTTGAAATTACACTGAAACAAAACCACTGAAGTGAAAATAAAGCTTTTCTTGATATATGAGAAGTTAAGGATTAACTATAAATACTTGGGTCAAATACACCTCTTAGCCACACTATATGCAAATCAGCTGCACTGAGGGAAGGTGGTGTCAAAACTTCTTTGGTCCCTTTTGGGTAATTATAATTTTTTTTTTTTAACTGGCTTTGAAAACAGAACAGGGCCTTTAAGCCATTTGCTGTTTATTTAATATGTCATACGACACACAAAACCCCCATAAACCTGAACTACTGAAAAATATTAACAATGCGGTGATGACCTGAACTCTCACAGCAGTCCATTTCTTAATAATTTTGTTCATTTGAGAACTGCTTTCCTCCCACAGAATTAATTGGATATAAAATCATAACATGGATCTGAGAAATTATAAGGCAAGAATAATCTAAGCCACAGGATATGCAAGACTTAAAAGCCTGGCTAACTTGACATCTGTGAGCTGAGATTTTTGTCATTGCACAGCTATAATTAGGTGACTCTAATTACTCTCATAATGTTAATACGGGAAATGCCCTGTCTGTCCTCAGTAGCAGGTGCTGGGAATGACTGCTATGCACGATGTTGTGCTTCCAAAATGTGAAGCCGGACAAACTCTTTAAGCAGAATTTTCTCTGACCATGTGTGCTCTGAGAGAATTTTAGCCATCTCCTGAGAGGCTAAAGCATACATGGTCACACAATCTCTTTGTGAGTCATCCAAATACGTTTTTAATTAGCTATTCAATTGACCATTTCCAATCAGATTTAATGCAAGGACAGGCCTTTAGATACCTGAGGTCTGAGGAAGACTCTTGAGACTGAGAGAGGGATGGTGCAGAAGCAGGCTGGGCTATGACAGTGTGAAACCAGGAGTTACCTGCTCCACTGTGTGCTGGCTTGCCAACCAGCTGAGCTGAATGCCAGCCAGCCAGCACACACAGGCCAACAAGGAGAGAGGAAGGAACTGCAACCAAAGGAGAGGAATTACATGGGATGTAGGGTTGTAGGAATTATGCAGAAGAGGGAACAGCCAAAGTACAGAAAATGGAGTAACACAGGACATGAAACCAGTCTTCATTACTTTCTCTGTTCATGGAACAACTGGTTCATTTATTCAGATCCTCACCATTTGAAATATAATTAGATTGTGTTTTCCTACTTAGTAAAATTCATGCAGTCATCAAACTTCTCTCTAAACAATTTGCTCATCAGTGTGTATGGAGGAGGAGGGATCACGAGAAGAAAGGATTTTAAATGAGTTCACTGCTAGATCATCTGAATCAAGTGATCAATTTTTGTTAGTGCAATAGCTGCAAAAATTAATGCTAAGATGTTAAGAAAGTCCTGCTGCAACAATAATTCAGTACTAACATTCAGATGTGAGAGGAACAAACCCTGAAAGCCAGAGTTAAAACTCTCTTTAGAGTAAATCCAGACAACAAGTATTGCCTTCTCAGATGGTGAGCCTTGAAATATCTTGTCTGTTCATGAAACTGGGTAATCTGGAACAGCTGTCTGTGCAGAAAAATTCAGCCCTCCTTTTCAATATGGGGATACATTTGGATACAACCCTCTGGGTACTGCCTTCACCCACTGCCCTATGCAGACATGGTACCTAACATCTAGGTGAAAGAAGTGTAATTTAATCTGAATTGGTGGCCCCTGAGAATTTACTGAGCTGAGAAGACTAGGAGCTGTAAAATGCATCACGTAGTGAAGACTGATGAGACAACAGTAGCTAGCATTGAAGTGGGATCTATCAGACTAGAGGGAGGGCCACCAGGGAAATTCTTCAAGGATCAGTTTTAGGAGAGATTTTATTTTATTTGATGTTATTATCAGCAGCCTTGGCACACAAAGCTGGAGCATGCTAATCATAGTGACTGGTTAAACAAAGCTGAGAGCCATCATCTGTACAAAGGCAGATCAGAACATCAGATAGGAGCAGCTGTGGGACTTCGAGGGTTACAGTAATACAAAGGGCACTAATGCAAGGGCTTGTCCTGATGGACTGCTAACAATTTCTGATGCAGTCTGGTAGCTCATCAGCTAGAAAGGGGTTGGGGGTGTGTGCTGATTTAGTCATATCGGTTAATGATCACAGGTGTCCACAACTCAACTAACAGTGACAAGGTGATGAAATCTGAGGATGCATTAGGAATGGCAACAGAAAAATAGTAATAGTTATGCAAGGGGCTAGCAATTCCTCTCCTGGGTAGAGCTCTGGTTTATTCATCTCATATAGATGAAGGATGAATTCAGACTGAAATAAGTACAAAAAAATCTGGCAAGGGGAGCTTTTCACATGAGAGAAGATGAAATTAATTTGGCTTGCATATCCAAGTAGAGTTAAGGAGTAGAGAACACGTTTCTGTACATGTGGAGGAGCATTTGCATTCCTGTAGAGCAAGAGCAGTGAAAACCAAAGAGCGTGAGCAAATAGGGAAATAGTTGGCTTCCAGCATGCCCCTCTGAAATGGAAGTGTATGGGGGCAGTGCTAGGAAGCTGTAGTGTTTTTAAGGATGGATTTTCTAAATGCTTAAGGAAGATTATATGATTCTCTGTGCTGGGTAGGGGCAGGAGCTAATAATTCAGTTTCTTCTCACCCTGAGCATCCTCTGTGTTGGTGGTATCCCATGGGGATTAAGCTCACAGGACCAAGCAATGCATTTCTCTTTCCTCCTTCTCCCTTTCTGGTGGTTGCCCATGCTCTGTCTTTACCAGAATGACTGTCTTTCTCCTTGGCCTCTCTGTGTCTCCAGACACATTGACCAGGACTGGGTTGATTGGTTGCTGAGAAACTCGTTGCTCTTTCCCTGGGGGATCACAGCAGGCATGCAAAAAGAATGCAGGAAGCAGGCTGTAGAGTCATACTGTAAACCTCTATACAAACATTAGTATTGTATATTGCTTTCTGGCACCCACAACTCTGTTCTGACTATCAGTCTTGTGGAGAGGCAGCTGTTACTACGCAAAAACCTCAAATTTACATTTGTTTTTCTGAGAAGAATAGATATGATGTTGAACTCTAAAGCATATTCTGGCCACCTCAGGTAAAACTGCAAGCTATGTAACAATTGCTAAATGGCAAACCTTCAACAGTTCCATTTCTTTGCTGTCACAGGCTATAAGAAGATAGAGATACAAGAGCCTATTGAGAAGCTTGTCTAACCAATAATGTTAGAGTGGGCAAAATAAATAGAAGAATCCATTTAAATGGGGAGTGAAACTTCAGATAACATGAAAAATGCATGTGCCTCATTAATAGTTTAAATTGCTGCATGGATGAGGACAAATGTATTTGATACAGCCTATCTCCTCTTGTTGTAAATAGCAAATATATACATTAAAATATTTATACATTAATTTTGCTGCTTTTACTTACAATATGTAGTACTTGATGAAGCCTAGGGTCCCTCAGGTTTTCTTTGGGCTCATCTGTGTATGAAGTATGGTGGAGCATGAGAGATGTAAAAGAATTAAACTTTACTTTCCTTATGCCTGTTTTTATAGATGACAGAATTCCTACTGTCCTGCACTGGCTTCTAGATTGGGTTCTGTGCTGACAAAACTGTCATCATAAACCTGCCTGTGGTTCCACAGTTTAATTTCAATGCCATGTATTTGATTTCAGAAGGGACTGGTTTAGTCTTTGTCTCATATATCCTGTCACTAAATGTGCAAAGGCCCAGTTCAGACCCTGGTGAAGCATATGGGAGCCTTTCTGATGATTTCAGTGACAGCTGTTTTGGACCACAGTGCCATGGGTTTCAGTTAATAAAATCACAGTTTGGGGGCTTGTTTTTGGACATCACCAAACCCAGGCACAGGTAGAGAATTTTCATCTGTGATCTTTATTGCCATGCAAGTCACCAACATCGCTGCTATTGCTCATCCTGTCTCATCACATCTCTAAATCCAGTAGTGTGACTAGCTCAGCCCATCTGTGGATGCAAGTTGGCTGTCTGATGACCATTCATTTTTATGTGAAAGGACTTCTTAGTCTCTCTCCAGTTCCTAACAAGCTCACCCCATCCACACTGATTGTTGGCAGTACAAATATGGAGGCTAAGGACTGTAGGACAGACAGTTTTCTGTTCATCAGATTCTGCAAACATCATTGCAGGTATCTAAGAAACTTATATTGATCCTAAAATTATATATTGAGTACTAAATGAGTCCTTGAAGTGCAACCGGCTTTCTAGTCCATTTTGGTGTTTAAAGAAATAGGTGTAATGGAGAAACTCAGCTTTGTTACTCTTCTCAAAAGAATGTGTAAAGTCAAGCAGGTAAGTCCATACTTAGCCCCTGTTACTCAGATTTTTGGAAGGACAGTCATGCCTGTAGGTAGTAGCTGTACATGCCAATATAGTATTCCTAAATAAAAAACCTGGGCTTTTAATTTGTAGTCAGTTTGGAGCTGAGCAACTGAGGCCAGTGTGTCCCCAGCTGTTAAATGGGAGGTGACACATAAAAAAATCCTCCATTTTGGAACTTGCTTCAGCTGCTTAATTCCCATTCTAGGTTAGCAGATCGCTTGGCTGCTGCAAAGTCCATCTTCCTTACCAAGAGACAGGGATTGCTTCTTTTATCAGGTTTTATCAATTTCACGTTTCTCTGTGAAGCAGGTTTTAGAGCTTTTAGGAACTTTTAAAGGTATTAAATTGATTACCAGAGATGGAAGCATGACTTGAGGCTTCTGACTGTATATTTTGCTTTAATGTTGATAGTTTAATACTTTCAGTGCTTTACTTTGGGTTTTGAGAGCTTGCAGTCAGGACCCACTTTGATGTAAATGCATATGTTTTGGTCTGTTGATCTAAATGAACAGTTCTGGGAGCATCAGCATCCAGAAAATATTGTTTGTAAAAACTTGTCTCTCGGTCAAACATCCAAAAGGGTATAAATAAAAGTTTCCCTATGTTTGGGAATTTCTCTTCTCTATGTGATTTCTCTGGTGTATTCAAGAGTGGAGTTTAGAGTTTCAGTGTGGTCTCTGTGGGAGCACAAATAAGATTTCTCTCCATCCACTCAGCTATCAATTCTCACAGTGTTTCAGAGGCTTACTACAAGATTTTTATATTGTTTTCTCCGAGTTTCTTCAAACTGGCCAACGTTCTAGCAGTTTATTGCTGCAGGTGGTAAGGCAAGCTTGTGTGCTGGTGCATAGACTGTATGAACTCTTAGGCCTAACTTTCTTTGCAAATATATCTAGTGAGTACCGTACATGAATTCAATAGTTTTCATATCGTTAATAACAACCAAAGTCTCCTTCTTTTTTCTTTTTTCTCCTTACTTTTCCGCATTGGAGTGTGTGCACTTTCACTGACCTCTGCTACAGTGCTGTGTGCTGAAGGTTATAGGTGGTTGACATATAAAATCTTACTTATCAAAATGCAAAGTATTTCACTGAGTGACCTTCCCAGTTTCCTGGAGATGTCATCTATTTACACTAGTAGCAGTGCCAACTGGAGCAGTTTCTAAAACTGAACAGCAGTCAATTTATTTTCAGGTACCACTCCATTTGGGAATGCAATTAGAATAACTAGAGCTGCTCTCCAGCACAGGAAACTGGGAAGGTCATGCTGCCAAATTGTTGGCATCTTGATGAAGGAGTGTAAACTACTGCTGTCACTAGTGCAGATCAAATGAGCCTAACCAGAATGAAGTAATTATGAAATCCTCCCAAAAGATCATGAATATTCATGAATCAATTACAAACATTTGAAGTTAATTTTCGTTTGAGGAAATAACCCTGGTATTCCACTCTTGGTACATACAAATCATAACACTCCTTGCAGGGAAAGGGCAAAACTGTTTCTTGCTGCTCAGGCTCATGGGTACAGCTGTGTGTGCAGCAGTGGCTGCCTCCAGCAGGCAGCATGGCAGGGCTCAGTGTGGCAGCCAGCTGCAGTCCTGTTCCCTCCACCAAATGGCCACGGTGTGTTCACCAGGCAGTGGCTGAAATGGCCACTGATCTGCCTGGGGTGAGGGTAACACATGAGTCATGACAGTCTGATAGGCAGGTGCTTGTCTGCTCTGAAAGGTGAGTTGAGGTGGCTGTCGCCCTGCCCTCTCTTCAGGGGCTGTCACCAGTGGTGGATCTTCAGCACATGTGACCTCTGACCATGAGACTGATAGCAGCTCATCTGCAGCGAGCTGAGCCCTTCTGAAAAAAAAGGCCTTTTGCTTGGCCTCTTAAATGCAGAAAGCCTTCTTTAATCTCCCCACTGCTTGGCCCTGTTAAGGCAGTGGGAGCTGGGGGTAGCAGAGCTGGAAGGAAAGATGATGAACAAGGGGAGTGGGACGTGCTCTTCATGATGATGGAGTGGTGGTGGAAATGCCCTTGCTGTGTGTCTGCTCTGCTCCTGCCAATATTAGCCATGAGAAGTTCTGGTGTGAAGATGATTTCTATAACATGCCTTCAGCAGATTGTCAGAGAGTGTTTCCTCGTGCTTTTTCTTACTTTGTATTTTCCCCTGTGACTGCCCTATAGGCACAGGCACTGTCCAACTACATTCCAACCCTTCCCTTCCCAGCACTGCTGCTGCACTGCCAGGGCACAGGCAGCCCAGAGGAGAGGCAGGCAGGCTCCTAAGCTGCTCCAGTTGCTATTCCATAGCAATTATGACTGTTATCTTCTCATATAAAGCAACCACACCATACAGATCAGCTAAGCCAAACTTGTGGTTGCCGTAATGCTTCCAAGTAAGGGAAACAAGGAAGGGCATGGGGAAAGAGAAGGCTTTTTATTTCCCTTTCTGAGTGTACCTTGGTAGAAATTAGTGCATGCAGAGTCCTTAAATTATTTAAAATATGGATCATTATTGATTTTAACTGTAGGATTTTTTTTCTTCTGTAAATCACAGTCTACTTATTATGCACATTTTCTTAACCAGTGACAACATTGCTGGTTTGGGGGGATCTGGCTTTAGCACCAAGATAGAGTTGCTGAGCCTAATTAGCTCCCTGGATTAATTGAGTTTCAGTTTTTCAGCTAGAATTTATTAGAAGCTGGCACTATAATGAGACAGACCAGTAGGATCCTTTTAGATTATCTTTGAGCTTTGTTTGCATATTTTTAATGGTTGCTTGTGAATGGTGTTTGGTTCTGTGCTGGCAGTTGGAGTACAGAGGCAAGAGGGATAATTTTTTTAAATTTTCAGTGTAGATTTCTGTCTGAAACATCACTGGATTCCAGCAGAGCTTCCCTCCCAACCTCCTCCCCTCTCCCACCCCAAAACTTGTTCTTGCAAGTATGTGCTGAATGACTTTAAATACATTTGGATCTCTGAGCTCTCATTTGAGTAATACATTGCCCTGTAGATAAGTGTTTATATCTCCAGTTTAGTACTGCCAAAATGTGAAATGCATGTGAACCAAACCATATAAGTTGACAAAGCTGAGGCAAAGACTGCACAGAACTTTTTTCTTGTTGGTTGAGTTATTTAAATGAAGGTCATGTGGCTTCAGTGCCACTGTTGGCATGAGGCAGAAATGAGAAGTTGGAGGAGACAGCTTTCTCTGTGCATCTTCGGGGTTGGCTTAGTAGTGTACAGCACAGAGGTGGGCTGGCCAAGTCAGAAATCATGTACTCTTTGGTGCTTAAAGGTAAAAGTGAAGTTGTTGCATGATAGCAGCAGCTTCATTGTGAGAGTTCTACTAGATCAGGCAGAAAAAGGACCTTCAAAAAGTGGGGCATTTATATGTCATCTTTGAATAACAGGGCACTCTTTGTTTTTTTAGACTGTTTAAGTTTCATCAGCTTTGGAGCAACTTTTATACAAAAGTTACAGCTCTTGAATGAGCCCCTTTTATGGTGAGAGGGACAGTCCCTTGATATTTGGGAAAAGAGGCCAACTCCCACCTGGCTACAACCTCCTTTCAGGTGGTTGTAGAGAGTGATAAGGTCTCCCCTGAGCCTCATTTTCTCCAAGCTAAACAATCTCAGCTGCTCCTCATTAGACTTGTGCTCCAAGCCCTTCACCAGCTCCATTACCCTTCTCTGGACATGCTCCAGCACCTCAGTGTCTTTCTTGTAGTGAGGGGCCCAAAACTGAACTGATTTGAATTGCAGCCTCACCAGTGGGACTCTGTCCTTTTCTCATTGATTTTATTTTGTGTCTTTGGTGAAAAGAAATAAAAGATACTGTTTTGTGCATCTGCCACGTGGTCATGTGCTGTCACAGACACAAGGATTGTTGTGCAATATGAAGTTTGCTCTTAAAAGACAACAATTGTAGGGGGAATCCCTGTACTTTTTATATGCATTTTGTGATAGTAGTATTTAAATGTAAAACCCATACTTGGCTGCAGCAACACGTTTCTTCTGGTCTTGACCTCTTGACTGCTGCAGCGTCACATCCCTTCCAGATGTGGTTGTGATTTTACCAGTACAAGAACCTGAGCATATCCTCTCAGCATAGTCCTTTCAGCAGGCTCCCCCTTTCTCTGTGCAGTGAGCACAGTATTCTGGCTTATGCTAGTGTACCTCATACGAGATAACTAACTGCAGTGGCAGTGGAAATTTCCACTTTGCTTTATTTTCCCTTTAAGGCTAGTGAGCTTCCACCTGGAACAAGTTCATTATCTCCCCAATGCCTTGTTTCACCACGTGAAGGATCTCCCAGGTTAAAGGTTCGACACCTTACCCATCTTTCTTCAGCAGCCTTGCTTTGTTCTGCTAACAAAGCCATGCTTACATGGCTGAACCATCGAGGGCCTTATCACTCCACCTGGCCTCATTTTGCTTGTGCCTACACACATTGCTCTCATTTCCTCTCTCCCTCTATCAAAATTATTAACAGAAAGGAAAGACATAACTAAGCAAACTATACTGATTCATAGTGAACTCAGCTGTTACACACCTGTAACATCCGCTGTTGGGTTTGTGCCTTTTGAGCTATAAACTGTCCTCTGTAGAGATTACTTCCATGCAATAAGAGCCAAAACCAAATACAGTTTTTATGTGATTCCCTTGTTATGTAGGCATTTATTACTGTGAATAAAGCAGTGCATCAGCTCAAGGGAGCAGACTTCATGATCAAAAATAACTGCCATAGTTACTGAGATTTTTCCTTGACATACCTCTGTAAATAATTAGATTACAAGACACCTGAGGGCATACATCATCTGATTCTGTAACAATAACACCTTAAGCGAGTTGACAACCTCTCCTTTTGGCCAAGTGCCTAGGAAGACACTAAGGTATGTGATTAATAGAGAGCACAAACACACAGCCTTGCCCTTCCTAAAGCTTAGCTATACTATTGTATTGTTTCCCTTGTGGAATGTTATTATTCCTATTCCTGATGGTTCTGCTGTTGTTGAATAGCCAAAATCCTCATAGCAGTGAGGTGATACAAAAGGGAAGACAAAGAAAATATTTGTTATTAAGGTGGTCTTGGGAAAGACCAAAATAAAGCATATAATACAATTGCCTAAATTATTCCACAGAAAAATCATTATTCTGACACTTCAGTTGGATATTCCTCTCCAGTATTCCCTTCTTTTTGTGGAACAATTCTGTGTTTGCATCTCCCATACACAGAATGAAATGCTGGGCAATGAAAACTCCTGTGAATTTCCTGAGTGTAATATTTATTCTTATTGCTTCATTTTCTATTCATGAATTCTATTTTTCAGCCCTAAACAAAAGCAATTACCATTTGCCTCTTTTCTATGTAGCTCACTTTGCTCACGTTGCTCACACACATTCTTGTAAGGCTGGAGGACCGGGCAGGGGAAAATCCAGGAAGGCACTGCCCATTCTATGCCCCCTCACCCTGACCTGGTCCTCACCTGGGCAGTATAATTCACATAGCCATGCCAAACTATGGCAGTGTTATGGGCTTCCTCTGCTGGGTATCACTGAGCAACTGGGGGAACTTGAGAGAGGAGACTGGCCTTGGAGGTCTGGCCATGACAGTAGAGGACGTTAATGGGAGGAAGAGGGGAGGAAGGAGGAGATTGGTACTGGAAGAGTGTATAGCAGTGGTGCTGGAGAATGACTAAGTCTGGTGTAGCTGGTTAGACCACTGCAGGATGAAACTGAGCTGTGCCAGAATATTTAGGAAAGGAACTGTGAGTGAGCATTATGGTAGGGGAAAAAGAACAAGCAAGAAGGTTAAATGAGGAAAGCCCTGGATAGACACTGATAGAAGAGAATAGGATTGTCTGATGAGAGAAGAGCTGTCAAGAAGGACATGAACATGTGAGACCACAACTTTCCTACAGCATGGGAAAGGATTGAAGGATTGTGATGCTCCCAAGTCTCATTGCTTTTCCACAGGCAGCAAGTACTAGTAAAACCCCATGGTAAATTGTGAGTCATGTTCTCCTTCTTTACTGCTTGTCCAAACAAAAGGTGGCAGGTAGCTGCTGCTGCCACCAGATAGTTCATCAACTGAGGCTATTTAATGCATAGGAATATTCCAGGCTTGTTGATGTCTCATTGAAGAGTAACCACAAATCCACATGAAATTACATAAAATACGTATAATAAGAGCATTCAGATTTTTAAATCTATTGTTTCAGAGACAGGAAATGTCAAAACTAATGGGCTCTACACTGTGTTATGTGTTCAGGATTCCAGCCCCCCTTCCCCCCCCCCCCCAGTATCATCTTTTTCAAGGCAGATAAAGGATCTGGTTTAGACATGAATCAGGACTGTACAGGAATGTGGTCACTGTGAATAAATTCCTTCCCTAATTTGTTGCAGAAATTGGAAGGCATATGGAGAATGGGATTGAGAAATGTGAAAAAGCAGGGAAGTCTTCTGAAGGGAGCTGGTACCATCTTCAGAATTAGCTATGCCAATGTGTTCCTAAAATTTTTAGGTGTACTAGTAATTGTACATTCCTGGGGTTTTTGGATACCCAGATTGAGAACCAGGTGACCCACTTTATCTTTAAGAGAAATCAAAGTTAGCTGTACTTTGAAAGACTGTGTAATGATCAGTACTCTGAAAGATTGGTGCTTCACATCAAACACACTTAGTGAAGTCTTCAATGCTTCAGGTATGATCAGAGAACTATATACCTCACCTCAGAGGCATTTATCAGATACTGCATTGATGACCTTCACGGGGAAAATAAAAAATAATAAAGAGTCTTTGAAGAAATTGGTCATTCTGGGTTCAGAGACGAGTCTGTATAGTCCTAAGAGTAGATAAGGCACAAGTCCATACATTGCCAGGCAAGGATTAAATGAAAAACTAAATAACTCATGGTTCAGTGAGTACTGTTTACTCTGTGCAGGGATGGAGGCAGGGCTCTAGTGGAAAAATAGTATCCAGTAATGAAATTAAGGACTTTGTCTTAGCATATATAGGCAACTGGAATTTATGCAGTGTCCAAGGGAATGTATCATGACCTTAACTGTTTAATTGTTCAATGTAAGGTTCTGTATTGTTTAAATCTGAGTATAATTAATCATTCATGAGGAAGGAAAATAGATATGCATAAGAGAAGCATGAAGGTGCACATATTTCCTTCTTACTGAGCATATGAAAGGGCTAATTTGCACTCATCCCAGTTTGCATGGTGGTCTCAGAAGAGAAGTAGAGAAGACTGCTCACTGCAGCCCTGCCACATCTCTTTTTTGGGGGGGAAGTTCAATACCTGCTAGGGTTCCTATTGAGAGATTCAGAGAAACGGCACTGTAAGTCCTTCAGCAGCTAATGTAATATGAGAGGGTGGAAATAATGGAGAAGAAAAGGGAGCAGAATGGAGAAGAGAGAAGTCCACTCTATGTGGAAGGCTATTACTCCATGGAATTAACTGAAGATTTCTACCTGACAATCTGCACCTCTGTGCTGTACCTGCTGACATACTTCGTAGAGACATCTTAGTTTAAATTCCTGCCCACAGGGCTCCTGCCTCTGGACTTCTTCAGAAATACAGCTTTGCATACTTCATTTTGGGGTTTGCTTGTGTGGGATGTATGAATAATATTTACTAGCATTTTTCAGTAGCCATGATTGTCTAAGGAGCTAGGCAAGGAAAGGTTTGCAAGTAAGAGTAATGTATTTTATTAGACCAAGTCATGTAGTAAGAAGAAAATGAGGTGACTTAAATACTGAAAAAGACTGAAGAATTAACTCACTGATCTACAGGCATTGACGTGTGAAGCGTAGGATCCTGACCACACCTACAGACACTGGAGTCTGAAGTGTAGTATCCTGACCACACTTTCATTTTTCTCTGTGTATTACATCCCCATATTCATGATGGGTTATGGCACATTTCCTAAACTATAAAAACATTATTGAATGGGATAGAAATTTATTTAAAATGAAGACAGGTATATTAAATGGTGTCCTCATGCTGCTCTGGCATATAATTTTTATTGCATTTGGAGCAGATTAGAAATAGACCATTAACATTCCTGAAGTTCTCTAATTTGCTATAAAGACATTGGTGCATTTCACTATGCTGCTATGAAAAATCTGGGACCTTCTGCTAGTCAGCCTCTACTTGATACAATGAGCAGCATGCATGCACCCAGGAGCAGCAGACCTTCTATAAGCATCTTCAGAATTTCCGTGTCACTTAGTTTTATGTGCAGAGCCGGAAGATCAACAAAGGTCTTGCTTTTCAAAGCCCTTCCAGTGCAGAACCGCAGACCTTCTCTTTGTAAAACTTGTGCTTTCACGGGAAATTTTGCATTTGCAAATACCGGCTCATGAATCACCTAATGAAACAATTCATAGCTTTTCATTTTTTTAAGGCAGAAAGGCCCTGTCAGCACTCAGAAGAACAAAGCATCTACTTTGTGTCTCACACTGTCTGTCAAGCAAATTTCAGTGAGACATCCAAAATATTTTATCAATATTTTAATTGAAGAGGGTAGAGAGAGTTAAAAATTAAGCCACATATTTTTGTGTTTTATATTCTCTTTTATTTTCTTTCTTTCCTTCCAAAGTTAGTAGGTGATATTGTGAGAGATCAGTTAACCTTGAGCAGCTGAATTTGTGTTATGACAATGTTCAGAATTTACAAAATCCTGTGTTTAGTAACTTTCTTCCTGTTTATTTTATTTTCCAGTGTACAGTAGTGACATGAGGCTACCTATTTTTTTCTGGGTGCAAAGTGAAGTTGATAGTCAAGATGCAGACTGCCGGATGAACAAACTCCAAGATCAGAAATCAGTGCTGGCTGAACTTTTACTGCTAGGTTTCATGCTTTAATCCTTAACAAATCTGCCCTTTAGTTCCCATCTGATATGTGTCAGAGGATGACTTGAATTATAGAATAGGTATTTCCTCTGTATCATCATTTTTCTTGCAAGTGTGTATTTCAGTACAGGCAGATAGCACAGATTATTTTATATTCCTAATGCATATACGTCTAGGAGAGCCACACGTCAGTTTGCTGATGCTGGCTGCATGGGTTATGTATTCTCAGGAGACCAACATGTTTAGAATGTATTCTTTTGCCCTTTCCTCTGTCGTCTCATGTTTTGCTGTAGTAGAAGCACTGGCAAATGAAAGGCTTGTTATTGATTTCTGCGCAGATGTTAATAATTTCCGTGTTGCTCTGCACTGGAGTGGCAGTAACTGATGTACAAAATTTGACATCTTAATTATTCAGTGATGGAAAGGAGGGACACTAACCTGAGAGCAGCCTATTAACTCTGGATCTGTGGATTCAAAGCAGCTTTAGGTCACAAGTAAATTGAGAGAAGATGTCTCAGTGTAGTCTTTATGGACGTTTGTTTGTTTCTCAAAGACATCTGACTTTCTTCACTGTGTCTGGAGCAGATGGAAGTGGAAATCCCAAAACAAAAAATTGTTTTACTTCCAGTATTGCTAGCCAAGCTGAAATTGCAAGTACTAGAAATCTCAGGAGATGCACAATTTATGTGCTCTCCAGAGTTATTACTAGATGCATCAAAATATGCAATCCAACTACTGCTGTTTATTCAATCAAAAAGAGATGTCCAAGAGTTTTGGTGTTTGTCCATCAGTCCCATCCAGTAGGCATAAGTGCAGTTTCCAGCACAGGTTACAGCCTTATGCAGAGTTTCTGTAAGCTGGAAATGTCAAGTGAATGATCAAGGGCACATATGCACCATAGGTCATAAGCAGATATTGAACAGTGAGCCCCAAAAATCTGATCTGCAGCCACTGAAGGTATTGCTATCATTACAACAGTCAAAGCAATTCCTTTAGCAATAGATAAATAGGCTGTTGCTGTCTTTGTTTTCAGGTATATGTAACTATCACCCACAACCTTTAGAATAGGAGACGTTCTCTTCAAGAGATGCCATTTCCCAACAAACCATCCAGTTGACCTGTACACCATGTGGATAAAGTGTCTTTAAAAATTACATATTTTGCATTTCTGACTACAGGATTAGGTGACCAACACAGAAGTATTATATATGCATCATTAGGCTGTTAAAATTCACATTCACAGTCCAGTCACAGATAGTGCTACAATAAGGCATCAGCATTTTAAAAGCTATCCAATGCTAAACAATAGAGTAAATGGCAAGATTTCCTCCTCAGTGAAAGAAAAGATCTAATATGAAAGAACAATTGTGTGAAGTCTGAAGGCTTTATTGTTTTGCATTTCACCAGCATAATCCAAAATTGACTTCAGTGACTTAATTATTATTAATCTTGAGTTACCCAGTGCCCTAGAAGGCAAGAAAAAAATTGTGTTCTCTAATCTCATCCAGTACCCTCTTTGTCCTCCAGAACTGGGCCAGGGTTTGCCTGCACACTCTGCACTTCAAAAGGACAGCAGTTTGATGTTTGCTGCTGTGGCTTCTTAACAGCCTCCAGTGCTGGCCTGCTTCTCTGCATTGGCAGTGGTAACAGTGCAGAAGGACTGAGATGAAAAGACAGAAAGGAGGAACTGGGAAGAGAAAAGAAGTTTGAATTGTGGTCCAGGGTCTTTCGGCACGCTCAGCTGTGAACACAGCATAGCCCAAACCTGAGGAGGGAAACTAATTAGGATTCCCTTAAAAAGAGAAGAAAATATCTTGCCAAGACCCAAGTTACATCATGGTGGACAAAGTGCAATCTTCCTCACTAATGTAGCCTTAATTCATTTTATTTTACAGAGACAGCAAGCTCACCATGTTGCTTCGAGAGTCCTTGGGGAATATGAACTGCCGCACCACAATGATAGCTCACATTTCAGCCTCTGCAGGGAACTACGCTGAGACGCTGTCCACCATCCAGATTGCATCACGGGTCCTCAGGATGAAGAAAAAGAAAACCAAGGTAAGACAATGTATAACTCCAGTCTTGAAATGGTGGAGATCGGAGGGAAGAAGAAGGGTCCTGAAGGATCCTTAATAGGGTAGAGCAGCATGTAAAAAAATCAGTAATCAATTCCAAAGTGTTTGGGTTTTATGTAGCCTGTCCTAGGCAAGTGTCACAGAGCACATATCAGAGACTAGGGTGGGTAAATGCTTCAGCTTCTGAGACAGAGAAGTGAATTCAGACACAGCTGCTGTAGCAGGTTTGTAAGCTGGCCTCATTTATTGATATAACTGTCAGAGAGCATTTATTTTCCATTATGCTCTTAGTGCTAATGAAATAATAAGGAATGAAACTGCTGTAGAGTTAAAGGAAATTGGGATTAATTAAGAATTAGATTATCTATGCTTCTCAGAGACAGCAGTAGCAAAATAAATGCAAAGCAGTGTGTCCATTGCCAGCGTTGGTGCCTCTTTCATTCCTACTGCTTCTAAATATGGGTGGTAGATTTTCCAAGAAATAGAGTGAGAATGGGCTTTATCATGTTTTCATGTTTTAGAGTCCTGGTTCCTTCCAAGCAACTTATGGTGTGAATTGGGCATAACAAGTGAATTTTATACATTTCATTTAAATTAACAGTCTAGAGATTGACAAAAGCTTTTTTGTCAATTTATTGAAGAGACGTAAATGAAGAGATTCAGTCCACACACTATCACAGTGTTGTGTCTCCAGAGACCTCCGAGTGCAGGTTATACAATTCCACACATTGGTAGTATGACCAAACAGGTCATATGTAATGAGTTTTCTTGATCTCCTTCACATGCACACACACACACAAAATCAGCAAAGCCTTTGCCAAATATCTGATTTCTTTGGACAGTCTCAGTTAAGGGAGGGATCCTAATTCATTTTTTTAGCACCTTTGTTTTAAAAAGTCTCATGATTTTGAGCAGGGCTCAGAGTTGGAGCATTAAGTTCTCCACTGAACATAGCTGTGTGTTTGCTGTAGGACTGTGGATAAGCAGCTTCAAAGTTCTTTACCTTAGTTTAGAGATCTCCCAATTTAGAAGTGACTGTGACCTTTTTGTGTATGCAATTTGTGCAAGGAGCAGCTTGCAATGCTGAAATGTCATGGGCTCTCTCTCTCTCTCATATTGCAGTACACATCAAGTTCTTCTGGAGGAGAGAGCTCTTGTGAGGAGGGCAGGATGCGGAGGCCAACCCAGCTGAGACCTTTCCATTCTAGAAACACTGTTGACCCAGACTTCCCTATTTTGCATTTATCAAGTGATCCTGATTATTCATCCAGCAGTGAGCAGTCATGTGACACGGTGATTTATGTTGGTCCCAATGGCACTGCCCTTTCTGATAAGGAACTGACAGATAATGAGGGTCCCCCTGACTTTGTTCCCATAGTTCCTGCTCTGCAGAAGACCAAAAATGAGGGCAGGTTGGAGGAAGTTAGTGAATCAGGGCCCAGCACATCTGAAAGAGACTGCCTGAAGTGCAACACCTTTGCAGAGCTTCAGGAGAGGCTGGATTGCATAGATGGCAGTGAAGAGACTGACAAATTTCCCTTTGAAGAGATGCCTGCTCAGTTTAGCTCAGACCAGATGTCTAAGTGCTCTGTCTCAAGCCAGCTGGCAGAACTTAGTCACTTACCAGAGTCAGATAAGGAAGATACAGTGCCAGAATGTCAGCATCCTGATAGAGAAGCCAAGGAAAATATAAATGCAACACCCAGCAAAACTAAGAGAAATCACTCCCCTGTTCCTTCTGGAGCTCTTACTAATCTTTCAACTCCGTCTTCTCCCAGGAGTGTAACAGGCAGCTCTAGTAAAGAGCTTAACTCTTGTCAGCTAGCACACAGCACCAGCTTGCAGAGCAGCAGAGAAGGTCTCAATACCTGTGGATTTGTGGAAGGCAAACCTCGGCCAATGGGTTCACCCCGGCTTGGCATTGCAAGCCTCTCAAAGACATCTGAGTATAAGCCACCAACTTCCCCTTCCCAGAGGTGCAAGGTCTACACACAGAAAGGAGTCCTGCCCAGCTCCACTCCCCCACCAGCTCCCCTGAGCAAGGATGCTGGGATGACCTCTAGTGAATCGGCAGAAATCCGGACCCCACCTGTAGGCATGAGCCCTCAGATTATGAAGAAGTCAGTGTCCTCCAGCAATGAAGATTTTGAAGAAACTATTCTCAGTGAAGATCAGCAACAAAACATTTCTCCCGAATCCAAGAAGGAGATTCTGAGCACCACCATGGTGACTGTGCAGCAACCACTGGAGCTGAATGGAGAGGACGAGCTGGTGTTCACCCTTGTGGAAGAGCTAACCATTAGTGGGGTCCTTGACAATGGACGCCCAACCAGTATCATCAGTTTTAACAGCGACTGCTCTGTGCAGGCTTTGGCCTCTGGCTCTAGACCAGTCAGTATTATCAGCAGCATATCTGAAGATCTTGAATGTTACTCCAGTGCAGCTCCTGTGTCTGAAGTCAGCATCACACAGTTCCTTCCACTTCCAAAACTGAGTCTGGATGACAGATCCCAAGATGATGGCAGCAGGCGCTCATCCATCAGCTCATGGTTGAGTGAAATGAGCACAGGGAGTGATGGTGAACAGTCATGCCACAGCTTCATAGCCCAGACATGTTATGGGCATGGGGAAGCTATGGCAGAACCCCCTGTCTCCGAGTTTGCAAGCACCATTCAAAGTGCTAGCGTGATTTGTGTAAGTGAGAAACAGAAGTCAGTGACTGACAACATGCTTATACTGTCAGATATGGGCGAAGAAGCTTTCGGCAAAGTGCCACCCATCAAAGGTTGTAAAATATCAGCTCTAGGGAAAACTACTGTCACAATCAAAAACACCGCAAGCCTTAGCAGCTGTGAAGGCTACATCCCAATGAAGACAAACATTACTGTGTACCCATGTATTGCTGTTAATCCCTTCAAAGCACAAGACACTGATGATGCTGTGCCGGCAGTAACTGCAGACCCAAAGGTTGCTCATCCCCATGATGGAAAAGAATCCAGTGTTAAGAAGGATATAAAATTTGAAGACCCTTGGCTGAAGAGAGAAGAAGATGTTAAAAAAGACAGCTCTGGAAGCAGTGATGGGCTAAGGCCTGACACGGCTGTCATTTCAGCCAAGCCTGAGCAGAGCACAAAGCAGTCCTCAGTGGACAGGTTTAGCACCAGCAGTGGGGATGCTTTTATTTCCCCAGGATCTGACAGTCTAAAAAGGATTGTGGATGGGTGTGAGGTGGCAGCATCCAGCTCTGCAACCCAAAGCCCTGTTCATTCCAATGATGGCTTCAAGAATTGTAGTCTTCCTCGAGGGCTCCCAAAGGCAAGCAAGGTGGAGGAGTCTGACAGTCATCTCCATCCTACTGCCACTGACAGCAGCGGAGTCAATTCTTCTGCCCTCCCCCCATTTTCTAAGGCTAGTCTTGAGAAGAAAATGGCCTCTCCCAAACACTGCATCCTCACTCGTCCCAAAGGAACTCCTCCTCTGCCACCAGTGAGAAAGTCAAGCTTGGATCAGAAGAACAGAGCCAGCCCCCAGCACAGTGCAGCCAGCAGCACCACAAGCAGTCCTTCTAGCCAGCCTGTGTCCTTCCTAGCCAGCTTTCCTGAGGAGCTGAATGCCAAACAAAAGGGCCCTGGCATTGACAGCAGCATCAACAACAGCAGCAGCAAGCTCTTCAGTGCCAAACTGGAGCAGCTCGCCAGCAGGACCAACTCCCTTGGGAGGTCCACAGGAAGCCACTATGAGTGTTTGTCGCTGGAAAGAGCAGAAAGCCTTTCCTCTGTGAGCTCCAAGATGAGCCCTGGCAGAGACACCACAATGCCTAGGGCTGGAAGGAGCCTCAGCCGCAGTGCTATGTCCTCACCCACCAACTCGGGTATCTCCCAGTCAGCAGGTGCCTCTCCAAAAGCCAGCCAGTCGAAGATCTCTGCAGTCAGCAAGCTCCTGCTGGCAAGTCCCAAGGCCCGCAGCCTGTCTGCCTCTGCCACCAAAACGCTCAGCTTCTCCACCAAATCCCTGCCTCAGTCTGTAGGGCAGAGCTCCAGTTTGCCCCCAAGTGGGAAGAACATGTCCTGGTCAATGCAGTCGCTCAGCAGAAGCCGGGGCTCCAGTCTTGCTTCCAAATTGCCTCTTCGGGCTGTCAATGGACGGATTTCGGAGCTGCTCCAAGGGAGCACCAGTGCCAGAGGCTTACAGCTGCGGGGAAGCCCAGAGGCAGATGAGCGTGGGGGCCTTCCCGGAGATGAGAAGCCAGCTGTTCACATGCTGCCTTCACCTTACAGCAAGATCACCCCTCCTCGGAAACCTCACCGCTGCAGCAGTGGCCATGGGAGCGACAATAGCAGTGTCCTGAGTGGGGAGCTGCCCCCTGCCATGGGGAAAACAGCCCTCTTCTACCACAGCGGGGGGAGCAGTGGCTATGAGAGCATGATGAGGGACAGTGAGGCGACTGGGAGTGCCTCTTCAGCACAAGACTCCATGAGCGAGAACAGCAGCTCTGTGAGTGGCAGGTGCCGAAGTCTCAAAAATCCAAAGAAACGATCAAATGCAGGTAAGCTTGTGGTGATATGAAAGAGGGACCCAGGCCAAAGCAGACAACTAGTATATGGTGGGTAGGCTAGTCCTAAAGGTGAGCTAGTTAAATACCAGCTCCAGCTCTTGGCTGAGAAGCGAGGACGGGGTAAGTGCTCTACACTCTGCCTTTCTTCAGTTTGGAACACGCACAAATCCTTTGTGGTTGCATTGCCTTGACAGTGGAGGCTCCCGCTCAACTGTTTCACTTTGGTTTACTTCAGATGAACAAAAACTGGTTAGCAATGCCACTGGCAGCTACATTGTTTTATACAAATATTTTTCTGATTTGATTCCAGGCCTTTGTGAGGCTGTACAATGTAACTGGTATTCTTAAACACTTTGGACACAGACTTCCCTCTTATTATGCATGTTTCACCAGCCCAAGACCAGAGTGTTGCTGAACAGCTGTTTCTGTTGTGAGCCCACTTTTGATCCTTGTGCACTTAGGATGCCCAAAGGTGCAAGATGTCCTACATTCTGAAACCACTGCTGAGTTCCTTTTTCCTACATAGAAGATGGAAGGAAATTGTACCCATGCCCCTTTAAAGATGTTATCCTGTGTGTGAGACTCTTGCTTTTTAAACTTCTTTCTCCAGAAATTTATTGATAATAAATAATAGATTATATTAAGAACAATATATGAGAAGTACTGCACTGAAGTATTTGCAAATCTGAAACCTTTTTAGTGATCATGAAAGTGACCAGAAAGACTTCACTTTTGTTTAGATTTAATTCCCAGTAGCTTTCACACTACATCAGGACTTTTTAATTAGATGGCAAGAACCTCCTGTGTCATATCAAGAGTGTGTAGTTGCAACTAGTACATATACCCACCAGAATGAGTTTCATAAAGTTGCAGAATAGGGATCGGGAGCATTCATGAGTTGGTCACCTCACCTTTTCCTGGGTGTTGTTTTCCCAATCTGTAGTGTGAGTCCTGCCTAACCCACTTTGAAAAAAAATGCATGTTGACATTGGTACTGGTCTGCACAGGTATGTGAAATATCACTGGCTACTTATTCTACAGTAGGTCTGCCTGTCCAGAATGTGTTTTTCTCATAGCATTCCTAATTCACCAATCATTCCACTTGCTACGGTACTTGCTTCTGAAATTCATTTGCAGTGAACAAACAGTAATGCATAGATCTCTCTTTCTTTATCCTCTTGGCTGTGGCAGCAGGAAGAGCATGTGCAGCACAGATGTGAATGCAATAGATACCACTATTAATACAATAGCTATAAATGCTTGTCTGACTGTACCTGTTCAGAGGATGTATCTGAGAGTGATCATGCTACATGGTACAAGCCCAGATGAAGAGATTAAATAATCTTTCTGAAGTTAATTTTCCATATTATGAGAAAACCTCTTTCCTATGCCTTCAGTTTAAAGGGTAATAAATTGATTTTCCTCTTTCTGAAGAGCATTTTCTCTAAAAGCTTCTTTCAAATATAAACTTTTTAATAGTAACTTGCAAGAAAAGTAAGAATTATTTGCATGTCGTGGAAAAAGAAAACAAAGTTGTCCACAGAGAGGGAATTTGTGTATGCGTGTGTAATCTGACAACTGGATTGTGTCTTGTAGAGAAGTTGCCCATGTAACATTGACTTTTTCCACAGGTCATTTAGATGCAAAAATTCATTAAGTTCTGTGAAAACAGACAGCTGTCAGATGAGGGAACAGATTAGACAGTAGAGAACAATGTCTCTCACCCCCCTCTCCATCTCTAGGGATGGTATCTTATAAAAATACTCTGAGAAAAGCTTCAGGCAGAGCCTCTGGATTTTTTAGATTCAAGAGTTCATCCCAAAAGTAAATCAGTAGAAGACTAGGTTTTGTTTACTCTGATGCTCATAAAACTAGTTGTTTCATTTCACTTTTTCCTGCATTGATAGCACATTAGAGCCTGGAAAAGGCTGGAGATTCAAGTGAGAAGGACATTGTCTTTGTGTTGTAATGACAAGCAAGCTTCAGATATGTATGCTGTATTTTATACTAGGGCTGCGTTTTGGCTCACAACCTTGGCTTTTGATAACTCCTGTGCAAGACTGAACATTGTGTCTGTAGCCGTGAAAAAGGAGTTATGGAGGAGAGAACTGTTTGACACCCAGGTTTCAGGCTGCTCTGGTAGAAGTCTGGAGGATACACCAGGTGAGAAGAGGCTTTTCCAGCCTTGAGCCTACCTGGCACAACATTGACAGTGTTCTGTTGTGGAGTGCAAGTATGCAAAGCTGGCAAGTGAGGGGGCAAGCAGGAACTTTCCGCAGCAGGAAATGTGAGGAGTCCTAGCTGTGCTGCTTTTTCACTGTTGTGTAGCATCTGGCCTGTCTTTTTCACCAAGTATAGCTTTTTTTTTTGTCTGGCCAAGAACTTAATCTCTTTATTCCAGTTGCTGGTGTGGGTTTGTTCCTCCTTCCTTCATCAGCTATATTGCCATTATCTACTTGATACTGGACCTGAATCTCTGGGGTGGAGGATTTTCGGTGCAGGGCCTGTGTCCTTGGAAGTTGCCTGCCCCAATGTACTCAGCATAGCCAATCACATTGACCTCCATCAAAGTAATTTACAGAACTTTCTCTTAATTTAGCATGTCATCTGATGTGGAGAGATTCTGAGTGTACCATCTCTGAAACTTTACTTTTCAGTGTTATTTCCTATATCAACAAGTAATTCCTGTAATTGTTTTGAATGACTTGTGTTTGTGTATAAGTTCAACCAGGGGTTTTATGGAAATTTAAAAAAAAAATCTTTGCCACCATCCCTACCTCTAGCAAACAACTGCCCAGAAATTAATCAGGCTTCACTTTCTCATAACCCAGATGCAGTCTGCATTTGGTCCTGCAGCAGTGAAATCATAATTCTGTTTTGATGTGTTTGATAATAGTATAATTTTTCACATGTCAGCAGATTTATGATGGCATAAACCCAGGATTATTACTTCAGTGCAAGAGAACATGAAGGAGGAGTTGAGATATAAGGGAGAATAGAGCTGTTCACAAATATATTTTTATTGCATAATAAAAAATTGGAAAGTTTTGCAATCTTTCATCCTCTGTAAATCTCCTTTCTTATGAGTGTTCTCTCTTAAGGAACAGTTTTTAATGAAAAAGATAGCACACAAGGATTCTGAGCTCTTAAAAGACAGATATTATTCTAATACAAAGTGTCAAGAGCATTGGACCTTTCCTGATTTGCGGTCACAGATCCACTGTGCTGTAATGGATATGGCACTATAGATATGCTCATTTCAGGTCAGGCAACCTTGTCCACTTTATTTATGATTATTATTAACAGAAATGCTAGCTGTCAGACACGATCAACATGAATCAGCCCAAGGCCCCTGTAAAAGGAGCTCTAAAGAGTCTTTAAGAGAATCACCAGCAGATCTCACAATTACTTTTGAAGTTCTGACACATTGGAGAGACATCATTTTTTCTTGAGATTAAGATCTTGTCTCTCAGTGCTCTTAAGTGCATTATTTGTATGTGTAGGTGCTTCTGCCCTGAATGTCATACATGATGCATCAGACCTACACTGACAGCTTTTGAAGGATAAAGCTAATTCATATCCTTCACTGTTAGCCTAGGTTAAATTTTGGGTTCTGCCTGGGTACCTGCACAGTTCACAGCCCAGTACAAAATTGTGTATGTACAAAATGAGAAGAAAATTAAAAAAAAAAAAAAAAGCCTCTTACATTCTGGTATCTATTGAAAAATCATGTGTTTACATCATGAACATAAGCCTTTCCCCTGAAGCAAACCTATCCATTTAATAAACATTCCCATCCTTCTAACATCTTAATATTGGTTCTGTGGTTCTGTAGCATCATGTCAGCATGTATTGGCCCAAAGTGACTGTTTATGGCAGAAACTGAGCTATTTAGTCCTGATCTACGGCTGTACATTTCAAGGCTTTGTACAGCTGCTCTTTAATCCACCCTGTGGTGTAAGTATTATTCCAGACCCCATTTTACAGATAGAGGAATGAACGCAGAGAATTTTATTGCCTTGCCCAGTGCCCTCAACCAAGTGAGAGCCAGATCCAGGGTTAAACTACAGACACCCTTGTCTCCTAACCTCAACCACAACTGACTGCCATACATCCTCCCCTGCCCTTGCTGAGCTGCGGAGAGGAGAGTTTCATTTGTTATTTTCTTTTTATGACAGGACCTTCCTCTCTCACTGCCTGCAATCATCTGTACAACTATGTTTTCTTTGATTTCTTTGCTCATTCCATTACCCTTTCCCTGTAATAAACACTTGGCATCTCAGCCATATTTCTGTCTTTGGCTCCATTCTCCTGTCTCTTGGGTAGGCAGTGCTATCATGAGCAGGGCACTGAAGTGTTAGGGCATAGTTTGTACCATTATCAGTATTATTTTTTAAATCCTCAGGAATTCCAAGTGCAATGACCCAGTGCTACTCCATGGAAAGGCAATGATAATGGTGCTTTTATAATACAAACTCCTATGTGTGATCAGGAAGTGCATTCTGGTTGAATTCTGTTTTGGCAAAGTCCTGTTTGTGTCCCGGGGAAGCAACAGATGTGAGAGGGAGGCAGGCAAGGTGTTAGATTAGAACTTGCAGGATCTATGTTGTATTCTCTTGTGTACTGCTGGTTTGCTGTATCACCTTAGGCAACTCGTTTAATTTCTCTGTTCTCTGGTTACCAGCTCATAAAAGTAAATAATGGTGGTACAAAAAAGGTAACAGCAGGGTCCTTAGATCAGAAGTGTTAGCTACCTGCTTTTTGCTCTTCTGATTTGATTTTTAGCTTATTTTCCTGAGTTTAGTTTGGATGTATGTGGGCATTACTTTAAAATAATTCTTAATGCAAAACATGACTGGATGATTTCAGAGATGTAGCTTTGGTGTTAGCTCCAGGTTTTTCCCACTGTGAGCTAACAGCAAACCAGAAGCTCAGTCTCTAATGAGGTTTACCCAGTAAAGCCAGGTCCTGTTTGCATTCTCATGTAATGTGCATAAAAATTGCCTTGTTTCTACCTTTTGCTGCCCTCTCCTACAGATGTTATTTACGGGTTCCTGTCCCTTGCAGTGTTTCAGTGCTGCTTATAAGGAAATCTTCCCTGGGAATAGAAGAACAGGAGGGGCTGTGAGATGATTCAACATAAATGAGGCTTATTGATGGAGACTGCACAGATCTTTCTGAGGCAGTTTTCTTTCCTGTTCCCTTTAGGAATAGGGTTGGATGCCTAAGAGAGTCCCCGTCCCATGTATATTGAGTTAGACCTAGAAGTTGCAGTCTGTCACTGCTTGCAGCACTCTGCCGAGATGTGATGGACCTCTGCTGAGGAGTGCATCTCCTTTGATTTCTCTCATTGAGGCTTTTTGAAGCTGAGTCTGAGCCTGGACCTTTACTAGTGCTGGGGCTTGTGCCAGCAGGGTGAAACACTCAGGGCAGTGATCTGTGGCCCAAACAGGCTTGGGGAAGCAGCAAGTGTGCAGCAATCAAAATGTGTCAGTGGGGACCACTGTCTCTCATTTGGCATGTCCAGTCACAGTAGCAAACACCCAGGACTTGGGCATGAGAGGAAGATGTGAGAAGGAAGAAGGCAGTTTGAAGACATGAGACTTTGGGCATAAAGCCTTTCCCTGTAAAGCATTTTCAAGTTGGGTCAGTCAGGGCCAGTTCAGCCTTTTCCTGAATGTTAAGTATCACTGAACATCAGAAGACAAAAAACTCTTGAACGTTAGGCCAGTAGAAAAAAGACTGGGGGAAACTAAAGTTTTCAAATGCTGACTTCCTGAAGTCAGCTCCATCCTGTGCCCTGAGTTGGAGTTGCATATCTCAGCATTTACAGGACCCTGCTTTTGTCAGTCCAGCACAGGATTTGCATATGTGGGTGTGGGTGTGGGTGTGGGTGTGGGTGCACATGCTTTCATCTTCTTTGCATGGGGGACCTGTCTGACTATAGGTAATTAAAGATTCCTGCTGCAGCATTTTATGGCATTCACAGTAAAGTTTGATGGCTCCTTGAGGCTTTCTCAGTACTAACTTTCAACACCAAAGCAGAGCAAATTGCTACATGATTTTAAACACTTTAATAAAAAGACAGACTTTTAAGACATGACAATAATTATCTACAATTAGAGTCCTTTTTCTCTTGCTGGTGTGCTCTCGGTTTCAGTGGTAGGATGGTTTTAAAGATGGAGATTTAGAGGTTCCTGGAAAGCCCTGACAATTCTATTCATGAACATATTCACTCTCTGGAAGCACTTAGCCCTGTCTATGAAAGCAGCAGAAAAAGCCAGAGGCTGAATCCCCTGACTGTAAATTATGAAAGTCCATCTCCAACCAATATTGCAAAGCATCACATTTTGAAACATGGCCAAAATGATAATGATGAAACAAAACACCAACAAAGAGAGTCTGAGCTTTTCTTGTTGAATCCAAGTGAAAAGGAATTTGGTTCATGTTTAGACTGCCTAAGGCACGGTGTGGGGAGCTGAAAATTGCCCTTTGTATCAGAAAGCTGCAGGGCATCTCCAGTGTTTCTGCTTTAACTTGCTTACAAGTGATGGTAGCTAATTGATATCCTGCATTATACCTTTACTGTGACAAAGGATGTTTAGAATTATAGGGGGAAATGCTGTTTGCATGCAGGTGACCACTTTATGTGTGTGACTTGCTAGCTGGGCAGCCCAAAGGGAGGGGAAGTGCAGGCTTCAGCTCAAATTTTTTTTTGTTCATTAAAACAACAGCATTGATTTTCCCAGGTCAAAGCCAGGCCATTTCATGCAGCAAATCTGTGTTGAAAGGGATCAGAGTAATCATTTTTTACACGCTTGACTACTGCATGCCAGCACTGAGCTTTCAGCCACATGAACATAGGAATGATTTAATAGAGGAAGTGGCAGCAGGCTATTGTGCACGGTGAAGGCTCCATGTAACATGCATGACTGAGTCGCACACCATTAGACTGGGTGTAAATAAAACCTGCTCCTGACACTGCCACAGAATTAGCTCACTGGAATGCCTCCACCACTGTCCTGTTGGGAGCTATTGCTCTGGCTTTAGAGCCCCTTCCCCCTCCAGCCTCCATCTTTGCTGCCCAAGTGACTGGAGCAGCTATTTAGTGCAGGACTGTAGTAAAAATAAGCAGTATATTGAATAATACCACAATGCTGACAAATACCTGTTAAACCAAAATACAGCTTGAAATGAGATAAATGTTTAGAAGAGATTCTGGTTGGTTTTTGCTAGGAATAGTGGGTGGTGTGCATCTCCCCTGGAGCATCTCCCAGGTTACTCCTCAAACTGCCACACTGCAGGAGGGCTTCTTCCTGAATTGGTTTTAGCAATGATCATTCACCAGTTCTAAACTGCCCTGAAAAGCTCTTTTTAAAACAAGACAGTAATTCAGAAAGCAAAGTTAAGAAGCAAACTGGTTAGATAGGAAAAAATTAGCAGTTGGCTGTACATCATCTTGTTCCTTATACCAGTACAGAAACAGCATATCTAGTATAGATATGGATAGAATATTATAAACAAGAATTGCTTTATTCCTGGATACAGGAAACAGTGAATTCTTGCCTCAAGTTTCCTTGTACTTCTTATCAATTCACAGCAGTGGGATTGCATAAAAGTCAAAGTCAGTACAGAATATGGACTGAATTATTGTACAGTGAGGTGGGCATAGAAATTTCTTTTCTGAATGATGGGTCCTGTCAGTTTCCTATTCCAAGTATTTGGGTGCAACATGGTCCTTCTTATGAAATCTGTGTAATCTGAATTGTCAGGATGAGTGAATGCTGTTTAGATTTTCTGGAAATACATGCCTGGATTCTTTGGTCTTTGGAGTACTGACCTCAAAGAGGGCACTCTAAATACTTCTGGTGAAGTCCCCACAACCCCCAGAGGGGCCTTCCACTTGAAAACATTGGCAATGTCTTCAGTAATCAGGAGGAGAACTGTGCAAACTGTATGAAAAACTGAAGAGTGAATGTGCTAGCTATGTGCTTTGTACTGGGCAAAGTGCACTATAAAATAAACCAGCAGAAAGAAGGTCAAAGGAATGGGGAGGAGTTGGTTCAGTCATGGACAATTGCCCATGAGGGCAAATCCCATTAGGAAATGAGAATGAGAGGCAAAGTCATCATCATGTTTTCAACTCTAACAAATCAGGAACCCTGTTTTCAAACAGTGAGGAGCAGCAGGAAGAACAGGACAGATAATCTTTGCTAGTAAACAGTTTGAGGCTACAATTGACATTGATGCTATTGCTATTGGAGGCACAATATTTCTTGGAAATGAAGCCACAGAAGGAATGGTGGGAGCTTAGGGGTACTGCTCTAGTTAGCCAGGATTGTTTTTTGTAATTGCCTTGGACTATCTGGTGAGAAAAAACCAAAATGCTAAAGAGCAGGTTCTGTACAGAAAGGCAATTTTACATCCCATAACATTAAGTGCTGTGAGGAATACCTTTGGCTCCACATCCTGCCTTTGAGCACACACAATAAACTTTTGAAATTATGTTATATCAAGTTACAGTTTCATTTGCTGTTTGAAACACTTTGAAATTTCTAGGACAGCGGTTGTTTTGCATCCCATTCAGATATATCCTGCTTTGAAGAGATATGCATCACACTGCTTTTCATTAAGATTTTGCATTTGCCATTTTTGCCTTTACCTTTTTCACAGAAAAGATGCTCAGTCTGGAATGTGTGCTTGGAAGACAGTCTAGGGGGAACACTCCAAAATATACACTACTTAAGCAAAACCAGACTTTTTAGAGCTTCTGCCCTGGTCAACACATACTTTTTGGGGTACACATCCTTATTCTTGTTAGCAATGTTGCTGAGGCCAGTGTGTCTTCTTATCCTTAAAGTTACCCTTACATACCTTGGTCTGTATTTCTCATACCTTAAGGCTTCTTTGGGCTTATCCTTTCTAAAGTATGTAATTTAAGTGCCACTCTTCAGTCAGATCTGCTTTTACACTGCACACATTCACTGTTCCGCTACTGTCTGTATCTTAAATTTAACCTGGCTAAACCTTAACCTATAGGTCAAGGTAGAGCAAGAGATTGCAAAAGGAGATCTTGTATCCTGTACATTTTGAGGGCTATTTCACAGCCTGGTTCACTCCAGCTAGGTTCAAAAGGGGTCATTCTGAGTGTGGAAAAGCATATCCTTCAAGGCATTTAGCAAATGGCATGTTGCTTTACATGCTGCATGGTCATAAATGAATATGTGGTTATTCTGTCCTGGGTTCATCTTACCAGATATCTTTCAGGTTGATTTTTGGTATAAATTTCTTTTTTGAGTGTAGGAACAAATCCCATTTACATGTCAGGAGGGTCAACCAGTTTGCTGAGGGGCAAAGGTGGGAGGGACATGCTGAGAGCTGCTCCTGTTGAGCTCCCTGACTGCCCACTTTCTTCATAAGTCATGCATGGGGAAGTAGAGGAGCAGTGCACTATAATTCCTAAAATGCATTTTATTTATTATACAGCCAAAATTGATGATATCCTAGCTCCAATAAGTGCTCCCAATAAATTTGGGACTTCAAATGGGTATTTTCTATATAAATGGAAAACTGCATTAATTTTAACAATTTAATTGTTGTGTCTGTGTGTTGTTACGGATGAGCAAGCTGTCAGCTTCTTTGTGACACTCACCCTGAAGCTCTGCTTTAGCTATATCTCCCTACTGATCCCAATTAAGGTAACATCAGAAAAAAAACCAGAGGCTAAATGGAGAGGTCAGTGGCAGGAGTCTCTTGTCAAAAGACACCATTATTTTCTGTACCTGGGCTAATAAATAGCCTATTAATCAGTGCATGTTTAGAATAAACTAGATCTGGTTTTGCTTACTGGAAAGATGAAGAAAATCTTTCTTTTAATTTCTCCTTAAAGCACTGTAAAGGATAAATCATCCTGAGTTGGCATTCAAAGCTCAGATAGAAAGACATCTCTCTTTCCTCTCTATCTCACACAGTTGTGCCCACTCGGAGATCTGTGCAGGTGGTCCCTGTGCCCCAAAGGAGCCCCTGGGCAGACAGTGGTGAGTTGAATGGCCTGGACTAGCTCTGACCTGGGGCACTGCCCCAGTACACCAAGAGCCAGCAGCATTTTTGTTGTGATAACCCACAGGCAATCCAGGCAAGAGCTCTGGGTAGGAAAACATGATGAGTTAATCTCTCCTGCCACTACTGTAGCCTCTGATGCCTCTCCACCAAGGGGTAAGCAAGCACATTAAATGAAGCCTCAGGTTGGAGCCCTCCTTCTAGACTTCAGGCTTCTGTTTCTCATTGAGTCAAATGGATAGGGATGGGAACTAAATGCAAAAACATTTACCTGCATCTTCAAACCCCAGTGACAGTTGATTTGCTTTGCTCTAGATGGGAACCTGATGCTGTTCTCATGGCAAAGTATATTGGAGCCATCCACCTGCATTTCCAGAGGGTCTCAGACCTGGCCTTTGTCTCTGGTTAGAGATGCAGTTTTTCCAGTGGATGGTTTAAAGTGCCTCATTAGACAAGAAGGTGGTGTTAACAGCCACAGTGAGGAAAAGAGGAAGAAAATCAAACATCACAGAAAAAGACACTGCCTTAGTCATAACTCAGCCATGCATGGAGAGCTGGGCAGAAGGAATTTCCAGTCTGCTCAGCTGCTTCCTGGAAATGCTAGAGCTAGCCTGTAGGCATGTCAATAAAAGAGATTTGACCATCCATGTGGGACAGAAAATAAGAATTAACAGCACTTGATGCATTAAACAGGGGGTCATATCTGGTGCTTGTAGATATTGCTGGGTGTAAAATTTGACAAACAGCAAAGAGATTGCTTTTACACTCAGGCAAAATTTGAAGGACTGCTCCATTGACACACCAAAAGTCTAAAAAATATTTTAAAACATATTTAATGCCTGAATCCTTTTGATTTTGAGTGATACTAGGACTATGCTCAGTGCCCTTCCCATCTAAGTAAGCAGAGGGTTTGTTTCCCAGGAGGGGCTGAGCAGGATCTGTTCCTGCAGATAACAAAATTTAATAGTCTCACCTCCCTTCAAGTATGCAGCTGCTCCCACCATTTGGTTACCTTTCTCTAGCATTGCTGACAAGAGTCACCCTTAGCATTGTAGTTTGTTGGGGTCTTCCCAAACTGTGTCTCTCTCATTGTTGTCAGTTTTTAGTTTTTAGCCATGGTAATGGGTCAGGCCTTGCTTTTCCTTTTATCAAGATCTGTCTCTTCTTTTGATCAGGCAGTTTAATCTAGAGATTAACTGAAACGCATTCAAGGTAAGTGAATGCTGACATTGTCTTCCAATGACTGGTACTAGAGATCTAAAATAACTCCTACTTGCTGGTATTTGTAAGGCTTCATTTGTTCTGACATGAGCTTTTTCGCTGGGCTACAGTTTGAGTAGTAAATACAACTATGATAGGTGTCACAGAATGGGCAGTCCAGATCTCAGGCTGTTTGGTATGAAGGTTTCTTGTAGAGCTCCCTGTCCACCCAGAGCTCTATGGACATCAACTCTGTGCTCTCCTTTTATTGCATTGAGTTATCACAGATGCATTCAGATAAAAACTCTGTAGACTAGGCTTTCCAGACAGATAGCAAGATAGACCATTCTCATCCATTTTAGTGCTAGCATTTAGAGGTTAATTACTGTTCTTTAACTGCTGATTTCTAGAACAGACTGCTGCACTCAGAAGTCATGGAATAAGATGTGATAGTTCACAAAGTCAGCAGAGAAACAGACTACCATGAGCAAAACTAGGCAATGCTTTGTTACTTGCAAATCCAAAAGCTAAGCAATCAATAGATACTTTGGTTTTTTTGTTTTGAGAGGGTTTTTTTTGTTTTCTGGTTTTTTGGCTTTCATTGAAGCACCAAGTTGACAGACTTGTTGAAACTATTTACATTCAAGTCTCAGTAAATGTAATGCAGGAGATTCCTATAAATGATTTTATCTTGTTTTTAAAATAAAATCTACATGACCATTCTGCATCTCTTCCTTGCTAACATCAGTGTTGTTCTTGCAGCCAAGAGAGTCAGTTAATAGTTTCATTTAAACTTGCTGGTCCAGTTTTGGTTTTTTTTGGCTTTCCTATCCCTTCTATTCCTGCTGTCTCCTAGGGAAGACCTTGCAGGAGTTGTCAGCTACAAAATTTTCTGAGTTTTTTTTTTTTTTTTTTTAACCCAGCCATTGCTTTGATTGTACTAAGCCAAACAACCAATTGTAACCAGTTGTTTTTCAATTTTTTATTGTGTGTATTTGTTCTTTCTCCCAGCAAACCACATGCTCAGCCTCCTCACCACTGCCATTAGGCCAGTAATGTACATTTTCTTCCTTGCTTTACCTTAGGCTCTGACTAGGTAAGTCATGTGGCAGATGCTTTCTGCACAGCAAGGCTTTATCAACTGTGATACATTTTCAGTGCTCCCATTCACTGTGCTGGTATTATAAAGCAGGGTGGGTGTGCATGAGCATTGAAGAAGGCACAGTGACTAACCTGTCTGCCAGCCGGTTCTTGCTGTCTGACCCATCATCAGTGCTGCAGAAAGTATGTAAATGGGAAATGTTTTAGAAGAATATTCTACCAAATGGAGACAAAGCTAATGCGAGCCTGGTGGCAACCACCAAGATTGGTTGTACTTAGGGCAGTCATTTTGTCCTCTCTACTGGCTTCACTTCTTTAGCCAGCCTACAGTGTTGTTATGAAAAGGTACTAGGTGGTGGTATACTGGCGCTAAGCTCCAAAATAGTAAAAGAACTTGGGTATGAAAGTGTTTTTTTTTGCTGTGATAAAAAAAACCCCTAAACACACACCTCTCCTGGAGATGGTCTATGCAGAGGCCTTCAGCTGTAAGAGCCAGTACCACTGAAGAGACAGGAAAACAAAGCTAGACCATTTCCAGCCTGCTGCTTTGGTCCTCCACTGGCATACCTGTACACACAGAGACTAAGCAAAGGGGAGGAGACACAGGCTCTGTAAACTTTAGGGTATGTGTGTCCTCTGAGTATCAAGTCCTGGAGTCAGGCACCAAAGAACAGATGAGGATCTGACTCTTGGGGACTGGGTACAGCACATCACTGCTACAGCTCCCATGGCTTCCCTGGGTTTTCCCTCCATTTTCTTATATGTGTAAGAATGCCAAATACATATAATTTGTAGATTTCTCTGCAGATGGAGCAGAAAGAAGAGGCAATAACTGTGCTAGCTTACAGTGGCACTTTCTGTATTTGCAGGTTCACAGAGACGGAGGCTTATTCCAGCTTTATCACTTGATACTGCTTCCCCAGCAAGGAAGCCTGCCAACAGCCCTGGGGTCCGCTGGGTGGATGGGCCACTGCGAAGTGGGCAGAGGGGCCTAGGGGAGCCCTTTGAGATCAAAGTCTACGAGATAGATGATGTCGAAAGGCTCCAGCGACGACGAGGAGGGGACAGCAAGGTGAGTGCCATCTGTGTAATCTCCTGGAAGGTGTAAAGATCAGCTCTTGACATGTTAGACTGGGAGGAGTATCTGAAGTTGAGTATTCTAGAGTAACTGTGGATATAAGTTTTATTATTATTCTAAGGCACTTTTTCTTCCTAACCCCTGCCACTTGTTTAGGCAGTTTGTGATGTTATTCTCTGATATGATTTTGTTTGGAGAAACTTTCTGGGTTGAGTTTTCCACTGCACTTCACCCACACAGCAGATTTGTTTACAGCGAAAGAAATGAAGTAGTGTTGAGACCTTCACACAAGCTTGAAGGAGGGTAGTTCCACTATTGGATTTGCTTCCACAGTGGTGAGGGTAGCACAGCCCTCACTGTGGGATCACTTGCTGCATGTCTTGATGGCTGCCACCTCTCATCTGTCACATGAGGCCAGGCTGGTTGTCTGCAGGCTGCACTGCACCCCATACTATCACTGTGCCCCATATCTTTACAGACAATATAGCTTCTTTTTTAATGATTGTGGATTACTAGAGCTTTCCATAACATACTGCTTTTGTTTAAGGATGTTTTAAATTTGATATTGCTACCAGTTATCTATTTTAAAATATGACTACTGCATTTCTTATGCAGCCAAGAACAGGAATGTATTTAGTCTTTTAAGACAGCAAGCAATGAATTTCCTTCTCCCAAGAGCTTAGGTTTTCTTAGCCAAACTCTGGTGGGGAAAAGCAGAAATGTTTTGCTGTAGTTAATCTAATTTCAAGATGCTGCCTGTTATTAATTATTATGGTTTATTATTAACTACCATTGCAAAGTCTCCAAAGCTCACTGGTGGAAAACATCAAAACCAAACAAAAGCAATAAAATTAAACCAGATGATGGATGATTTCATGCAGTGATTCATACGCTTCCAGAATAAATGGCTCATTGTCAGTATTATTGATTGGAAGATTATTTCACTGAATGGATCTGAGTACTTATTCTCCTCTTCATCTATTCCTTCCCTGCTTCTTTATCCTGATTGGCAGGAGTTGATATGTTTCAACGCCAAGCTGAAAATCTTGGAGCATCGCCAGCAGAGAATCGCTGAGGTCAAGGCCAAGTATGAGTGGTTAATGCGAGAACTGGAGGTGACCAAACAGTACCTGATGCTGGATCCTAATAAATGGCTCAGTGAATGTAAGGACATCTTTTTATTGTCTTGATGCATAGGTTTCCTTTGGTTTATTTAATGGGGGTGGGTAGAGGGGAGCAGAAATGTGTGGTAAGAGTGAGATGTGAGCTACTATGTTTTGAACTAAAATGAACCGACATACGACCTAAGAGCAAGTTTTAGACTGACTGTATTTCTAGAACTAGTTCCCCTAATTCTTGTTAAATGTTTACAGTAAAACTGAACAATCCTTTTTGCCTGAGAGCTGAATGTTGAAATGGTAGAGCATTCTAGTGGTGGATATTGCCGTTAGTTCACACGTTTCAGTCCACAGCTCTTGAAAATGAGATTTTTTTTTTTGGCCTCAGATCACTCAAACATATAAGCAATATTATAAATCTGCTCTTCTACCACAAAATAACACTGTGGAGCAAACTTGTCCCTTGGCACCAGTGGCTTACATGAAAAATGAATTTGGCCCATTTTTTATAACTATATGTGTAAAGTTCAGAGATCATTCACATTCAAATGAAGAGTGACCTCAGCACCTCAAAAGGTTTTATTATTAGCAAGCAGACAAGTTCATGTCAAAGAATTCTAGAAAAAACCCCACAATATACCATTCATTTAGGATAATGGTAGGTAGCTAAAGGAGACTGGTTGGCATATTCTGTTACAGCATCCTAAGTGACATTCCTTTGACAGGTGCCTTAAGCTGACACTATATTGGTACATCCTGTAAAACAGCCATAGCATAGGCTTCAGGAGCTCTATTAAGGAAAAGTGAAAGAAACAGTTTTAAAGACAACAGAGAATTTGCTATACAGTGCTGTCCACTTACAGTATGATGCCTTTGCTTCTAATTCCAGCGTGGTAAATGCAGAAAGCCTCAAGGATTGCACAGACCTCAGGGACCAGATAAGATGGGAAGTGCTGCCTCAGACAATACATCTCCCACTTGGCTTCCATGGAAGCTGCTGCCAGCTGGTCTCTGGCAGCATCTGTTGGAGTTACTGATGTGTATACCTTCCCTTGCCTTGCTTGAGTGTTGTAATGAGAATCACATGGAACAGGGAAAGATGTGAGGACAATGAGGCTAGAGATTGATTTCTAATTCCAAGTTCTGAATTCAACAAAGGACTTATCCTCCAAGGACAGAACAGCTATTTAAGACTCTTTCTGGTCAGTAGAATGTGTAAGAAAGTCAGTACCTGTTTAGCATTCAACATTTGCTTGGTGATGGAGTGTGGCAAAAGCCATCTGCAGTTCTGGTGAGAATGGCAGAGTATATTGCTCAAGAAAGCATCCCATGCAGCTAAAAATTATTTTCACAATGTAAAAATCACTGTGCCATTTTAATAGCCATTAAACAGAAAAGGCAACTTTTCAATACAGTGGCAAGGTGGAGGTAATGTTGTACACAGTACAACATGGGTCTGAAAACTTGAATTAGCTGTGCCTCTCCCCCCAACAATCACTGGGTTTTTTCACTATTCCTGTCTGTCTATTTTCTTTCCCACAGTTGATCTGGAGCAGGTATTTGAGCTGGATTCTCTGGAATACCTGGAGGCCCTGGAATGTGTGACTGAGCGTTTGGAAAACCGTGTCAACTTCTGCAAGGCCCATCTCATGATGATCACCTGTTTTGACATCACCTCTAGACGCCGATAAAGTATGAACCTCAAGAGAATTTCAATGTGCATCTCTGCCATCCTCCTTTTCGCTTCCAAATAGCATCCCAAAGACAAAAGAATGAGGATGAAGGTTGGAGTCAAGTCTCAGCTGTGTGTATGAGAGATTTGCTATACTACACAGAGGTCTAATATTAGGAAAAAAACAGGACAAGCATTAAAAATGGAGATAAAAGGTTGTTGATTCTCTTAGCCTAAAAGAGCACTTTGAGGAACCTTTAAGGACATGTCTGTAAATAAGAACTGCTGGCAGAAGACTTCTTTCCCTGCATTAGCTGAGGAAGGAGGAAAGGTGGTTGTAGGACTTTGATTGAGAGGTTCATTAAAAGAAAACCTATCCAGAAAAACTGTTTAAGTGCCTTGCAAATCTTTATTATCCAAACTTTTATGTTCATACTTTATTGTGTACAGATGGTGCTAGTCAAGAAAAGAAAAAGAAAAAAAAAAAAACAAATACACTTTTGAAATGTATTTACAGCTTGTTTTTCTCTTGGTGTTTTCTCCTATTTCAGACTTGCTGTTTCTAAGTAACTTGTGTTTGTAGAGATATTTCCTAATCAGTACAACATATGAATAAATGTTAACTGTCTTTTCTTGTTACCAGGTAAGGCCACTCAAAGAGAAATTGAACTTACCCAGATGACACAAAAGTATTTCTAGCAGAGAGTAAGATTTGCTTATATGTCTTCTGTACCGTTACATGCTAGAGAACATAGTAATTTTCCCAGCCTATAGGTTTTGCAATGTGTGAGACAGGAGAAGTGACATTACCATGAAGTAAATATCATTTCAGTTTGATCCAATCCCCCTAACTTGTTTTTTCTTTCATATTTTTTTTTGCTCTGTACTGAATGGAGTTATGAGTGAGGAGGTACTTTTATCCTAGCCCTTTTTTCTGGCGCTAGTAACTTGCTGGAAAATTACCCTTTAGGCTAAGGGTTCCCATGGTTATCAGTCCTCAAATAAGTGATTATTCTGTCTTTCTTTCTTGAGACTGTGATAAAATGTACCTTCACCTCTTTATGACACACACCACTGCAAAACATATCTTGGCAGCTTTCAATACCTGGCCCCATGTGGTGTCCATAGTCACAGACATACGTGAGAAGCGCAGGGTTTGCTTGGCTTAGTACATCTGGTAATAAAGTAAATGCGTAGCTATAGCACTTCCAGTATGTTGGCTGTGACATCTTCTTCCAGTGCTTGAAGCCATGGCAAAATTCACATTGACATCAAAAGGACAAGAGTCTGCACCTCAATGTACATCCAAATTCTACTAGTTCTAGAACTACAAAGTTCTACTAGTTTGCCTCTTTATCCACAAAAGAGTATGTGGGAAGGAAAATTCTTTTTGTTTCATAAACAGATGTGAAAAATGTGCATTTTATTTACATATGAGCATGAAGAATTATTTTGTTGAATTAGATTTCTTTTTCTTCTGTATTGAAATAAGCACATTCACATAAATTCCTCTCTCACATACTCTTGTGCTTCCCTCCTGTTGCTTATGAGGAAATAAAAACCATATTTAATATATACTCCAAATGCATCAACTGCTCTACTTAAGTGCAACTTTTCATTTACTTGCAGCATCATAACAATGCTATCTTACAATAATGCAAGCAGCAAGTCCAAAAAAGGAAAAATTATATTGATAGATTTTCTAGTGGGTAGGCAAAAAAAGCTTTTCTAAAATATACAATAGCATTTTTATAGTTTCATTTTCTTCTCGTAATACCAAATCTTGTTCATTATATTACCCTTGTCACTGGATTTTGTAGAAGATTCTTCTTACAATCTATAGGATTATTTGGAGGGAAAAAAGCCCCATATGAAACTCAGTTTCTAGTCTGTTCCACAGCAATTCCCTATCACGAAACATATTCCAAGTAAGTATTAAAGACCTATCCCCTTCTCTCTCAAGGAAAAAAACCAAAACAACAAAACAAACAGTGCAATTTATCTAGCTTTCTTTCTCTTTGTAAGGATTTCAGTAGCTCTTACTATGTATTGGTTCTGTGGAGGCCATCTCTTCTCTGCTATCACCCCTGAATTGAGTACAGCTGCACAGAGCCAAGGAAGTTGCCCCTGCACACAGTCTGGGACTTACACAGGAGTGGTGACGTTTCTGTAAATCAAGTGGACATGTTTCAGAACATTTGTAAAATATCTATTGCATGTAATATTCCTCACTATCATTAACTCAATTATTCATTGACTCTAGGTTTGGGCAGCATAGCAAAAAACTTGTCTACCTAGCCATTATTTTAAAGTAAGAGCATATGTTCACCCTGTGTGCCACAATGGACCAAAATTGATTCCTGAAGCCAAATTGATTATACCAAGGACGAATTCTTCATACTAAAAATGATGTACTCATTGAGCAGAATCACAGTACTTACAAATATTTCTGAGGACCTAATTAAAATAGCCATTAACATTCATGTTATATAGTAGTATTCATACTCATCCATACTCATCTTCCCTTCCTTGACTTTCTATCATTGCATTTCAGAATTTGCCACTATGGTTTTAAGAATTGTGATGGCTTAATGCAAAAAAAAAAGAATGAAAAATTTGTGGAGATTTGAAAACTATAAAATGTTTCCTTCTTGAAAATACCTTTTTACTTCAGAATTTATATTATTATATTTCAAATATCTGCAAAACAGATAATTAAAAACATCAGGACCTTGTTGTTGTTCTGCAGTAGTCAGCATTTTACAGAAGACCCATACACTTCTGCAAGTCATCCAGGAAGTCCCATTCTTTAAGGAATTGCCAGCATAAAGCTGTTTGTATGTTAATTTTTTAAAAGGCATTATGTTGCCCAAAATATGCAAGGAGCACCATGAATGTAATGCTTAATCATTTGCACATTCAGAAATCAATCTTATTTCCCTGGGCCAGCTTTAGCAGGAAACAGCAATGTTAATGTAATTAGGTTTGAAGGTTAATTCTTCATTTGCATATGTGACAGGAGGTCACAGCTCTTCATTGTTGGGTTGTGTGACAGCTGTGGAACATCACCACTGCTCTGCATCCCCAGCCACGTGCTCAGTACAGACAGCTGCGGGGCAGCTTTGGGCTCATTCTGAGAACTGCTCTTCTTGGCATACGTGAACTTTATTCATACAAGGGACAGAAGTTGCTTTATAGCCACAAATTCAAGTGTAGCCTTAGACTGGAAACTTTGGCTGTGATCTGGAGTCAGACATCCCTCTGCTCTGTGTTAGCTCTCACAGCAGGATCACACCCATGCTGGCTCTGGGTGCTGAGTCACTTTGTGCCCTAGAAGGTGTGGGAGACCCCTAATTCCTCGTGCGTTTGTCATAACAACACGTCTTTTCTTTTGCCATGCTTGCCTTGTATTTGCCTCAAAATAGTTCCTTATCAATTCATTCAGAAGCAAACTGATACTTGGGCTCTCCTCTCTGGGCCTCTTCTCATCTCACCTGCACTGGTAAAACTGAGGAACAACTGTGTTGAGTCAGGAGAGTTATAGCAGAGTAAACGCAGCTGTGAGAAAAAGGAAAATTCATCTACGTGCCATTTTTTTGGTATTTACTGTGATGTTAGTTATATAGTAGGAGAACATGCCCCTCTTACATATTTGACACCCTCTCATTTTGTGTAAGGGCCACAGGGCTATTGCTGAACATCTGCTGACTTTGATCCAGTCTTGGAAGACCCACTGCCATAAAACCGAACTTCTGAAACTTGCAGGTACATAAAATAGTAACTGGTAACAAGCAATGGCATGATCCTCTGACATGACGCAAGCTAAGTGAGAGCTGCAGATAACGTACAGGGAAGAAAGAAAGATACACACTGGCATTTTTTTTCTTTTATCTTGAAACATGGCAATTATGGAGGCTGAAAGCTGGGAGTGATGCTGGGAATAATGCACACCAAATTCCATGCTTGCTCACAGGACAGACTCAGTCCATCTTGAAGAATGGGTGATTTTTAAATTTTTTTTTTCATATATCTCAATAATATGGTATGTCTTAAAATAAGGACTATTACCTGTGGCATACAATTCAAATGTGATGACAACTGAAGAATATAGTCTCTTTTACAAACATTGCCTTTTATAAATGTTTGTGATTTTATAGCATCTTTTTTACGAGCTAAAAATAATTGTAAAAACAAAGGATATTTATAAACAGAGAAATGTATATGCAAACAATCTGTGACAGTCTCCACACACATTATTTTGGGGAGGTGGCATAGCTGTTCTTAAATGGCAACACTGTCACTGCCCCTTCCTCCTCCAAGGAGTGCCTACAAAACCTGTCTCCTTGTAGTCACTAGGATGACGCTGATTCATGTCACACTATAGGGAAAACTTATGCCTGAAACACTTAAAGATCTTTTTTAAAATATCCTTTCTTCCCCACATTCTTCAGCCTACAAAACCAAATTGCTGCTGTTCCCCCCTAGAGGCCTGTAAAAGTGTTCCAAATATTTCAGTGCCATGAATTTAAGTCAAGATATTCTACAATCTCAGCTGTTAAATACAACAAATTCTGCATATGCATGAGGTATACAGCATAGTTACATCAGCTGAGAACCCGGACTCTTGGTGGCCTATGTGATCAAGCTTTTTGTCTAGCTTTAAAATTGCAACCTGAAGCTTCTTCATTGCAGAAGAAAATTCCATTCTCATAAAGCAGAGGCTGAATGACCCTCTGATGCCGATTCACATTATGGGAGGGATGGTTGCACAGCATCAGGGTGCACCAACTCACTGCAGAGATCAAAGCATTGGTATTGTCAAATACTGATAGGAGTGGATGATGACCATATGGAGAGGCACTTTTTCTCAAATCCGTGGGTGGCATACCTTGCTTAATCCTGATGTCCTCGTGGTCTTTGATTTGTTACTCCACAGGCTTTTGCATTGGTAACACACAGGAGTTTTTGAAGACACAAGGCTGGCCATTGCTAGCTATCATAAGATTTGAAACAGGTTTCCAAATAACTATAGCAAACAAAACTGTGAATGATTGTCAATGCAAAGTTAATAATCTCTCTCTCTCTCTTGCATTTATTGTGTGCTCATCCGAGGGTTATCTGAGCTTCCATACCTGCTCTTGGAAATAGTAAACCATTTTATTATTGTCTTTATCTTTTCTTTTTTCTCCTTCTCAAGCAACCGTTTTTAAAAATAAAAAGAAAAAAAAGAAAAAGAAAAATCAGTTTCCCCTGAAAATGTAGCACTCTTTTGCTAGTCTGTTTGAAGTCAATACAGACTTTGCCACCAACTTCACAAACAGCAGTCTTGTGCTCGCTTATGCAACATTTTGAAGCTCACAAAGAGCATGATGTTTCTGTGAAGAGTGGAGGTGCTGAAAGTGAAATAGTAGCATTCAGCTATAATATTTCAACCTACCTTCAGACCCTCCTGGACAGGAAATAAAACACAACCAAAACTATCTTACTTTGAGTGGTCCTACTTAAGTATTGAGCAAACTTTATGATAATGGTAATAAATTGGTGCTTGAGGCAGTTTCAGCTATATTACATATTCTCTATATACTATAGATATGGATGTATTCACCCTCTATTGTATATGTATGTGTGTGAGTATTTACATGTAGCACACATACATATATGTTTTATGTATGCATAGATACTAACTTTTCTACATTTTACTTCTTTCCCTCCCATAGCTGAAACTGCTGGTTACTAACATTCGCATCACATTCTATGTATGAAGGATATAATTTATTTGTAAACTCAGGATGTTCTTGTTTTATAGAGTTGCTTGTATTTTATAATTTATTTACACATCATGGTTGGAAATGCTTATCTAAGTGCTATGCATTGAAGTGTATGTTTGCTAAATCCATTTTGTTCTGTCCATGGCTATGTTCTTTCTCATTTTAACAGTGGTATAAAATAGGGCTAAGAAGGAGAGAAACTGATAGATATAGAACTTATGGTGGTCCCACCAGTGGGCAGTTTCAGAAGAGGATGTATCAGTAGTAGATATATATATATATTTTATCAACTAAATTTTATGGGGAGAAAAAAAAGAAAGAACAGCGTGAAGATAAGTTCAAAATGTGGAAAGTCACAGCCATTTTCAAGTTGTTCACAAAATGCATTGAGCCTTTTGCCATTAAAATTGTAAAGTTTATTGTTTGCTGGCTAAAAAATATCCTTTTTGTGGTATCTGAGGTGTGAAACATTGTCAAAAATATGATGTCTGGAAAAAAAAATCAAACTATAGTGGCATTAAATGTTTACTTTTATCTTACCAATATATCTGCTTCCTCCTCTTGACTATTTCACTTTGGATTACAGCCTTACATGGCATTTCACATACCATGACATGGCAGAGAAGAAGGTGCTTTTGACACACAAGAGGACATAGTATGATAATAGTGAGAGTGAGCAAGATCAAACATGAAAATAAAATGACCAAAGGGGTTCTACCAAGCAAGTATTGCTGAGAAACAAATTCACCAGAAAACAATCAGGAACTGCAGGCTTCAATAGCAATGACGAAAATACTACAAGCAAGCAGAGCACCATTAACTTCTCCCTTGCTGCTGTCCAGAAACAGAAAGAAAACATTGTTACAGGCCTGAATTAATCAGGCTTTTATGTAACCTGGTTATGCATATGTGCCTCCCCATATGAGTAGGGATTGCCCTATCTGCATCTGTGAGCAAGGGAAAAATCTGCGGCCAAACAAACTGTAAGAATGTGTTCATAGGAATAATTTCTTGTCATCTCTAGCAATTGTCAGATTTCCCTTGGCCACCATACAGGTATGTAACACAACATGGGAGTAATAAAGAGTTTGCATCTTGTGTCAAGACGTGCTTCTCTCTCAGGGAGGCAATAGTGGCAGGTCCAGCTGACTCTTAAGCTGCTGCTGAGGTGTGTGCAATATCTGCTTTCAGTTCACATTTGTGGCATTACCTGTCGATAAGAGAGTGCCTCACTTGCAGGACAAAATGTGAATGAGCTCTCTGGGCAAATACAACATTCCCACTGACACCTGGGTAAGCCCTGATAAGGACACTGGTCTCTTCCCATTGGAAGGAAACAACAGATCTTACTTCTTGCACGGAAGGAAAAAAAAGGAAAGAAAAAATTTAAAACCTCCTTTAAGACACATCATGTGCTGGCAGGTGATTCCCTCATATCCCATATTTAGGGGGGAAATGTTAGGGTGCTAGGCATCTAAATATTTCATTAACAGTTTGGTAAGAATTTAATACAATCCTGTCTATTCTACAGCTCAGTGGCAGAGCTAGCAGTCACAGTGACGGGAAATGCAGTCATCTATGGCAACCAGCTCTTCCAAACAAAAAAATATTGAGGTGGCTACAGAAGCAAAGGCTGATGGTGGGGAGAAGAGAGTTTCCTTTCCCCTCTTTACAGCAGCAAGCCCTGTGACTCCAGCACCACTTAGCTGTTGCCCCTGGGCCAGTGAATTTGCATGCTGTGCCTCTCCACAGTAGCTCTAAATGAAGATAAACAGCCATTTCTTTCATCTGTGGGCTGTTCAGAATAGCTCTGATCTGCTCTAAAGAGCTAAAAGGCTTATTGCCTATTTTTGAGGTAATTTATCTTCATTGCTGTTATCATGCAGCCGCATCGGTATTAAGAAACCTGAAATGCCTTACAGTGACAAAATCAGAAAAATCAGTTAGTGCAAGTCCTAGTCTTTGTCTAAGACAAAACTGAACATGATGTGCTCTAGATGAGGTGGAAAAAAAATCAATTCACTCATGGTCAGATCTGGAGACTTACAGACCTCACTTCTGATTTGGTGCAAGGCAGCAAGGCAAGGTTTCATGCACAGAGTGAGATCAGGGGCTAACACCTAGCAAAAAGCTGGTGTCCTTATGAGGCCTGCTTGAAATTGTTGGCATCTCTTGTAAATTAATGTCCTATCCATGATCAATTCTTGTCTCTAAACCCAAAAACTTGCCAGACTAAAAATCCAGGTAGGGTTTAGCATGGAAACCTGACAAGCCTCATCTCCTTATAGGGTCCTGAATAAGCTCTCCAGTTATTGGAAAACCAGGAGAAGGGGAAGTTTTTGCTAAAGCATGTTCCTCTCTCATGTCCACCTGTAAACCAGGCTTCCAGGACCCCACCCTCACTTTGGCTGGTAGAAGTAGCTGCCTAGAAGCCACTGAGGAAGGATGAGGGCAAGAAAATTCAGTTCCCAGTGGCTGAGATGAACACAAAGTTTATGTTTAGTCCCCCTAGAAGAGGCCCTCTATGGATTTCACTTTTTATGGTATGTTATTAATCTTGACAGTAGTCAATCTGGCAGTCTTGGAGTCTGGCATCTGCTATTTAACCACTGAGTAATGCTTTTCTGGCTGTGACCACAAGAATGCTCTACACTGCTCAAAGACCACTTTTATAACCTCCAAAAACATGCAGAAAACTTGGAGGTTGTGTCTACTGTCAAGAACAATTCTGGCAAGTGCTGACCTGGAATAAGCTTTAAGACAGCCAACTGGTCCATCCACTGGTCCATCCCCAGTGGATGCTTGTCTAGGGAAAAGACTTGCATTGATGTTCATACATGTTTATAGGTATCTCTTCTGTGGACACTTATAGCACAGGTTTGGCACCCATGCTTTGCGTCAGATTGTGCGTTTCATGCCGTGGTGGTTTGAGCCCTGGATAAATGCCTTGTGTCCAGCAAAACTGCTTCAAGGTCTTTCTTCCCCCTCCCGCTCTTTTTGCCTTCCAGAGGAAAGGGAAAAAAAAACCCAGGTAGGAATTTACGACTAGCGATAACAACAAAAAGAGGAGCTTTCATTAATACCATGAGCAAAGCAGAACTTAGAATAATGCTTAAATTTATTACTAACAAAATAAGAACTAAAGTTAAGAAATAAAAACAGTTTAGAAACACCTTTCCACCACCACCCCTTGGTCTGTCCATGCTCCCCTTCTTCCCCCAGTGGTGCAAGGGAAGAGGAATGGAAGCTTTGCAGTCAGGTGTAGCGTCAGCCATTCACAAATGTAAGTCCAAGACTTAAGCAGCAGTTCCTCCAAATGTGCTGTCTCAGGGGGCTTTCCTGTGGGCTGCAAAGGGGACAGCTTGCTTCACCACAGTCATCACCACACTCACAGGGGAAATCATAACTCTAAGTCCGTCCCCTGCATTCCATGGGTTCCCCCCCGCAAGAGAGATCCTCTGCTCTCTCGTGGGTAATTCCATGGGGTGCAGTCTCTTATGAAGAGCTGGCTGTACCTGCTTAGCATGGCCTTCTCCCTCCATGGGTCTTGGCCGCAAATCTTTTGCAGGACTCCACTCCACCTTGGGGCCTTTCACAAGGCAACACCTTCTTTCTTGCATCCCCTTACTCCAGCAGGGGAGGTCTTTGCACCCCAATGGATCCCATGGGCTTTGAGTGGACAGCTTATAATCACCATGGTCATCACCATGATAATCAGGGAATAATAGCTTTTAGTCCTTTCCCGGATCCGTGGGTCCCTCCCCCTGCTTCTCCCTCCTGAATGGACCTTGATGTCTGCATTGTGCTGTTGTTAATCCATGGCTTCCAATTTCCCACTGTACAACAACTCCTCCATTCTTAAATATGTTTTCATGCAGGGACGTTACTTAATGATGCAGAAGCAGGAAGTTTTCCTCGGAGCTGACCCTCTGGCTCTGCTCTATAGGATAGAGGGAAACTTCTAGCAGCTTCTAACAGAAGCTGCTCTTCCTCTTATCAAAAAAACCTAATCAGAGAAACCCACGACACATGCCAACCGACTGGCAGCCAAACATACTCAGCTGTGTGTGTCTGGCACATATCCATATTTCCATTTCTATCTCCTAGAGACTCAAGTGCAGCCAGACTTGACAGTTTTGTGTGTGGGACTCGGGGCTTGCTGCAGAGAGGAAGTCTCACACCTCCAGCAATTGGAGATCTTTGTCACTCACTTTAAAAGGAGCAGGAACCGTCCTTGTTCCTTTATCATCCCTGCTCATCTTCATTCTCTGAATGACAGGAAACCAGGGAGATGGGAGAAAACCTTGACATTTTCCTGTATTTTGTTTGTAATTGTAGTTGCAATAAGGAAGAGGTGGGGGAGCACATAAGCCATCCTGCTTGCTGGGCTGTCCTCTGAAGACTGCTCCATACTGATGCTGTTGGATGCTCTGTGCCATTCAGCCCAACCCCTTGCAAATTGCCCCTTGGGGCTTGCTTGAAACAAGAGCTCACGGTGACGCAAAGGAGTAGCAAGTGGCGTGAAAGGAGTCAAGCAAGATACTGCAACTGTAACAGCATTTTCTCTAATTTCCAAGGACAGCGGAAGGCATGGCAATTATGGAATAATAGGAAAGATTACAGCTGGCTCCTGGCCCTGGGGCTAGTGACTCTTGCAGGCCTGGGGGCTGGTGTAGCTAGGACTCTTAAGTTTCCAAAGGTTCCAATGCCTACTCTGAGTTTCCAAAGGCCCAAAGAATATTTCTGAAGGTTATATGTAAAGCCATTAAGATGCTGTGAAATCCACAAAAATGGTTCGGGACAACCACTAAGCCTTGGCATTTCAGACTTTGCATCCATTGGACTATCTTTTTTCTGCTGTCAAAGCTGAAACAATAGGAGCACCCATTCCAGTCTGTTTGATAATCAGCATTGGAGTCCACAGAGCAGGTCAGTCACAGGAACAAACACTATCTGCATACTAAATAAACCTATAGCCTAGCAAGAGGGCTTTGCACCTGAAATCTGTCATGAGGATTGCAGTTATTGTGAGCCTACCAGGGCACTGAAATACTCCCACAGTGAAAGAAATGTTCAAGGATTGATATCTCCACCCAATGAAATCACCTAGGCACCCATGACTCATTCTAGGAATTGTTCCTCTGAACAATTCCTGGCTTGCTTTATTGTCATGTTCATAGCTAGCTTTCCCAATTTTTCTGTATAGTTGCTCCCAAGAGGCAGGTTTCCTGGTTCTTTGTGGCTGGTTAGTGTAGCCATCAAAGTCAAGGCATGTGAGCCACTCTAGGAGCTCATTGCAAAGCTATCTGTAGTTTCTTATCAACGTGTGTTTAAGGCTGTTCTGAGCTGGCACTTTTCACCACTGTACATCACACAGGCACTAGGATAGTGATGCTGCCTATGCACACCCCCAAGACACAGCACCACACAATGTAGTTACAGACTTCTACTCCAGTCTGTAACTGAGAACAGTGCTGCTGGGCCATGGACAAGGCAGCACTGTACCACAGAGAGGGACGACTGAGAGGAGATAGAGGGGATAACAGAAGCCATCCAGGTTCATGGAAGCAGGAGGGCATTCATAGACACGTCAGCACTTTAAGAGCCGAGTGATACCAGGTGAGTTGTAGAGAAGATGATCATGATGGTGCCTTGCTCGTCCCTACAAAGCCACAGGACATGCAATGGCATCACCTGGCCAGAGGCCTGAGGCAGGGACATGATTTCATTTTGGGTTTCGCTTAACTGTCTCACTGAAAGCAGAAAACCCACTGAGGGCTAGGGGAAAAAACCAAACAACTCAAATCCCTATAATCTAATAGTTATGTCAATGAAGATTTAGAATGTTACTTCCCCTCCTCAAACAGGAACTTTAAGTAAAACTGACCCTCATGCTAAGTCATTTTGACCTCTTCATAAGCTCTCACCATAAAGTGTGGAGGCTATTATACTGCCTTATCTCGCTAGGATTGTAAACCTTTGAGCTCTAAATTCTATGACCCTAGAAATTCTTCCCAAGGCAACATGAAGTAGAACTTTTCCCTCTCCTCTCCTCTCCTCTCCTCTCCTCTCCCCTCCTCTCCTCTCCTCTCCTCTCCTCTCCTCTCCTCTCCTCTCCTCTCC
>JAWWEE010000105.1:36740160-36901728 GCA_035221455.1 Xenops minutus | reverse complement strand
TCCCTTCTTTTTTTTTTTTTTTTTTTTTTTTTAAGGATACACCAAGTTAAATTGTAATTAAACCCAAAATAATCAAACTGTTTCAGATGGTAAAGCCGTAAACCCATTTCACTAAGGAATCCTATACCTGATCACATTCTGGAAGCTTTGCTTTGGCTGCAGGACCATGCTGGCTGGTCAGGAGCTGGCCCACCCACTATGAGAAAGTTCATATGATGCCGGAGGTGTATGGCAGGGCTGGGTGAAGGCTGACACAGGGACACCGGTGCCAAACCTAGCTTCCTATGCACGGGATGGTCTGCTAGCCTGAGGCAACTCAAGGTTTCCAACATTTTCATCAGGCAGACTGCATAAGTTTTTGCTGGGAGTTGCAGATGGTAGAGGGCATTCCAGCCTAATGATAACAAGATTCTCTTTCCTTGGCTGCCTTTTGCAGACATCCTCTATGAGCGTGCCCAGGTGGCAAAGCCCTGCTCCACAAACTGGTGGTGGCAGCTGAGCCTGAACCCCTGTATCCCCGCTTGCAGGGCTGTGGGGGAGGGCAGGTGGTGCCAAAACAAGCCTTGCTCAGCCGGTACCACAGAGCAGCAGGCACAAAATAGCTGACATGATCTAAAGCCAACACAGGAGCTGCAGACTTGTCCTGCTTAACTGTTGTTCTCTGACACCTGTCGAGAGTGAAGCAGCAAGCTAAACATTTCCATGCCCCTTCAGAAATTATAATTTTGTGATTGTTTTTTTTTTAGAGAGAACTTTCTGCTCTCTCTGTTCCCTCCCTCCTCTCCCCTCAACTGGAGTTGGATGCTTGCTATCTTTTTGCAAGGATAAAACTTCCACAGCTTCAAGAGCAAAGGCCCTTGATGAGAGACTGCATCACTAGCAGATCAGGACATAAAGCAGGCAGTGAGGAAAGCACCAGTTTCTCTGCAGTACAGAGCAGGGAAAAGAGAAGCTCCCTAAACCTTGCTACAGTGTGAGTTGGACAGCCTCAAAAACCACCCCAATGCACCTTTGTCTTGTACAGAGGAAAAAGCAATATGGTCTGGAGTTGGCTTTGGCACATTGCTGCATTTCCCACATGTAAAGGTGTTGCTGAAGGTATCACATGAGGCAGGAATAAAATCCTCTCCTTTGATTCCCTCAGCTCCTCATTTGGCTCTGGTCTGAATTGGGATACCTGCCCAGCTAAGTGAAGGAAGAGGAAAAACACCCAGTTTAAAGCCCATCTGAGCAAGTCTGCAGGGCTGCATGTTGATTCTGCAGCTCTGGAAACACCAACTAAGCAAACCAGCTTTTTTCTAACTCACAAGCAGGAAAAGCTCCTTGTTCCCTCCACCCAGTAACAATCATTTTGTGTGACTTAGCAGCAGATTTCAAAGGGCTTGTTCAGCAGAGATGTTGGTCTTTTGATGAGCTTCTCCTCTACCTTGGAAAGACAAGGCTTGCCAAGGCTTTAGATTTTAATGGTAGAACCCCCCAGTTTTGTGGCCTGGGTGTATCACACTCACATTACATGGATTGCACAAAAGGCTTTGGGGTTCTGATGAAAGGAACTTGGACAATGCCCATCTGAAGGATTTTTATCCATTTTCCCATTTGCCAGCCATAAATAAGGCAGCATCCTTGCCTGGTGGTTGGCGGGCTGCCTCATCCCAGACTTGGGATTGCTATTCCTCTGGTCTTTACAGAAAACACAAAACCAGATTTTCGTTTCTTTTTCACAAATTATATAACAGTCCCTACAGAAAACATTTGGTAATGGTGAAAAAAAAAAGTAGTCTTTGTATAACCTCATTACTCTGACCTTTAAAAGTACCATTATTTACTGGTGCATTCAGCCACAGATGTTCAGAAATGAACATTCCCGACTCATTCACATTGCTGTTAACATTTTGGGGAACATCACTCCCCAGTAATGGTATTCTGATCACAGTCCTATATAGAGTATAAGCTGGGTACACAACGTTAATGACATTAAAGAGAATAGAAATCAAGACATTGACAGGACATCATTGAAGACTTTCTCCCCAGAGCTTGACATGACTTTCTAGGAGACTAAAGTACAACAAGGGCCCTTGCATCCCAATGGGGGAGTGTGAAAAGCAGAGGCAAACCCCCAGCAGTGGCTGCTCCATTTTGCTCAGTCGCCATAATTTTCGCTACTCTAGTTCCCAGACCACTGGCTCTCCCTCAGCTGTGTGGCTACTGCTATAGGTATAGAGTATGAAGAGCAATCCCTCCCTGCAGTGGCGTGGGGCCTGAAACTCTCTCTCAAGATCACAACAGCCTTTCCATGCTTCACTGTGGACTCCTGCAGTATGCTGCTGCTGGTGGGAGGGATGGCAGCTCCATGGCTTAGCAAAGCACCACTTCGAGTGTCCCCAGCTCAGCAAGGAGGAGCTCAAGGAGGATCAGGCCAGACTATTCTTCTACCTGTTTCATCATGGGATGCTCAGCAGCACACCTGGCACCTACTGCAACAAGAAGACAACGCAAAATAATGCTTCATTAAAAGTAGCTTCATTAAGAGTAAACAGGCAAGAACAGCACAGAGCAGAGCACAAGGCTTGGGGGAGGGGAAGAGTGGAGCTCTGCTGATTTTCTCATCAGACACCCTTCTCTATTACCATCTCCTGACTCCTGCTCTGAAAGTCAAGTGGAATTGTCAAGAGGAATCACCTGTGATTTAAAGTGCAGTTTTCCTCCAAGAGGTACGTAAAATTGCCACCTTCCTATTTGGAGACTCTGGGGACTCGGAATCAGAGAGGCTGAATTGGAGGGGCGGAGGAAGAAAGCACCGCACTTTCCTATAGTCTTGTCAGCCCTCCTAGACGAGCCCTTAGCTGAAACAGAAACAGGGAGCAGTCTCCTTAGTTCCAGGTAAGGTCACCAGTAAGTGCTGCCTGCCTGAGCCTAAGAGATGGAGGGAAACTTTAAGCAATGAAGAGGTTGCATGATTTTCCTCTTCCTCCTGTCCTGGGGGCAAGGAAGTCAGAAGAAGAGATTGTACTCTGTCCTGATTTAGGCATCTTTGGAGTTAAAACGGACTCAGGCAGGATGCTTCAGCCCTGCCCTCTTGCCATAAGGCCCATCAGAATTTGGTTAACAAGGAGCTGGAACATCTGAGGCTGCTGAAAAGCTTGTGTATGTGCATTTCTGTGTGTGCCCGTCTCTGTGGCTGTATAGAGATGTATTTAAAAGAAGGTTAATTGGTCTCCTGGGGACTATAAAGAACCTGTTAGGTTCCTCTGTGTGAGCAGTGACTGTATGAAACCTAATTACTAAGCCTGAGTTATTCTTTTTTATTTTGGAGGGGGGAAGGAATCTCTAAGGTCCTTATTAAAACCTACAAAAAGTCTAAAGAATGATGGAATTAGAATTGATTTGTCCATGTTGATCACAAGTGCAGAGCAAATAAAAACATTGAACTTTCCCCATGAAACACTAATGGGGGTCATATAGGCCTGGCTTACACATCACTTTTGTGGGGATAAACAACCCCTGTGCTGAATGGCAAGAATTGAAGACCACAGGATTCCAGCTGAGGTGCACTCCTTATGCTTAGGGCAGGAAAAGTGCACACTTTAATATTCTTGTAGGGCACATTTTACAAAACAGCCATACAAAAGGTATTTTCAGTCTGATTAAATTTGTAAAATTCGAAATGAAAAAGAAAGGGGTGTGGGTCCTTTTTTTTTTTTTAATGTATATTGATAGGAAAGAGAAAATTAAAGCAAAAAGGAACTTTAACATGGCTTTGGTCTGAAATGCACAAAAGCACTTGCTTTGGATTTTTTGGCTGTTCTCCAGACCTTGTTGAAACTCTGTGGGTAGAAACCAAAGCTTTGTCTATGCAGAGAAGCCACAGCGTGGGCAGGGGCAGCTCACAGCACTCTGTCCATGTTTTTTAGCAAGTCAGTTGTGGAGGAGCTCTTGGGTAATACCTGCAATTAGGACATCTATGATGATGATGATACCACTGCACCCTGTGCCGCCCACAGCCAGCAATGGCAGGGCTGTAACAGAGACATTGTATGTTCCTACAGATCTGACATCAGTCTGGACATGTTCATGTGGAACATGATTAATGTTTGTAAATTGCCATGGCAACCAGATGTTTGCTGCTCTTCCCCAAAAGCTAGGCTGTGCAAATATTTCTCCTCTATAATTAGTAGTTTCTGTAACTGCTATTTATGCAACTGTTTGGTGTGGGGCCTCTCTGCAACATGGTGTTTGCTGCAGGAGAAGGCACTGACCTCCACCCCACTGACACTAGCCCTTGCTCTGGGGCTGCTGGCAGTTCTGCCCTTGTGTTAACCTGTGTGCCTTGAGTCGCTTATGTATAGGCCTCTTTTTCCTCAACTGTGAAATAATATCTTGCCTCCTTTTTAAAGTACTTAGAGGTATTTTGAGAACTACGTTTTCTGCACATAATTCTCATGCAATAATGCACTAAGTGAAGGTATATAGACTCTTTAAGCCCGTATAGGTAGGGATGCAGTGAGGCAGTTATCAAGAGGGTCATAGCCAGTTCCCTTTCTTGTATGTTTGTTTTGTTTTGTTTCTTTATTTCATTTTTGTTTTTACAGTGAAAAGCTATTTCCCAAGGATCCACAATGACAAAACCCAAGTATGGATTGTCTAACCCTGTCTGATTTGCCCAAGGTCAGACACAGTTTCTGGTGCAGCAGAGAAGCCAAGCCAGAACTCCATGTCCATAACTGTAAGACCTTCCTTCTTCTCCTTGTCTTATGGGAGATTTAATTCTGATTCAGGAAAAAAAAATCCTCATAATTGGCACAACCTCTGTGAAAAATTGAACTCTGTTCATTAAGAGCTTTGCAGTGGCCAGGGACTATTTGGAATATACTGTGCAGGGAAACAGACTCTGTATTTCATAAATATGCTATGTGAAAAAATAACAAGTCTAAGAAAAGCTTGCTTAAAACCCCTAGCCATCAGAGAAGAGGGTTACAGAGAGAAGAAGAAAAAGGGCTGAGTGGTAGGCAAATTTTCTTGGCATAAACCCATGTATGATAGACTTCACACACAGGTTTATAGACTCAGGGAGGTCAAAGCTCTAAAAAATGGGTTTACTGCATTTTCTTTTACTTTCTACCACCTCTTCTATGCATGCAAGCTGTGTTTGCCAAGAGCCTAGAGAGTTTTTGCTTCCAGCACCAGGTCAGCACCCCTTGAAGGGCATGGATACAGAGAATTATGCCATGCTTAAAGAAAAAAGAAATAGCACAGTTTAGGAAACTTTTTTTTTTTTTAAGACTAATGTTTTGTTTAACTGTAATCAGTTATTCTCAGCAAAACTGTATAATCCCCTGTATTTTTTCCTGTGTACTGGTACTACTTTTTGTCCAAACAAATATTACCATCCGATTGTACTCCCTCTAAACCCAATCTAACAATGCTTTTCCTGGACTAATGTAAGAGATAGTGACAAAAGAAAAGTAACTCAAAATGTATTCCAAAAACTTGAGATGAACCCAAATCACCATTGTTTTCCAAAAGGCACCAGAAAAGCCTCCAATCTATGTGAAGCAAGCAGCAAGCCTGCCAGCATTACAGATAATGTTGCAGTCTGCCTCTTTCTGACTTTAGCATCTTTATCTTACCAAGCTAATATCACCACCTGAAAAATGTGACAGATATTATTCATAAAAACTGAAACATGATGTTTGTGCAAAGATAAGATTACTTGATTTGAAATGAGTGCTTATCTAATATTCCCTCCTCACTGGCATGCTTGCTTGCTACTGCACTTTCAAAAGATGCATTTAGTTAAATCTCTCCACAGCCACAGGCCAGCATTCTTTGCAGAAAATAGGCTGGAGTGGGGCCACCAGGAGAGAAAATCTACCCACAACAACCCCCCGTGCAGCACTGTCAGCCCTGCTGCTGGTGTTAGTGCATGAGACACTCCAAGGGAGATTGCTCAGTAAATGATTAAAACCAAACAGAAAATGTGACTCTTGCCTTGACCAAGATGAAAGAAGTGTAAGATTGGCATCAACAGTAATGAATATAAGGTATAGATCATGCTCCCACATTAAGGACCCTCCGCAGACCTGCCCAGAGAAGGCCAGGCAGGGCAGGCAATGCAATGGTGCCCTCAGGACCTTGAGCCACAAACCAACCAGGTGCTGATTTTTTTCCCTGCATTGCTCAGTAGGCTGTGGATGGATTTCCAACAGCCCTGCACTCATGGCAGCACACTTGCTGTTGTGATGCTCTACAGCACTCTACGTAGCACATTTCCTTCTCTGTTTCCTGTTCTGACAGCCATTGGAACTGTTTAATTCATACCTTTTTTCTAGGTGTCTTCTTAGACCTTAGAGAAGACCACTGCTGGAGACAAAATCCCAGTATAGGTAGGTGCTTCAGCTTGATGCAAGGTGGCTGTTCTCATCTGACATCAAGTAACTGCCTCTTCCCTAGCACCCACCTTTCCCTGCTATTGTGCTTGGAGTGTTAGGATGTCCTTGTACCAGAAGCCCTAGCAAACATTGCTCCAATTCATATACCAGATGTATCTGCATGCATGAGAGCTGGTGGATTGTCTACCAGTACATGCTGCATAAACTAATGCAGCTTAACTAAGACTCTGAAGTTCCTTTCATTTTGCAAATCTTAGTACTAGATATGTAATCATGAGATAACATAAGCATCATCTTTAAGCAAAAATCACATAAATTCTAATATGCATGTGCCCCTTTAAAACCAGAAAATAGCTCTTGAAGACTGGGTGCACCTCACATTTTCTGGTTGTCCATCAGCAATGGAAGCATTTTGTCAGAAATCCCAATAAATTCAAAGGTCTGACCTTTTCCCCCAGACAATTTCCTTTTCATAATAGCAGGAAGACCCAACCAAGCAGTGAATTTCTGTGAGGATTACTGCACTTCTTGGGTGGCTGATATGACTTGGCCTCTGGCACCAAGCCACGCTACGCACTCCAGAAATGCATTGCGTTTCATAGGTTATTGCTTGCATATTACTGCCGGGCAAGTGAATGCTCCATACGCTGGAAAAAAGTCAAATGCCTTGAAAGGAGATATCTTCCTCAGCATTGGCATTCATGTGCTGTGGCTGTAAATTACGCCCAGAGTGTTCATTTTCCTTTTAAATGTGTTCTCATAGTGTAATAATTAATGGCGTCAAGTTACTGGTGTGAAAAAAGTCTGACTTCACAACAACGATAGATTAATGAAGTAACAGTCATGGCTGGAGTAGCAGCAATAAATTGTTAGAGAGGAGTAACACACCTGAAGCAATATTTTCAAAGGTCTTAAATTATTTAGGTTTCAATGTTCCTCATAAATATTTGGCTTTTGTTAATATTTGTTTCTGTGTTAAAAATGGAAGGCAACAGCTCTCGCAAGCTGATACCATGGGGAAATGGAGTGCCTGTGCTTTCCAAGACATCCTTCTCTTCCCTGGGGATGACAGCATTCATCCGTAGGTCTCTAGGCTTCACTGTCTGGGGAAATGACATTCAAACCCCACAGACTCAGAAAGGTCTAGAAACCATACCACTGAGCTCACAGGCCCCAATCTCTCTGTTTTTAAAAGTGATAAGAAGTAAAAAACCCTTGAAGGAGGCAAAATGGGGAGAGAGCAGAGTAAGTAATTTCCACATAGATATACTTTTGATAAAATTTTTTATTCAATTCATGTTAATATTCCATATTATAACATATTAAATGAAAGAAGAAAAGGAACAGAGCCCTGAAGATATATTGGGAGGGAAGAAAATCTCATTTAGAACATTGGGAAACTTATCTGATGTCAAAGTGCATTGGATCAAGCTTTTGGAAACCATATCTAAGGGCAATGCAAAGGGAAAAAATGTATTCTCTACACTTATAATGTGTCTGACATGATATTCTTAATTGCTGGCATAAACTGATATAAAAATTGACTGCTGATATCAATGGAATTAGTTTGTAATTGATAAAGACTCTGTATGTATTTCCCAATATTTATTATCAATTAAATTAGGTGTTGTAAATTGATAATTAAGTATTGTAAATTAGATTGATGATAGGAGAAAAAAGTCCTCTGAAAATGACAGGAATTCCTCCAAACATCAATTCAAATCAAACCATAGAGCAAAACCAATAGATATGAAACTTTTTGTACAGCAAATAGGTTTTAGGGAAAAGACACTAACATCATCAAGAAGGTTCACAATGAAATAAAAAAAAAAAATTATTTTCTTTCTCCTTGAATATTTTGTTTTCCAGACTAAAGATTATCTTCACTGTATTCTCATCATGGCCTCACACTCTTCCTTAATCTCCATCAAGGTTTTCATCAGGCTGTGGTCTGTCCCATGGGTCACCTTCATAATATCATAGGCCTTGAGGAAAGAACAGAACGAGTCATGTTAGTCATTGTGCAGACCATGCAAAGGGGTTGGACTCTGCAGCAGGATGGGGATCTAAGTACTGGACCTCAAGCGGTTGGCAGCTGGGGGCTTGAATGCACAACATAGTCAAAATAGGAGTGAAGCATCCCAAAGCGTATGATGGTACTCCTCCTGACAAAGGAGGAGACACTGACACATTATTCTTAGGTGCTAAAACCCACAAATATGTTGTACAGCTGCATGTTTGGAATAACAGAAGATACTTTTGCACTGAGCCACTCCAAGATTGGTCAACTGCAGCACCCCAGGTTTCAATACACTATTTAAAAGATGACAATGATGTTCAGGATGTTAGTAGCCTCCAAGTCCTGTAAATAGAAATGGATTAATGATTAAGCAATGGAATAAAGTTCCTTAACTCTATCAGGAGGAACAATACATAGCATCAAACAAATCAGTACATTAATAGTTTCACTGTCAAGAGGCATGCAGGGTAATGGGTCTTTGCTGCTTTTTCCCAAAGATTAGTTTCTCTGTCTGTTTGTCATCTTTTATTGTTAGGCCAATTCACGCTTGTTGATATTGCCTGTAATTTTGCTGATTCCCTGCCATAGATACATCTGAAATGCTCTTTGCCCAGTTCATGTTGAGATGGTTGTTTTTCATGTGACATTTCTGCTTCTTCCTTCTATTAAATTCCTTCTGCAAGGAGGGAAGTACCAGATAGAAATTGATTTGGCACTTCTGAAGGTAGAACAAGGGAGCCAGAAGCGCACTGGCAAGAGAAAAGACATCATAGATTTTTCATCATCCCAAACCTGAAAATTGCCAAAAACTAAACATAGCCTGTGTTTCAGTGGGTTCCTTGTCCAGTCAGCTGATGAAATTCAGCTAAATCAGCTTTGTATTGCAGAAGGAGTATCTTTTTGGAAACAAAGTTGAGGAAGGGGCATCACCTACATTGGAAAGATAAAAATATTCTTTGGTGGAAGATATGAAAGTCTACTTCCAAATTCTAGAGACTGGGAAGCATATAGAAATTCTAGCACAGTTTATTTTTGCTTCAAATTAGCTAATTCTTAAGAGGGAGGCAGCAAAAGATTGAAAGAACAAGTTGAAATAACAGTCAAAACAAATCATAGTAAGTAAGGAACTCTAAAAATATGTTCTGAGATACCAGAGTGCCATACTACTAAATGATAAAATACTCAGTTTAACAGAACAATAGAAATACTTTCATCACTGTTAGAAGTGCCTAAGAAATGTGAAATGAAACCAGAAATCCTCAATTTTTCCATATTTCTTGATAAGCTGAAATTCAAAGCTGGTCCTGTTTTAGTAAAATGTTTTCAAGTAAATTATGATTATTCTTCCTGAAAAAAAAAAAAAACAAAAACCCAAAAATGGAAATAAATTTGTACAAAAGCTTTTCAAAAAAATAAATTGAAAAAGTAGTATAAAAAGAAAGAAAAAGAGCCAGTTCTTCCTGAGATAGTGACAGATAAATACTTGCATGGTATAGGAAACTCTCAGTGGTGCAGAGCAGAGCAGCACAGCTGCAGGAGGATCCCATGTGTGTCATAGTACAGTAACATGTAACTGCACCCAGGCTAACTAGGCAGGGACAGGATAACCTAGAGCAAAGTGGTCAGGTGAATTGGCTGCTGATCCTGACACACTGGGTGCACAGTGCTTGCATGCCCTGTCCCAGAAAGCTGATGGATTTATTGTGAATGGTATATGCAAAGAGCTGTGCATCTGGATGCATCTGAGTGACAGTCCCGGGGCAGCTGACTTTGATCTTCAGCCCCACTACAGGACAGAGGTCAGGCTTGTAGTGATAGACTTGAACCCTGACACCCTGATGTGCAGCCAGAGATGTCCATATGGATATGCCTCTGTAAAAAGTCAAAAATCCTTAATATCAAACCTAATCTTGAGATAATGTTACCCTTGCTGACTTATCTCTTGCCTCCAACATTTTCTTTGAATTTCTTTTCTTTCCTCAGTATGGCATAAAAGCACTTGGTCTTTGTCCTTTTGTTTCCTTGGAGAAAATCATTCTCATGCAATATACTGTCTCACACAATGCAGTACAAGTCAGAACCGGCTGCATCGAAGTTAGAACAGCAGTGACTTGTGTAATTCCTAAATTCAACTAGTATTAGGCTATGTAGTTGTTTTTGCAAAGGTCGGTGCAAAACTGGGGATGTTTTCAGTTCCAATGCAAGGAATTGTTTTACTGAACAGAAATGGGACCATGTGGGCTCTCTGACTACTCCTCTGCTCTCTTAAACCACACAGCTAACCAGCAGAGTTGAGGCTGGGCAGATTCATGTGGTCTGCGTGGTCTTCCTCTCAGCTAAAAGAGCAAATCCAATTATGAAAAACTACAGCAATTGCAAGATGGCAACACAGGCCACGGTGTCATCGGGCACATACTGTCTCCCTGAAGAATATAAACCTCATTAAATTAGAGGTATGGCTGTTGCTCCATGAATGCAAATGAGGTGCAGTGCAAGCATTTGTGCCTGATTTGCACGAGGATGGGTGGGGATGCCCATCGCCATGGCTCTAGAGAACCACGAGCAGATGCAGGATGGCACAGCTCTGTCACAGGGAAAGCAGGAAGCAAATGGCCACATGCCAGAACGGCAGGAAGTATAGGCTAGTGTTTCACAGGCAGTATCTGTGGCTTTCCACCACAGCTGAAGGGGAGAAATTGTTAAAGTAGGCATAGGAATACCAAAAATATCACAGTTACTATCAATGACAGCTCATAAATAATTCAGCTTTTGAAGCAAACACCTAGAGAAAGGGGATTTCTTCTGTGTTGCTGTGAAACCTGCGAAGAATGCAACCCCATTCCTGTGCTTTTTGCCTCCACAACAGGGATTACTGAAGAAGGGAAATGATATCATACTTATTGAAGGTATCCATGAGACACAACAGCCATTTCCCTCAGCTTATGGGGGGACAAAAGTGAAGGGTCTGCAGGAAAAACTGGATAGTCAGTGTCCTACACATGTGTATCCTCCTGCTTGTCCCCATCCCCACCTGCCATCACTCAGCAGATGGGCACTGCAGTCCTGCTCAGCAAGGTGCATGGGTACAGGCAGCCACCACCACCACCTCCTCCAGCCCAGAGGATGGAGCAGCAGCCAAGACATTATGCTGCAGCACCCATTGTCTTGCTTTGAGGAAACACTAGTTAATGAAGTAATTTTGAATCCAAGACTTCCCCTCTGTAACCTGCTTGTCATCCCTAGCCAAGTCCAGTTCAACTCACCCTATATGCAACCCACCAACTCTGCTTCCAACGGTGTGAAGGTAACAAATGACACCAAACAAATAGTTATGCTAATGAGTGCACCTCAGGCCAAATCTGTACACTTGTTAGGGGCTCCCATGATCTTCCAGAGATGCAGCTGCATCCTTGTCTCCTGCAGGAGTGCTGCTTCCCCATCAACAAGCTTTTCTCTTCACAAGACAGCATGCCGCAACTTTGTTATTGTGGCTTTACAGTCATTTCAGGCTGTATAAATTATGTTTTTTCAGACTAGGCTCTAGGTCTAGTCTTTTGCTGACAAAAGTTTTCATGATCTATAATTCCATTTGTCCTCCCACTATGACATCTTTTATATGTAGATGTATATAAATTTAAAAATAACATGTTGATTGTACAATAAACCAAGGGCTACATTCAGGTTTTATTCCAGTGGAGTATTGCCTCTCTGTAATGTTTCTATTTCCAAAATCTGGCAAATTAGATTCTGCAGGGCCTAATATACATTTAGAGGGTGGTTTCCTTCTAGTAGGCAACATAAAGCCCTCCACATTATTTAAGCCTTCTTTGGGGATGCAGGGCAGAGAGCTAAACCTACAGGGCACTAAGAACAAGGTGGTTATGATAGTGATTAATTTTTGGGTGGCAGAGAGAGCAGCAGTAAGGGCTGGGCTTCGGAGCTGTGTGTGAAGATTCACTGGTCTTAACAGACTGTGCAGAGAGGCTGTCAATCCCCAGCAGTGCTGAGGCTCTGCCTGATTAAACAGGATTTATATATGAGGCGAATTTCACTCAGATTGACTCAATTTCTCTGCACCTTCCACATCCTTCTCCTTAATGCCACACTGAAATTAGTTGGATGAGAGTTCCAACAGGGTGCTGCTATTCAGTGTCAGAGTGTATTAAGAAGAGTAATGAAGCAGAGAAGGTAATCGAGTTTCTGCTCTGAGCATGTGGCAAGCTCGGTTGACACATCTAATCACAAAGGGCTAAACTGTGTTCTCATATAACTCTAGGACATTATCTGAGTTATATTAGGAATCACATCCTTTACTCACAACAAACTGGGAATTATATCCTCGAATTTGTTTCAGTGTAGACAGAAAGGAAGTGAATCAGTGGCAGAGCTCATCCAAAGAAATGTACTGTCCTATGTTTACAAGTCACATGGAGAAACTGGATGACAAAAAGCTCTTTCTCCTCTCAACTGTGCTCCCAGAGAGTGGGAGTTCAGACTGTCCTTGTCTCGCACATGAGGGTGAAAAAAGGAGGAAGCTGAATGGAGAATAGGTGAAACCATGACAGGATTCTGCACCTCAGTTGTAAAGCACTTACTGTGTCCTTGTGGATCACTAATGTCTTGGAGACCACAGTTAGAGGTGCACTGAGATATGGCAGAGAACAGCAAGAAGGACCTTAATGTCCCTTTTCAGAGAAAGAGGAGAGCTTGTAAAAAGCTTTCTGTGTTAGGCATTGCTCAGTATTCATACCACAGCAATCTGGCTTGAATGGGCAACTTCTTCACTAAAAATGTATGAACATAAACCCATTCTTCCTAAAAACATATTAATGCCCATCACAATCTCCACCTTCACTGATAAGCAGCATTCAGACATCTCTAGGGGAATTTGCTTCAGTTAAATTTAGTGCAGTATCATAGTAGAAATGCAATTAGAAGAATGCCTGTTGATATATTGTAGCAATATCAATGAAAAAAGAAGCTTGCCTAACTGAGGTCTCACTCCATCTCTAAAAAGGAAGGTCAGAATATTTGGAAATTATAAATATTACAGGGGAAAAAGCAAAGGAGATTACCTGGCATATGACAGATATATGACATATTCCTGAATAATGCATGGATAATAGAATTGATTACTCTTCCATCTGCTTTACAAAGATCAGAATTGCCACAATTTAAGTAAAATGTATCAAATGAATATTTACATTATACCAAGACTTACCAAGAGTGGCATCATACTAAATACTAATTTTATTAAACAGATGAAAATTATGAGTTATTCAGATTGCTTCATTATTCAGACATTAAAACTAGAGACATGGGAGTTGAAAAAACAAAACAAAACAAAACAAAACAAAATACTAAGTTACCTAGAGAGTCAGGAATTGTATTAACTTTTTAGGGGCTCAGGGCAGGAGTGAAAAAGCACCTCTCCCCCACCCCGAGTGCAGAAACACATCTCCTTCTATCCCAAGTAGTAGCCCTAACTCTTTGCCACAAGACTAGCTTTTCATACAAGTATGGACATGAATCAAAGGGAACAAAGAGCCAAATTCTGCACTTCTTTCCAACACTAGTGCCAGCACTGGGGCCCACTCCTGCCCAGCAGATAGAGGCAAGTATATGGGTCAGGTGGCTTTCTGCAGCACCCAGCAAAGGCAACAGGGAGCTGTGTAAGGCACAGGAGGTGGGCTAAGAGCTGACACAGTGAAGCACATGGAGCACGTACTGTCTTCAGGCCAACCTGACCACAGGACAATCAATAATACAAGACAATAAGCTTAAGACCTCCTTGAGGGAAACTGGAGGGAGCACATCTTCCAGGGAGGGAAAAGCACCCCAGCAGTAATTGAAGGCTTGAGATGGGAACTGAGTAAGAGTCTACATCCTGAGGACATGTTGCACATGGAAGGGGATTATTCAATATATTTAAGATGATACTAACAGCAATATAACAGCAGGACAAAAAGGAGCCTGAGGTACATGGAAATTAATATAAAAGTCAGCTCAGGTCCAAGAGGGATGGCTTCAAGCTGAAATGTAACTAACAAAGCACCAGCTGCAAAACCAGATCAAAGATGATGAATGACATAAGATATGAGATATAAAAAATAGGAGGGATCAAGAAGCTTGCCTGTTGATTTGAGTATGGCTCACGATAAAGTATGTGCACTAATGAAAAAGTTTTCCAACCTGAAATCACAGACCCTGACTGCGAATAAGATTGTGAATAACAGCTCTGCACCTCTTGTAGTTTCAGTGCTCCCAGATTCACTTTGCTATGACAAGAAGGAACATATAAGATAATTTTATCTCTTCAGACCTAACAGTAATTTTTCATCCAGGCACATCTGAGCTATGAAACTGTAATTAGCAGTGACTGATACTGGAGGATGTCAGTGCCTGAAACGCTGAGCAGCAGTGACCTACCACCACATTCAGCTGCAGCCTGGGGAAAAACCACTGATGAAAGAAGTGGTGAGGAGTATCCAAAGGCATGAGGTACAGCCAGAGCAGAAGAGGGAGTCACACGGCAGTTTTGGGGGAAGCAAGGAAGGGGAGCAGAGAAAAAACAATTCCCAATACTGACCTGTTTCAAGGTCTCCAGTGCCTGAGGAAACATGTCTTGACTGTACTGCAGTTTGCCCACTCGCAGCAGCTGGACAGCCCTCAGAGGATGGAAACCAGGATAATACAGTCTGCAGAGAAAAAGAAGAAAAATGTGTCACTGTCATCTCTCACCTTCACAGTCACTGCCTCTGCTGAGAGCTATTAGGGTGGAACTGCAAAGTCATTGTGAATGTTAATAAGGTACTCAGAGAAAATTAGCTTCAATACCGAGAAGCATGAAATACTGAAGGGAATTAGCAAATTATTACTCTCCATCCCAGAGGAATGCCTTTAACATTATCCTGTTAGAAAGTGACAGGAGTGGGATTATTTAATTCGCTACTGTTGGATAATACAATAGCATTTGCTGTACTTAGTGTTGCAAATAGAGGTCCTTCACAATTTCAGGTCTCTAGAGAGGCATAATTTTAAGAGGAAGCTTCATCAGGGAACCCAGTCCTGGAGTCTCCAAGATGAAGGAGTGGTACTGCAGGGAAAGCAGGTACATAACAGAGAGGCCATCATTTCTGAGGCTTTGTTTGCTGCTCCCTGTTGCAGAAAGTACTGGTTCTGCACATTCAAGGGAGCATCTCAGACTTGGTTTGTGCATCTAGACAAGGTATCTGCTAGTGTGAGAATACACTCCCATCGTTACTTGAAAAATTATTTTAATTATATTTTTTTTTAAAAAAAAAAAAAAAAAAAAAAAAAAAAAAAAAAAAAAAAAAAAAAAAAAAAAAAAAAAAAACCAAAAAAAACAAAAAAAAAAAACAAACAAAAAAAAAAAAAAAAAAACCAAACCAGAAAACCCCACCGAAAATGAAAAACAATGAAGAGCAATGCTCGCTTTTTTTCTAAGAAGATGGATCATCATTAAGTCCTCTTAAGATGCTCTTGAAACGTCCATACTTTCATGGTGGCTGCTCCGCATTTTCAAATTCCACTGGCCTTTGGCTCATCACACCTGGATCTCACCCCAGCCCTGTGTCCTGGATATGGAGAGCACAGCATCTTGGGTGAGGAACCTGGGGGCTGCAAAATGCCATGGATGTAACTTGCCTGGAACTGCCCATCAGGAAACATGAGGTGAAGGAACACAATTCAAAGTTAAGTCATCTGCAAAAGACCTGATATCTTTTTTGACTAGGACAGAATCACAGAATTGTTAGGGTTGGAAGGGACCTCTGGAAATCATCTAGTCCAACTCTCCTGCCAGGACAGGCTCGCCTAGAGCAGGTTACACAGGAACACATCCAAGTGGGTTCTGAATGTCTCCAGAGAGCTCCCTGGACAGCCTGTTCCAGTGCTTTGCCACCCTCAATGTAATGAAGTTCTTTCTCATATTGAGGTGGGTATTCTTGTGTATTAGTTTATGGCCATTGCTCCTGGTCCTGTCACTGGACATCACTGAAAAGAGTCTGGCAGCATCCTCTTGATACCCACCTTTGAGATGTTGTCCTAGTTACAGGGATCGGGGCCAGTTTATCAGTGTGTGGGTGTAACCAAAACTGTGTATTTTACACCCTGTGTCATTTCTCATGAACTGTTAATAATGGATCGTTTGCAGCAGCTGCCCAGGGCCCACCTGACCCCTCAGGCTACAAGATGAGTGTTAAAGAATGCTGCGAGACAGGGGAGTGTTCCTGTCTCCACACCAATGACTCAGCCGTGATAACTCCCCACCGGGGAGGTATTAGCACCTTCACACCCAGGCTGAGGGGTCATGTCTGCTAATGGGCCATTAGGGACTGGCACAATAGCAGCTGCAATGACCTAGACCATCACAGATTCCAAAATTATCCTATGGCTCACAGAGTTCAATCACTCATTGTGAGACTCCCTGTCCTGGCAGAGGTACTGGGCATTCCCACTGGAACCAAAGCATACATAATCTTTGGGTTTGGGGATTTCTGGTACCACTTGTCAGATCCAGAGGACTGGAACCTCAACAGGACTGCGACTGCCACTCTTGACCAAACTGGGACCATCATTCTCACCAACAGGTTTTCCTTTCCTTGTACTTTACACTCAGGGTGGCCATGTGGTGTTCAGCACAGGGGCTAATGAACACCATTCTGTTTGTGCCCCAGGGTGCTGGGTTATACATCTGTTTTTGTGGGTTAAAACCAATTTTTCTCTGTATCACTGTATTTATTGCAAGCTTTTTATTAAATTGTAACTCTGACTTGTAATCTCTTTTGAGTTGGATTTGTTTCTCCTGCTGGTTTCCCTTTAAACCGGCACAGATATTTATATGCATCAATGAGATCCCCTCTCAGTCTTCTCTTCTCTAGACTAAACAGACCCAGCTCCAACAATCTCCCCTCATAAGAGAGATGCTTCAGACCCCTGATCATCTTTGTGGCCCTTTGCTGGACCCTCTCCAGTAGCTCCTTGTCCTTCTTGTACTGAGGAGCTCAGAACTGGACACAGCACTCCTGATATGGCCTCACTAGGGCCATGCAGAGGGGTAGGATCACCTCTTTCAACCTGCTGGCCACTCTTTTCCTGATTTACCCCAGAACTCCATTGGCCCTCCTGGCCATAAGGGCACACTGCTGGCTCATAGTCCACTTGTCATCCACCAAGACTCTCAGGTCCTTCTCAGCAAAGCTGCTTTCCAGCAGGTCAGCCCCCAACCTGTACCAGTACTTGGGGTTATTCCTTCCCAGACACAGGACTCTGCACTTGCCCTTGTTGAACCTCATCAGGTTTCTCTCTGCCCAACTCTCCAGCTTACCAAGGTGCTGCTAAATGGTAGAACAGCCTTCAGGTGTATCAGACACCCCCCCAGTTTTGTATCATTAGGCTGAGGCTGCATTCTATCCCTTTATCCAGGTTATTGATAAACAAGTTGAATAAGACTGGACCCAGTATTGATCCCTGGGGAATGCCACTGACTACAGACTATGCAAATGAAAGAATAAAAGCCTTAAGCATGACTCACCAAAGACAAACATCCTACTTGATCAAAGAACATTTTATTTCCTCAAGTATACCACTAGTGTGCTTGAGGAGTGTATAAAATATATAAAATGTGTCACAACTTAAGGAAGAAGAGCCAATTAGCTTTCCAAAATACACTTTGTGAAGAATATTTTTTGTGTGTTTACCCCAAATTGGTGATCATTAGAGTTCAGGGTAACTGCTAATGAATTATATCACTGCAGTCAGGAAGACACTTAAATCTGCATGAATATGATTAAATGCATGCTAAGACATTAAATGATGCAAATTTGTACAATATACAGGAATCTTCTGATAAGTCTGCATGCAAATTAATAAGTTATCTTTCTCTGTTATTTTTCACTTATGAAAATGCAAACACAATCAAATACGAGTAATTGTTTAAATGGCAGCATATCTCGCTGTCCTTATAAATCTCAGATTAAGATATGTAAACTTAACGAGAAGTGTTTTCACACCAAAACCTCCTATTCCACTGATCCCACCCAGTTTCAGTGAAGATGTAGAGAAATACATGGGAAGTATGCCTGGCAGGATCTCAGCAGCAACAGCTTTTGATCTGCCAAAGCCTCTCATGAAGCAGCAGAAGCCAATTTCTCAATGAGAATAATCCATCCTGAATTGCCACAAGCACCTCCTGATCAAACCCCTTGTGAGTTGCAGTTCAAAAAAGCTGGAGAGCCAGCAGACATGAAAGAAGAAAAATGATAGCACTTATTTCAGCCCAAACTGACCGCTCAGGAACTTCAAGAGTCTGATCAAACAAGCACTAGAGAATTATCAGTAGGTTTATTTTTAGATTTTGTTTCTGGTTATTATATCAACATAGTGCTATCTGCTACTAGTGAAATAAGGAGAAAATGTAACTAAGAGATTTTGGTGTAAATTAGTGAACAGTAATTGAAATTCCAGCACTCATATAGCACAAACGGAAGGAATGAGAACATGCACAACTTTGTAAAAATTGAAAAGAAAATGTCTCTGTGACTGCATCCTTCTAACCCCAGGTATGACTACTGCAAAGGAAGGAGTAAAAAGGTAATTTCCTTTCCTCTGGGCCACCAAAATGCCAGGATGCCTAGGGAAGGATCATGGCCACAGAAGAAGGTGCCAGGGAGAAAATGTCTTCTGCATAAGAGGACAACCCATCTTTGCAGGTCCCATTAGATTGCCTCTGCTGTATCCTGATGGCTCTGATTCTTTTGCCACTGTTTCTTCACAGTCCCTTTACAGCTCTTTCCTTCCACACCTTTACCTTTCATTCTATCAACCATATTTTTAATCTCTCTTTCCTTACCCTTCTGAATAACCAGCCCCATCCTAATACAAATATAAACAGGGAATGTGGGTCCTGCTTCATCTGCAGCCAAATGAGAGATGGCAGCTCATGTAGGAAAATCCAGGCTGTGCTTTAGTTCAGCAATGTGGTGCCTGTTAAATTTCACACAGATCCATTAGAATTCAGAATATGCCCCCCCTGCAAACATGTTTCTTTCTACAGGTCATTCACCTGCAGTCAATAAAGATCTAGGATTGTGGTATATTCAATACCAGAGAAAACAGGCAGCAATTTAGCAATGTCAGGTGCTCGGCCCAAACTACCAGCCATAAACTAAAGCAAGTCAAAATTTAAGATGAGGACAGAGAAGGAGTAAAATGTGTGAAATGAAGAACCCTGTGCTCATAAATATTTATAAAGCTGTTTTACTGAGCTGATTTATGCTCTGATCTTATGCATGTACATAGTTTACATTTTGCAAGTCTTACAATTGACTTTTGAAACAACTGTTTATTATCATATTCTGAAGTAAATCTATTAAGCTATTGGAACAACTTTTATGGAAGCACATCCATTGAGTGAGTTTACTAGAGAAATCCAGGCAGCTTGCAGCTCTTCTGGGAGATACACAAGTGGGGAGAATGCTGCTGACCTCTTCCAGACATCCCCAGGATTCAGTATTATTCATAATACACTGGCAAGACAGAAAGAACTAAGACATAGTGTCAGGTACTTGTGAGCCAATTTATTACCCTCATGCATTGCTCTGAACAAAACAAAGTGGATAGATTTAAGAGTAAGGAGACATTTACCAGCCAAGGAACTGTACCTAAAGACTGTCAACAAGAAGCTAAGATAACTATAGAGAAATATATGCTGTAAAACATGTTACAGCTTGGGAAGAGTAGGATTTCAACCTGAAAAGGGTTTTATGAGATTTACCAGGGCCTGAGGGACAGGCAGGGAAACAGTAACACACTGAAAGCTGAAATAAAGATAGTTCTGGGGAGTGATGTTTCCTGGCCCTTGGCACTGGTCAATGCCCAGTGGAACACTTGCCAAGACAGATTAAACAAAATGCAACAACTAACAAATAAAGCTGCACTGCAAACAAAAGAACTGGAAGAGGCTGAGAAAGATCTGTACCTTTTGTATCACCCTCTGCTTATATAAGGCAGTATAGCTTTGTTCCCATCTATGTCCAACAGCATCCATGCTGGCCTGTTCCTTCAGCCTGCTCTCTTGCCTAACAACTGGTCTCCTCAGTTTGGTGTCACCCGCGAACCCCACAGAAGTGCCTTCTGTTGCCTCCTTCAGGTCATTGATACAGATGTTAAACAGCATGAGTCCCAGGACAGAACCCTGTTGTACCCCACTGTTACTGGTGTCCAAAACACGTCCTCTCACCCCCACCATCCAACGAATCTTTTGCCTCTGCTCACCTGGACTGTAACATCCTAACATGCATCTGAACTCCCTGCTCTCCTCAGCTTTACAAAGATGGTAAAGAGCAAGCTGGCCAGCTCTCTCAATGCCTTTTCTAGAGGTAACTATCATGTCTGATGGATTTGCAGGGGTCCCATGCTCTTAGGCAATCCCTGGCTCAACCCTCATTCTGGGATCTGCCTGGGAGACTTCAGAGGTGAATTGTGAGGCAAGGAAGTCACCATCTGGCTTACTATCCAAAACTGCAAATGCAAGCTATTTCCCAGTCTTCAGGTAGCTTGCACCACTGTTTCACTGTTCCAGGCACCACCAGTTCCTGCATTTCATTCACAAAATATGAGGATACTAATTTTCACTAGGCAAAGAAATGGATTATACTTTGTAAAACAATAGCTTCTTCTAGTGCACATGAAAACGATTGCTCCTATTTGTAATTCAGCCTCAAGGGTTGCCTTGATTAACCCCCAGAGCAGCCACTGATAATATAGTTTATAAAGAAAAATACATTTTGCTTCATTCTGTTTATTATCTCTGAATCTTTCAAGCAATCCCTTGTGTTCTCATTAAAGGGCAATGTAAAAAACACAACCCTTGACAAAATGTAGCCAGTTCCTTCTATTTATTAATACTGTAGTTCCATTAATTCCACTCAACTTATCTCTGATTACAGGGTAAAGGATCAGAGCTTACATGTTCTTTTGTGAATTAAAGCCTAGTATTAAAAAATAAGACTCTGCAAAATCACCGCCATTTCTGATGACTCATATTTTAAAACAAATAGACACCTACCATTCCTTGTAAATCAGTTTGTGGGGCTAACATTTACACTGCAGTAATTAGAAGGAGGCAGGATCTATAAAACCTGAAATAAGGGTTTGAAATGGAAATGTTACAAGGTTCTTTAATATGGTGACATGTAAAAAGTGATGCTATACATAACTGTAAATTGGCTTTCAGTACCTTTTTGTGCAAGTAAATATGACAGCGTAAAAGACATAGAGCAGTTTCAGCAGTCCCAGCAACTGAGAAAGGATTAAGAGACTCCTGGGCTTCAGCGAAGGTGGTGAGCAGAATGCAAAGAGGACAGCATCAGCCTCCCAACAGAAACGTACACCACAAATACAGCACCCAATATGTTCACTCTTTTCTTCTTTCTCTGACTCCTTCTTGATTTCTGAACTGCTCAGTATTTGAGTACATTCATTAAAGCTGTTCACTGAACTGCAGCCTAGGAATTGGTTTTATGTTGTCTAGTTATTTGTTTTTTCATTAGGCAGTGATATGAGACTGGTCATCTAATTCACGCATTATTTCTACTTCTTGGTTGGGATGATGAATGGATTCTGAATATGGGAATTTTGAAAAAGATCTTTATGACAAATTTAAGGGCAAAACACTATTTATGCTAAAATACGAAACATTTGGTATCTACCAACATTTCCAGAGACGAGCCATTTATTCTATGAATAGTCAAAGAAAGCACATCTCAGGAACACAGGACAGAGAAACTAATTGTACTCATTTAGTGCAGTTTACAGATCTTGACGCCAAAGGTGCTGTAGATGTTCAGGCTGATCTTCTACACAGAATTTCACCTAGCAATTCCTGCTATGAACCCAGCAATTTGAGGCTGAAGGAGAGCTTAAGAAGACATGTTCTATTTCTAGAAAATAATGTTAAGCAGCCTTATACATAATTTGCTCAATTTTTTTTTTTTTTTTTTTTTTTTTAATTAGCTCAATCCCTGTTCAAGGGTTTTGCCTGAATGAACAAGGCTACAGGGTTATTTTTGGAGAAAGCGGGAATGTGTCAATGATACTGGACTAAGTGACTGTTTTGCTTGCTTTGTGTTAGAAGTCTGGTTGGAACTTGAAAATTTTGAAGGCCAATATATCTATAGAAACCTATGTAAAACCTTTAGGGATCCCTGAGAAAAACTTTCAAAAAAATCCCCAAAACCCCCAAATCAACTCACCTGGCTTTCATGTCAATATTGCATTTTTTTCTTGAAATAATAATGATGTTGACCTGTCATTCTTTCTGGCTTCTCTTTCTTTCTCTTTTTCTTTTCTCTTCTTAACAACTTCCTATTTATCACGGATGAACAGGTAACTTTAAATCAGTTCAGTACTTCACAACTCCTGTATTACCTTCTGCAGCAACCATGCCAATTTTGGAGTAGAAGATCCTTTATCTGTGGCAGCCCTGATATACTCCAGCTGCCCCGAAATGTTTATTGTCCATTTTATCTCCCCATCACAGTGTCTCATGGAGATGATCAAAGCTTCAGTGAACAGTTTAATGCTGGCATCAGTCTTCTGTTTTTGCCCAGATTTGACCTCTCTCACTTGGATTTTGGGATCAGCTCCTTAGTACTAGTGGGGAGGTTTTCCTGCATCTAACCACTAGTGCACATCCCTGAAGCATTATAAAAAAGCTTTGTCAGCAACAAGAAAATGTGATTAGTAGAAGTTTTATGCCTGAAAGTCTCTTACAAGGAGAAGTTACATTTTGTGTTTATTATGCAAAACTATAAATTACACCTAAGAGACTTCTGGTTTAACCAAATAACAGCAGAAAATGGCATCATTTTCAGAGCCAGCTGGGGCAGTATCAGTAGAGATGTGCAGACCTAACACCTCTGATCAGAGGTCACTTGAAAGACTCCATACTCTTAGAAATATATTCTGGCTGTACATTTTTGCAGTCTAACTTACATGTGACTCTCTCTTAATCGTTTTATATTGGCCCAATTCTTAGTAAGCCCCAGTATTGAGATTTTCACCAATGACCACAACTCATGTATGAGCCTCATGATACTTAGCAGTAAAGGGTACATCATGACAGACTTTGTTCTGCACAGATAAGATATATGGAGGCCAAGGCAAATTAAATGGTTTCTCCAGTGTTACAAGATTAAATGTCTGGGAAAGCCAAAAGTTAAACCTAGATCTCATTGTAACTTTAGGATGGCTGTTGGTTCATGCAGAGTCTGGTTCTTTTGTCTATGCTTATATGTCTTGCCTATATGTCTGGCTCTTACAATTAAAATGGAAAGTAAGTTTTATAGGCTTATCAGGCTTGCTGTAATTTGCAAACAAAATACAGAGACAGTAACCTTTATTTAGAAATATTTGTGCCAGACTGCCAACTTATTTTAATGTTTCTTTTTTTTTTTTTCTATTCTGTTGTCACTCAAGAAATGTCCTGTTATTTCAGTGAAATAACTGCCTCAGGAAATAGTTCAGGATTTAAATCTGTGAAATAATGGCTCAAAATATTTTTCATCACATCTGCATCTCACACTGTTCCATTACTATTTGTTTCAGTAATTTAACTGATGTGACCAAATAAGCAATCATACTTCTTAACTGACTGAATTCTCAGGAAATGTTACCTATCCATTGCAGAAATTATTTCTCTCTGGATGCTGATCATTCTGACATATACCTTATGATGATAATTTATGTTACATTAAAGTGGATATCATTCCAGATGTTGGCTCTGCCACGATCTGAATGATAACTTCAATAAAATGAAAAAAGCATAAAAACTGCAATTTTCATCTTGGCTCTTGATCTGTCTAACTCACCCACTCAAAAAGCTAAATCTGCCTGTTTGAACTGTCCACTGCAATGTTCTCTCCTCTTCTGTTATTAGAAGATGTCAAGGAAAGAAAGGGTGCTCAGCCTGGAATGGAAGTAGGAAAAGATTTTATATATATTGTCTCTGTGACCTGGCTGAGCTTCAAAACATATTGTAACTCTTAGGGTTTTTTTGTCCTGAGTTCACCACTTTTACAGATAAAGATGGCAGTATGGGCTGCCACTGCAGATAGGAACATACTGTCTCAGTCCTCCAGAAGAGTAAGAGATTAGGATCAACAGTTTAGTTCAAAGGATTTATAAAAAGATTTTAAAAGTCATACAGAATACACTGGGAAAATGCCAGAAAACATTTGAAGAGTAGGAAAGACAGCACAGGAACAATAGAAAAGATAATTAAAGAGAACATGCATGGGAAGTAAATAAATGAAGAAAAATGTACACTAGAGGCACTGTAATTTGTGACAAAGATCTTGGCGTCACCTTCTCCTTCAGCAGCAAACCTATGACCAGCTGTTGATGTTATGAAAAATGGCTCACCTTCCATATTTCATACACTGAGAACACAAAACTGAAGGTAAAAGAAATGCAAGTTTAGACTGGCTTTCTTATAGCAAATCACAGATCCACAGAAGGTTCTCATGATCTCTCTTCTTCAGCCACAGAACCAGGGTGACAGTAAAATGAAAATCACTGCTGGATCCTTGTGCAAGTCTTTCCTTTCATTGATTCCCTCTGCTATGATTGAGCACCCCAGTGTCAAAGCCACACACATATAATTACTACTAGTGTCAGCAAACTTTGGAGAAGTTGTGTGAGTGTGTGGGTGTGGGTGTGGGTGTGTGGGTGTGTAAGAACAAACTGCAGAGGAAAGGATGCAACTGTCAGTATTGACATCTTCAGTGCAAAACATCTTCTCCCCACTCACCAGTATCTGAGATCACCTCAGAAGTCTGTTGTAATACAAAAGACTGATAACATGCAAGTTAGATTCCTGATTTAAGCAATAGTATCAAACTTGCTTGTTTTCTTTTCTATTGCATCTCCAGATAATTCTCCAGAGAAACTGTCAGGTGCAGTGTAGTGGCTCTCTCTTTTTAGAGAGATGATTACAAATACTAGTTTCAGGCAGAACAGATGAAGTCTGAGAGACATAGCCATTTTTCTCATGACAGCTGTGGGTCAGGGAAGAATCAAAGCAGCATGGTCTTTAGCTGAAATTCTGTCACTTTTGACTCCTGGAAACTGAAGAGTCATGGTTTGTTTTGGTTTTTTTTTTGTTTGTTTAGGCTTTGGGTTTTGGTTTTTAATGTGTTTTTGTTTGTTTATTTTTGTTGGTTTTGGTTTTGTTACACATAGGTCAGTGTTTTAGTAGGCATTTATATACACAGTGATGGGTTCTGAAATACCATGTATAACTTGGGAAATGGACCAAATTTCTGGCTTTAGAATGAGTATTTCTGTAAAAACATTATCTCAGTGAACATTACATTTAGAAAATCAAATCAAATCTTAGGATATTTTTAGGAAAAAAAGTGCTGTAAAAATACATCTCACTCCTACATTTTGGGTATTGTATGTAATTCGGATCCTGTCTACTCAGAAGAATTCAGTAGAAAGTATATAGACAGGAGTGATGAGGACACTTACAGGCAGTGCAGTGAAAGAGTAAATAAAGAACCGAGGACAAATCTGCAAAATAAATTATTATGGAAGGACTTAATGGATCTACAAAATCACAGGCAATATGGAAAAGCCAAATGTCTCTCATAGTACCCAGAAATAAGACCAAACCAACAACTGGCACATTCAGAACAAATAAGGTATTCTGTCTCATTCATGCACTGGTTGAACTATCAATCCGATACCCCAAGGTATGGTTGATTTGTGATCAAAAATCAAGTGGATAACCAAGTTGGATTCATATTTTCTTCCTCTGTGACTACACCATTTAGCATGTTACAGTCCTTCTGTGATCATAAAATATTCCCGGTCTGCTATTTCCAAAAGATAAGTTTCCAGCTTAGAACAGACAGAGCTGTGAAAGCACTCAGGAATATCCCTCTTTTTTTTGATATCTCTCCAAACCTGCCTCTTTCTTACCCAGTTTCTTATCCACCTTATCATTTTTGTGCAAATTACTTACCAGGTTGATGGTTACTTTTTAATGTTCCGTGACATTCTTCATTGAAGTTTAGCTCTGTGTTATTTTTCTGCATTTAGATTATACTGTCTTCTCAAAAATACAGGTTTGCATCCATTTTTAGCAAATCTACAGTGTTTTTTTACAGCACTTTCCATTTCTTTCACTTTTTTTCTCCCTTCATAATTTGCCCTAAATCTTTCAGGTGATGGGCCCCTAAATGCCCCCTTCTAAAGTACTATGGGTCTTTTGCTTTGATTGTTTAATGTCACCTCTGATATGAGGATGTTCTTTGAGCATCACTTTTGCATTGGAAGTGCACTGTACCGTGTCTTAGGAAACTACTTGAATGCAGAAAGGAATTTACCCTGCATCCAATTAACAAGACGGTCCTTTTTTCTTTGTGTAATCTTGTGCCATTGTTCCCTGAGTAACAGTTCCCTGTTCCCTGTTTGACTAACATCAACAGTGGCATCATGTTTTTCAACAGAATTTCATGTTAATACCAATATGGGGTTACATTAAAGAGCAACCAGGGATCTCTCCTTTGCCCCACAATCTTCACACCAGCAAGATGCTGTTTCACTGTCATTCCAATGGCAGATATCTGATACAGCTCAATGTGTACAGGCTTCTCATTTGGTTGTGTAGCTGTTAAACCTGATGATACCAATCTCACCCTCTTGTCAATGTCTGTATGGCTCATCAGCTCATTTTTAACTACATAGCCACCTTACAGGCTCATCTCCCTTATGACTTTTTTTTTATTTTTACGCTTTCTCCCACCATGTTGTCAGCTTTCAAGATTTGTCAGGCCTGTGCTTGACCAGCTGCCATTTCATTTTGTCTTTCTTCTTGAATACTTACCATTAAAAATCATAGCAATAATAACAGCTGAATTAGTATTTACAAAATTTAGTGACACTCATGCATAACTTGTTACCAGCATGTCTGAACAGGAACTCCATTGCCTGATGTCACATATCTTATTTAGACAACTATCCTTACTCCTTGTCATGTCTCAGCTTTTCCATCTGTAAGATGAAGATACTGATCTATTTATTCAGTGGAGCTAATATGAGGGCTAAATTCTATTGTGTTTGTGAAGAGCTTTGAGAGTTCAATAGGAAGATTCTGTAGAAGTTCAAAACATTCACACTACTTGTGAAAAGAATGACAAATCCTTGGTAAGCTACAGAGTTAAAGCATGACAGCTAAACAAGACCATCTGGATGAATTGGAGAACACATAACCTCCATCCAGTTGCTCAGCTGGCTAGAAAATTTCTCGCATGACCCAACAGGCATGTAAATTGCTCCAGAGCTTCCCAGGAAATAAAACAATCTGGAAGAAAGGAGAGGGGGGAAATGGCATTCTTTACACAAGAAAGGAGACCAGCTATGAACTTTATGAACAGCAATCATGAACAATAATCTCTCCCAGGCTCTAAAGTGCTGTGTGAAATGCTAGCTGAATATAAAGGAGAGCTTTTTTTCAGGTAACACCACAGTGTCTCTTCACAGCAGGGAAAACAGCGTGCAAAACTTCAAATGACCAAGGCGTGATTGAACTCTGTTTGTAATTGAAAGTAGCATGTTCACTGAGCAAGCATTTTTCAAGGAAAGCCAGGTTTGTTGTACACCTTGATTAATGGGTACACTGTACCTTGGCAGAACAGGCAAGAGGTAAAATTCTTTTAGGAGATCTTAATCCACCATTTTGTAATTATATGTTACTGTCCTGAAAGATTCTGAGGTTTTTCAAAATTATACCTTGCTACAGTTACGTGGCCCAGCCAATCAGGGTTTGTTTAAAGATACTTGAAACAAGGGCATGAAAGAAACTCTCCAATTTTGCATCAGATTTCCTCAGTATTAGGTTTTGGATTGCATTTCTAGATTAGGTCATTAGAGGTCCATGTCTTGACATCATGGGAATGTATTTCTGTGGGCAAGATAAGGGATGAACAATTCACTTAAGCTATGCATTCAAGGACCTACTGAATAAATCTCCTATATAAAAACAGAAACAAAGAGTTCCCAGACAGAAAATGTAGAGTCCAATACACAGGAATCCAGTTCCCAAAGAATTAGCTGTTTTTTCTTCCACTTAGTGGCCTCTACATAAAAATATGATGCATCTGTTGGAAGGATGTTTTCTCCCATCATGAGCACTCCAGCCCTTGTGAGAAGAGCCATGGAAGGGCAGCCACCTCTCCAGTCCAAACCACAAGTGAAGTGGCTGAACATGACACTGAAGCATATGGTCTTGAGCCCACCAGAAGGAAAAAAAAAAAAAAAAAGAAAGAAAAAGAAAAAAAAAACCCAACTGACCATACAAAAAAACCCCTGGAAATTACAGAGGAAATCCTGTGGAGTTACAGAGGCCTTATTAGTCAAGCCCTTACAATGATACTTGCTCAGGTGCCAGTGGAGGCACAGACATTTCATGTCCAAACTCCTTTCCCTAGAGGCCATGGGCAGACATCCCATAGTGAGGCACACTTGTGACAAGAATCCTCTGAAAACATCTGGTAAATGTTTACCTTGCACCCTGCTCACTGAGGGCAATATAGGCACAAAACAAGCTACAACTGCACTACCATGCCTAAAGCACAGGAGTAAATGGCTTGTAACAGTCTAAAATTATGAAACAGTGAGCAACCACATTCTCTCTCAGCCAATTGTATGGAGGCAATTACCACACTGATTTATGGACAAGTGGGGATGGAGGAGGGGAAACGAGTAAAAGAAACATATGTGGACTCTATCAAGTACTATTTTTTCTATCAAATGTTAGTTGGATCCCACTGAGGTAAAGAAAGACTCAGTAATTCTTGGCCCACAGTTCCCAGTGGATGATACTGCACAATGAGACAAGGTTCACAGTTCTAGCTCAAGTAATAGCCAGCACATGGGGAAGAGCTCCATTAAGCTGTTGTGCAAGTGCAGAAGATCTGCCACAGTAATCAATCCAGGTCCTACGCTACCATTTCATCCTGTGTTCCAGGTTATACCCCTTTGTTGGCTAAAGCACTCTAGCACACTATTTACTATTGGTTTCCTATCACATGTACCAGCTGTGTCTGAGGCAGAAGTCCAGTCTGTTTCACAACTCATTATTTCAAACAGGAAGAAGAAATTCCTTTTTCTGCCTCTTCATTGTTTTCTTCTCTGTTTTCCTCTTCTAGTTTTTGCATCTTTCTTTCATGGTTACTCTATCCTTAGCCTTAAATTCTCTACTTTCAGTACTCTCTATACTATCAAGTTGCTTTTCTCCCCCTCTAAACAATTCTTGCGATATTTTTATTCATAATTTTAATATTTTTCTTTCACACCAGTGTCCTCTCTACCTACATATAACTAAAATGATAAGTCCTGTGGAGACTGATTGCTCATTTGGATGTGCAACATGCAAGATACACATCTTTGAAGTAACTGCTAGACTACTAACAGCTCTTTCAAGGTAAACTCTCTTTGCAGACTGAAAATTGCATGTTAAGACATGCAATGGTGTACTGTGCATAAAGCCTCAGGAAACTACCCATTGATCTATGATATGTCCATTAGTCTCTGCAGCCTAAAGGGCATCTTTCTAAATTGGTACAGGAGCCAGCCATGAGAAGAAATCTGTCAATACCCTTTTGTGAGGCACAGGAAAACCACATACTGAGTCTTTGCTATTAAATGTGAATCCATAGAACAAGCAGGCATCAAAATCTAAAATGCCATTTAGTTGCCTAAAGCAAAACCAAAATATCATGCTCCTTCTGATTTTGCAAAGTAGCACAGTTTGATTGTCAATTTGTGATTTCTCTGAAATACAGCTTAGATATCTCTTGGCTTTCACAGCATCCATTCCAAGGACTCTTGTATCACTTTCAGTTTGTATTTTGTGCCGGACAGGATGTATCTTAATAGAGCGCAGAAAAAGGCCTCTGCTAGATGACAGCTTCTCTCCCAGAAAAACAGAGATCTTTCCTGGAATCACCTTGCAGATGTACATCATGGCACTGCAAGCTTTTGTAACAAAAAGGACTTTTATGCTCTCACTCGTATCTGTATTTTCTTTCTTTCTCTGCTCAGGCTGGTACATCAAGTAATATTCTTGGTCCACTTCCTCGCCCTTTTGTATGAAAGACCAGTTCTTAGAAAGGGCTCTGCTAATTTCTTACTGGCTTTTGACAACCATCTTTGAGCAAAAATTATGATATACCTTGTCACAATCCTTGATATTTAGATCTTTACATTTTCCCTTATCAGAGACAGCTGATGAGAGTTGTACCTTCATATAAAAAGGTATATGGCTCAGTTCTAGCCCTTACTTGGTTGGTGCCATCAACTGCCATTCTTAGCCTTGAATCAACAGATCCGTTCTCATACAGATCTGCTCTGGACAGGCAATTGGGTGGACATGGTGATGGTTGAGCTCCTGTTCTAACTTTTCTGGACAGCTTTGTCATGTCTGCATTTTACATCTCTCAGGTATCCTAAAGCTGAATGACCACTGCTTTGGTGTTTGGGTTTGAGATCTAACATCCCTCCACCTCAGAAAGTACCTAGATTACAGCTGCAATTTTTTTGGTATAAATTTTATTTTAAGCTAAAAGATGATAATTACATGACAAGGAAACCCAAAGTTATGCATTTCTAGATGCAGTCTTTCTAGATTCAACCTTTCTAACAGTGCACTTCCAGAATGGGTGTAAGAATGAAGCCAACTTCTGATCACAGACTTATTTACCTACAAAGCAGAAGGCCTGCATAGTTTACCTATGTAAATGATAATTTTAATGTATTATTCTTAAATTCAAATAATGCTAACTTTGCAAGTAAGTTTTGCAAAATATATGCCTCTTTTTCATTGGTGTTTTGAGGCATGATACAGTAGTTTCTTTAAAACTGCAGAGTATAACTTTTCCGTGACATTTGTTTATGAATAGTGGTGAGCCAAGAGGGAAATTTTGCTGTGCATGGATGTGCACTGATAGCATGAACTCTACTGTGTAGTAAAGGTATTTCCATGGTAAGTAGATTTAAAATGAATGTGTGCAGATATGCAGATTGCCTAAAAGATGAGCCCAGAGAGATGAAATATACCCATTCCACAATTTTTTCTTGATTCCTACATGATAGAATACAGATCAACTCATTTCATACAATATGTCATACAATATTATACAACACGCAAGATGTAACAGTTTAAGCCAGTTTCATGTGGAGAAAAACTTATATCAGAAAACAACCATTGGAAAAGGCTATCTTCCCCTCAACAGAGAAGCAATAAATGGGAGAGATTACTGGGTTAGAGGGTACAGGAATGCCTGGTTTTGTCTCCACTCCAGAGCACATACACTCATCTATTCCTTTTCTCTTTACCTTACACAAAGAGATTCAACAACTCAAAAAGGATTAAAAAAAATTTATACATAAAGTGTTTGGTCAAACCTCCATTCTATATTTGCCAGTGTACGTGAGACTATCACAATGACTTCTGAGTTGACTTGATTAGAAATTATGACTGCAATATGAAACAGTTGTCAAATTACAATTTCAAATTTTTAGCATTTATAATACGGGGACAAGCACACTAATTTTCAGGAGGAGTTAGGAAATAACTGCAATTCTTGGGTAGACATAATTCTTCTGCATAATACCAGTTAGACAGCTTGTCTACCTATAGACTTTCAAGGTTAATTTGAAGCCATTAATGGTGTGAATTTAAAATAATCATGCCAGCCATGCTGTAGATTCTGTCATTGAAAACTAACACAGGGTTAGTTCATATTTAGCTTGATTCACTTCCAAAGCAAATTTGGCCAGATTGCATTACATTGAGAAAAACATAGGTATTCAAAACGACTAATTAAAACACTTTAAAATCTGTTTGGGTTATTTACCCTTCAGGCAAAGGCAAAGGACAAACAATGGTATGCTTAAAAAACCTAAGCTCTTCTTTTTTCAGAACACTGGTCCAAAACGTATGTGAAGATAAAATCCTATGATGAAGAACATGTAATTGTTCTCTTTTCAAAAAAAGATTTGATATTTTTACATTACTTGCTCTAAACAAACAGGAAGTAGCTAGAAAATTGACTAATGTGGAGTAAAAAAAAGATTTATCCTTTAAGATACTAGACAAAGGGCAAAGAGCAAACTAGATACAAGAATGCATTTTGCATTATTAGGTTAATAAACTGGTTGTGCTACATTTTGATCCAAAATTGATGGCACAATAACTATAAATTATGAAGTATTAGTCAGAAATGGCATATTGTGCTTAATGTACTAGCAAATACTAAACTACCAACAAACATATAATCAGTTGCTATAGTAATTCTAATCTCCACCTATGTCTCAAGAATTTTTAAGGGATGTGATAAATCCTTTACAAAACGTGTACTTCCCCATAATTGTGCTTAGTGGATTTTCTGCACAATTCTCATGTGCATACTGCTCAGATCACACAGCACCTCATCAGATCCAAATATCTGATTTGAATTTTTATTGAACACTGACCTTTCCAATATACAATCAATTTGTGTTTATATCTTTTATATATATATATATATATATATATACCGTGATCTCAAATATTCCACTCTGTTTTTATTTAAAGCCGCATGAAAGCAGTTTACCAGGAAAAAAAAGGAAGCAGATCAAAAAGAATAAAAGATTTTTGAAGGAAAGTGTGATAGTTAATTATTTCAAGCCTGAAACCTGGAAGCAATTCTCCCATGTGTATAAGGGCCAGTGCAGGTCCTGTACATCAATTAGGCCCACTTAAAGCACATTTTAAAGGCTTAGACAGGATTTCTATGGTGCATAAGCCTGGGGCTGTCTGTCTGCATGTGAATTTCATTCCCTATGAATATACCTGTCAAGATAGCTGAAATCTGAACATTAAGGAGGTTGTTAGCAAATCAAAATCTAAATTCACAGACATTGTCACCTGAGCTGTATTTGTCATTCTTCCCTTTCTCATAGCGAAACAAAGTGGTTACATGGAAAAAGCAAGTGCAAGGAATAGTGGCCACAGTACTAAATTTTCTCATTTAAACTGTCTTTAAGAGGAAGATGGATGGTACTCTCCAAAGAAAAAGATTGTTTCTCTCTCTTGCTCTCTTTAAAAGAAGAGTTTTTCGCAGTACTCAATAAAATTCATTTCTATGTCAGGAAACGCAGAGCAGAACAAATACTGCACTAAACTCACAAGCTTGCAATTACCTGTCTTGTTCCCGTAAATATATAAGACTTAAAATGCCTGATTAAATTGCATTAGATATAGAGTCGTAATTTAATCCCCGAGGAGCAATTATTTAGGATTCATGGATTCTTAGTAACTACAGGTTTCTCCACTCCTTTACATTTCTGCAATAGTAATCATTTCTAAAGAAAGTAGAATCCTGAAATCTGGAACTTCTACTTAACCCCAGAATTTAAGGGAAAACAGTTTTATTACTTTTTATTTGAGACACAAATCATTATAGTAAGTATTTAAATACTTGGTTCCATGCTAAATTATGAAATAAAGGAAAAACTACTGGAATAATTGTGTTCGTAATTCCTGGAGAAAAGTCAAAGATACTTCATGTGGAATTTGTACTGAAAGCACACAGGATTCATGCTTTGCATTCTATTTGAATTTCTCTTATCAGATCCTATCTGAACTATTAACTATATCAGATTTGAGAAAACTTTTGTCTCCTTATGTTTCACTTCATGCCAAATTGTCAAAATACTACCACTGCTTCATTTAAATCCCTCTTGAGAAATAACATATTCTGCAATACCTGAAGAAAGCAAAATTTGTACCTTTTCTCACCCTAAGAATTCTCTAGAATCCATTGTCACTGGACTATTTTAGGAAGCATTGTATTCAGTCTGTTCTCTGAGGTCACTTAATGTGTCTGTGGTGTACACTGCACTGCGCCTTCTAAGCATTTGAGCACCAATTCCATCTCTCTTCGGGCAAGCATTTAAAGTAAGTGCTTAAGCATCCACTTAGGTGACTTGTGTGGGTTTTATGTATGTGTCTAAATGCTTTCCAGAGCTTCCTGCAGTTGGCTCTGTTAACAAATAATCAGTTCGGTACATACTTGAACATGACTTCAGAAAACTCTTACACGACAGTAAGTGTAGGATTTCTCCCAACAGTGTATTCATGCTGTCAGTTCACAGGCATCTAACTTTAGATGCCTGGATGGGAACCCTAATTTTCCCAGTTTAGGCACTGCACAGTCAAGGGCTCCTTGAGAAGGAAATTTAGAACATCAAACTCACTTTGCTGAATATTCCCCAGCATTAATAATTCAAGATCACCTTATGAGCTCAGTTTTCTGTCATGTTGGCTCAGACTCCTAACTGTGGCCAGATTTGTGCCATGCTTTCATCCTCCAAATTGAAATATTTGAGGATACAGAAGGATTGATTTTGCCTGTCAAATGGAAAGCTTCAACACAGTGCAGTTCTATAGGAACAACACATTTCCATAGAGAGAAGCCACCTGCACTGCAACTTCCTCCTATAAGTACCTGGATGTGCAAACTTCATCAACCATCACATTTAATAAATGCTGTAGAAGTAAATGTCTAGACAATAAAAGCACAATTCTCAAAAGGCCACAGTTTTTAATTTCTTTGGAAAACAGGCACAATCTAAACCATGAAAAATTTAAGGGCACTTTAATCAATCAGTTGAATAGCATGAGATATGCATGCCTTTATTTTTTAATACCTTCTGCCATTTCCAGCAAATTGTGGAAAGAAATAATGGATGTCTTGAGTATTCTGTATGTTTCTACCAAAATTAAAATATAAAAAAAAAATCAAATTCTTTTGAACACTAGCAATAATGTATATAGATACACAAACGCAGCTGCAGCATTCACATCAGTGGCAAGGTAATGCAAAAAGTTGCCCCTTTGGTTGAGTTCTGGTACATTAAACTGCTAAAAAGCTCTGACTCAAGGTTGTTTCTTTGCTTTTTAAGGTCAGAGCTTTAGCATTTGAAAACTTTTGTATTTTGCAATATTTACCTAATTTCCTTCTACAGAGATGTTGTAAACCTTCAGGAAAAGCAAAGAGTATTACATAGAGAGAGAAACCCTTATGAATAAAAGCATTCCAACATTTTGAAGGATTTCATTAAACTGGTGTATAGCTGATCAAAAATGTTAAGCTGGATACAGAGCAGTCTAGGCTGGGTTTTATACCACATCTCACATACATCCAGTGGCATCTGAACAGCAGAAAAATTGACAATATATTGACAAAGTCTCTGTAATGTTTAAATCTTCTCATAACTAAAAACCAACTTACATGAAAAAAGAATTTGTTTAGTATTATGGGGAAATGGGCAAACCAGCATGTCTTCATTTTGGCCTCAGTGGCTTTTGTTCATGCTGATCTCCAGCACAGGAGAGCTTCCTAAGTATCAAAGTATGATTGAATTATTTAATTTCAATATATACTAGTGTATTCATAGCACATAGCACTGAGGAATAGGCAAGAACAGGAAGTGTGTGATAGTGAGAAATTTTTTTGTCTATTCATGCTCATTGAAAGATGATGAAAGGAAAATACACGTGTGAAGCTTTGTGCTCCTTCACATAATAATACATTTGACCACAGGACACATGCATTAGCTACAAATAAACATTAATTACAAATGTAAATATCCCTCTGCGGGTGAGGAAATGTTATCTTTGGTAAATCTGCATCAGGCATAGGATTGTGAATATTGTTATCATTATTGTTATTGTTATTAATACTATTATTATTATTATTATTACTATTACTATTATTTTAAAGGGAGAAATTAAATACTGATATGAATTATTGGAAGAACCAGTGCTACTCACTGTGATAAATACTCACTGTTGCTTTGCTGAAGATACATCACACAAGAAAACACTTGGCCTCTAATGATACACTACTGTCAAAACTGAAATATCAAAGTGCTCTCACTTTGTTATCACATCAAGAATTAATATTATACTGAAAGTCTAGATGATGCAGAGCCATATATTTTCATTAGCAAATTTCAGAGGAAAATGCTTGAAAAGGACAGTGTTTTCTCCATACTCCTTATTCTATATTATAGAATTATATATATTGTAGAATTGTAGCATTTTAAACATCCTGTTATTATGAAGAGCAGTAAAGAAAACTAGAAAAACAGCACACTCTTAACTATGGATAAGACATCTATTAAAGCACAGTTATCCAACTTGATAATTCGTAAATAAAGAACATTCACTGGAAGTAATTTTGAGTTACATCTTGTATGTTTATGTATGTTTAGAGCCCTCTAGTTTCTCTTGCAATTATTATCATGATGGAAGTGTACAAAATAAATCTGCTATGATATCTTTTTTTTTTTTTTCTGACAAGTGTGAAACATGAGCTTTTTAATAAAGTAATATTATTTATTAAAGTAACCCAGAAAGCCTTGATGTTTCAGTGGCATTTTAAAATCTGACTAGAGGTTACAGGGCATTCAATATTAGTCACTGCTTTCTTACTGTTGTGCTCCTTTTTTCCCACAGGTTTTCCACAAACAGCATGAATTTGCATAGGCAATACAGCATTGAAGGAAGAGATTAGAGCATGGATAGCTGAAAAACTGTTACATGAAAAGTCAGAAACATTAGCTGGTGTAGCACGAGTGTTAGAGGATTTGCATTGGAGAATAATATTCTTCCGGAGCACTTGCTCTATTTCCACTGTCTGGGATGACTAATCACAAAAGCACTGGTATTAAATCAGTTAGCAGAGCTGAAACACAGCAAAATGTGTCAAAAGTAGATGAATTTAACCTTGCAGTATTCAAGGAATGGAAACTATACCCTGAGGCACATTAGCGAAATACATGGATAGTAATTATCTAAAAGGAGATAACCAATGTGGATTTAGAAAGGCAAGAGCCTCCCTAACTAATCTACTTGACCTTTATCATGAGGCTAAAGACAAGGCTGATAATAGGCTCTGCAAATAAAAGAGTGTGTTTGTATTTTCAGGAGGTCATTTGGGCATACACAACAAATAGATGAAAGGGGTGAAAAGAAAATAGCTTTATAAAAAAACTCTGAAAACTCATAAGAAAGCACGTACTGCAAGGGAATGCATTTAACCCTCCACCAACCACTGAAGGACACACAATTGCACACTGTGGGAGCATTTGTTGCACCATCCTCATGGTAAGTTTGCCCAGAAATGTAAATGGAGATGGTAGTTCTGGCACCTGCCTGTCCTTTTAAATATAAGCAAAGCGGAAGTTATATAGAATCAACATGAATCTTACTGTATGTAAGAAATTGGCTTGACAGACCAAGTAGCTATAGTACATAAATCCCTTTCTACACACAGCTTTTATTTTTCGATTGTGTTTTCTCTCTTTTTTTTGAGACAACAGGTGAAGCTAGCAAAGGCAATGCTGAAAAGGGTAAGAAAATTAAAGCTACTCTCTAAAAAAAAGTCTTTCTTGAAACTGCCCTTCTCATTCATGACAGACTACAGATGCTTTGTGTGGGGAATACTTGGGCCATAGTGAAAGTCTATCCTCTGACAACCACTTCCAAACCCCACAGAAATTAATGAAATTTGGATGATTCCCTCACAGTTTCATTTCCCTCTAACCAGGTGACAAGGTGCTCATCTGTCCATTTGAAATGGAGAAGCCAAGCTCTAGTGAGCTGATTATTTTCCTCCTTCCTGCACTGACTGAGCAGGGGACATGGTTTGCAGTATGCCAGACCATATGGATAAAAAATTCTTCTACAGAAAGCATTCATTTGTTGTCACCAAGAAAAAAAAAAAATTGCAAATATTTAAAGCATTTGACCATCTAAACCGTATCTGAAAATGTACACATTGTTTTTTTTTTTTCTCCTCATTTCAGAAGAATGCTAGAAGCAGCATAAAATATCCTGTTCTTTGCAATGAAGTGGAACATACTTGTCTGCATTTTAACTGAATTTATCAGGTCCCTGATTTTGTTTCACAGTCAATAACAACTTGAATTCTACTATAACAAATATTCATAGTGTGCATATTCCAGTCATATGTGTGTATTGGTAAAGTTAAAGCTTGGTTCCCATAATTAAAGTCATTAGTAAGGATTCCAAGATGGCTTTGCGCTTGTGCAGAAATTTGAAAAATATTTATCTCCATTTTTTAACACCATAGTTTGGCTGGAAGTGCCTCAACGCTCAGCTAGTATGGCAGCAAGCATTTTCACTTGAGGGATGAAACCTGAGCTTTGAGTTTTAAAGGTTCACAATGCAGTCATATAGTAAAATATTCTAAAATATTTTAAAATACATTCATTCAAAGAGAACCACTTGAAATAAATTTGAGAGAGCTGCACATATGTTCACGGCTGTTCTGAAGACAAAGGAGGAAGTAATTTTGGGAAACAAATTTGTTGTTATTCTTTGATTTCTCAGCTCTACCAATAATTTGTTTTGTTCAGGCCCAGTTTTATTATCAGTGACAGAGCCAGTAACTTGTGGCTGAGTTGAAGTATGTTGTGTGGGAGTGGCACATTCAGCTTCTGAAAAATGATTTCTGGGAAAATGCAAGATTGGGATACATCCTAACGTAGCAATTCCCTGCAAGTGGTCCCTTGAGGATTGCTTTGGGTTATGCAAGGGTCTCCCCTCGATTTAAATATCTCAGGTCTAAATGTTGTGACAGCATCCAAAGGTGAATATTACCTGCAGCAGGACATCATCTGGATAGTGGAAGTGGTGATAGTATTTTTGGGCAAACATAGGAGGAAATCCTATGCTGCTGCTTGTCATTTGTAGCTTGTCTTCCGAGACAAAAAGGCTGGCATTTGGAAAAGGAAACACATGCCCATAGCTGAGTTGGTAGATGTGGGAAGGTGTTCTGAAATGCATAGGAATGAGGGGAAATAGGAAGAGTATTTGGTGTTACATGAGATAGGGAAATGTGTGCCCAATGCCATGTGGGATAGCGAGTAACTCCTGGAGATTTGACAGCTGCCAAAAATTGCCTTTGTAAAACAAAGTTGATGCTCCACTGCAATCAGTAGACCGATTAGCTAAAGCTATCTAATCAGTGCTAGGATACCTTACAAACTAGGATGTTCCATTGTCATTGCTCTTACACTAACAGGAGAACAACCACACCCCCTGCACCAATCTCAAACTTTCAATTTTTCCCTGGTGTACTTTCTCTGAAGCTGCCCTTCATACCTGGAAGAAGCTTTCTACAAGTATCCATAAAACTACTTTGTTAGATTTCAGCATTAAAACACCTCCTTGTCACAGCTCCTGGATAATGCCTAGATTATGTGGAAACTGGTAACGTCACTCATGCTCACCAGAAGTCAGATCATCTAAGGCTGGAAAGAACTGATGTCCTGGTCATACTCTATCTTATTGTTACCCTGTCCTTCCTTGAGCTGCTGGCTTTATCTTCTGTGACAGCTAGGGAAAAGAATCCCTTTTTTAGCCTGATAACAAGATTTATGGAGCCATCATCTGTCTGTCTGTTCTTCTCTAGTAACTTCTGAAGCCATTGGTCAATTTTAGTTAAATTTGGCACTGAAGCAGAAATCTCAAAGATGTTTTAGTATCTAAAAAGCAAAGATAGGAGAAGATAAAGACACCAATACTATGTGTTCCCCAAGGTAAGAAACACAAGCTTTGCCCTGAGATAGATACAATGGAATGTATGCAGGAGAAATGTTCTACATTCTCCACTCCTGGGAAACTCTGGTTTGTACACTATAAAATCCATTATGCCCATATAGAATTCTAGAGGATCTCTGATGTGTAATAGGCACTGCATGAACACTGCAGCCTAGTCATCATTCAGTCAATCAGTACAAAAAGCCAGTCAGTCAAAGAAAAAAAACCAGCTTCCTTAGTTCTGGAGGCCAGTGAACAACTCAGTTGTTGAGCGCTGGCATGGTGGTATTTTTTCCTTTAGAGCTAACATCCCACTGCCTGGAGCTTTTTAAAGCCAGAAGTTATCCTGGTGTTGATCCCAGCTATCATGAAGTACTTGGGTGTTAACAAGCAGAGAAAGGCTAAAAGGAACATACTGAGCTGGTCTCTGAAATCCTGTGATTTGAGGAGTCCACAGACTGCAGGTTTCCAAATGCTCATTGTACATGTCTACAGCAAACTTTTCTGTATGTTTGTACATTTATGGATAGCACCTAAGGAAAATCTGTGGCTTACAAAAAGCAAACATTTAAATATAAAGAAGAAAAACACATCTCTTGAGTGACTATTGTTAGCAAGATTCTTCCAGAGGAGAATAAACCAGACAATATTCTATAAAGTATGTCTATTCAATTCTTTCTTCTGAAATAATGCATTTTCTTCTCAGACAGCAAATGCTAGCTATATCTTACATAAATATCCCTTGACTCTGGTCACTGGTATGATTTGTATTAGCAGAAAATTAAAGGTCAGTGATAGCTTGGACAAAGGGCATGCAGAGGTTGGTGTTAGGGATGAAACAGGGCAACATGCTGTGACACAGAAGGCAGACAATGTACAAAATTGGAGATATTTTCACATAGAAAAGAAACAATGGTTGCAGCTATTAAAAACAAAGAAGTACATAAAACAGGGCTTGCTCCTTCAGACTGTGATGAGCTACCCCCAACACTTCCACAAACAACAAATTACTAGCATCAGTCAGAGGCTGGATTTACTCTCACTAACTACACACTGACTTCATTATTCTATTACTCCACGTTAAAGACCATCATTACCTCTGGCTCCTCTGATTCACTGACATACCTTTGTCTTATTTTAAAAAATATTTTCAAATAAAAAATCACTGTACTGAAGTCACTGAAAACCAAAAACTGTGAAAGAGTAAAGAAAAATATGGTAGTCCTGCAAATATCAATCTTCACAACAATGGATACACAATCTTAGGATGTTTTTGGCCCCATATAATCTCCATGTAAAAATAGTTTCTGAAAAACGTTAAGTATACAAATACCAGCTTATTAAGGACTATTATAATTTGTGACAAATTCTTACACTGCAGTGTCCCTCTCAAGAAGATGAAAGTATTGTAGCTGAATAGTTTCAAAAGTCTAAATTGTAAGTTCACTTTTTATTTCCATGAACTCGCATTCAGTAGTTTCTGGCACTGACATTAAGTTAAAGGCTAATAACAAAAAAACCCCACAACCCAGCTTGATAATGGTGGGGTTTTTTTCATTATCTAAAAGTCTTTTGCTTAGCATAAGAAGGTGCACTACACAGCGAAGAGCATTCAAATGATGCCTCATGAACTCTTCTCTGCTTTCTAAGTCACTTATTTGTCTGGGTTACATGACAAAAAAATTTGCAATCTCCATCAGACTCTCAAAAGCAGGTATCTTCAACTACTGAAAATAAAGTAAAATTAGAAAATGTGGCCACACTAAAATTAAAGAGCAGATGATGTTTCATTGAGCTCAGCGGGTAATAGAAACATTTGTCAACATACTGCAACAAAAACCCTACAGTGAACAAAGGCCATACGTGCAGCTCTCTTCCAGAAAAGCCTGCTAATTTAAAAATTACGTATGTGAAAGGAGTCAGGTCTTGAATTTATGATTTACTCATTGAGTGACAAGTGTATGAGCATGTGACTGCGCTTCCAGGCACATAAGAGAGGACGACCTGTCACTGCATTGCTCCTGGATAATGAATTATCTAGCAATAAATTTTTCCAGCTAACTTTTCCCAGGGATCCTTATTGTCAGATGTGACAGACACAGAGAGGTCAGGAGACCAAGATTCCTACCCAGCATGTGAGACTTGACATCTCTGAAGATACTGAGGACACCTCTGTATGACTCATCTATAAGCCATCTACAGCTGACTGATCTAGAACAGCACAGTAGACAAAACTCAAGCCTTAAGGAAGCCAAGAGAACTTTGCCAATAACTACAACAGTGCCAAGTATTCCACTTGATGGCTTAGAACTTTTTAAAAAAACATTAACCAAAGACTGTGTTGACTTTGATATATAAAAGAATGAAGACTTGACAAAACCTCTCAATCTCATCGAGGCAGTGCACTAAGAATCGCTGTGTAGACAATGACTTTTTCTTCCATATAAACTTTGAGTAACAGTAAAGCTGCAGACAGGATTCAAGATCTTCCTTGTTTTTAAAATTTTTGCCCCATTTTTACAATGGTAATTTTTTTGCTCTATTCATTAAAAATTAAAAAAGCATATCAAATCAACAATTCTGTAGCACAGAAAGCAGGTGGGAAAGCAAATGCTTACACTGATACTGAGCAAATTCTAAAATGTTCATTGGGATGCAATATCACAGATCACTATGCATGTAAAATGCAGATGTTGAGCTCTGATGACATCATTTCTAAGAGAAATATGGACCTCAGAACAAACAAATATACTGACTGCTATTTATATCTCTCTTTGATGCTCAGCTTCTGCCCATACCTGTGCCACTGAGGTAAGCAGCAGAATGACAATATTCAACTAGTTGTAGGAGCATCTAAATTTATCAAACTCCTTGTGATTCATGGTTGCTCTATGCTACCATAATAAGACAAGTGTGGAGCTTTTTCCCCTCCACCAGGACATTAAAAACTGCCTTTTGCTATGTTGACATTTTGGTGTCTACTAATGCATTCAAACATAAGCTTAAACAACTTCTCTCTTTATAGGCACTCTATGTGTGGCCTCATTTTCTACAGACTTGTAGGAACTTCATACACTTGACATTTCAGTCTTTATGCAAGTTGCTAGGTAGCACTAACAAGCAACAGCACAGACAACACAATCATAGAAGCCTCACTGAAACTGAAATGTCTTACTGGGACAATGTATGGCACTCTTTCAGCATGTCCCTGATCCTTGCCACTCTGCTCTCCAGTGCTCTGTTTGGAAAGAAGATGCATGACAGACCATTGCTGAGAAAAATGGAGGGTTTGGGTCTGGGTTTTTTTGTGTTGATATACAGGTTTTGCCATGCTTTGTGTAGTCAAGATTCACTTGGGTTTGAAGAGGTATGACATTTATTGAGCCTTTCAAAAGCACGTTACAGATGTGTCCTCCTACCAACTGGAAACTAGCTCAATAGGATATTATATACCATGCCCTGAAGAGCATATAAAATTCAGTTTTACAGTTAACTGAAGGCTGCGGCACACATTATTCACTAAAGTAGAATTATATTTCCATTTTTAATATTATTTCTTATTCTGCTCACTCCAGGCAAATTTCTTGCAATCAGCTGAAACAAGATCTCTGCTATGGGTACAGAAATTCTGCACTACACAGAAGGCAAGACAGAAGAAATCCACATACTTTTTTTTTTTTAATTTTGGGAGACATTGATTTTCTTACTTTCAAAAAATTAAAAAAACCCAAACTTCTGAAAATCTAGCCTTTCTTTTGATTCACTCATTAAGCTGGTTTAGTTCAGCATAAACCAATTGGATAAATATCAGTGTAGGCTGTCTGAAAATTCCGTGCCAATATTCAACTTGGTGCAAGTTTTTGAACAGAAAAACTAAATTGTCACTGTCGCAATGGCACACAATTCAAAATCCTTAAAGTAGTGACTGCAGTGAAGGTTTGACATGGGGTTTATTATTTCTTGACATTAGCAAGTAGTGGAGATCAGAGACACGTTTAAGGATACAAATATAATGTCTTCCTTACATACATACATACTCTAGTGGAATGCAACTCGCAACTATATCCATTGTCTGCAGAGTTTTACAGCATGCTTCAACTGATCTGTAGGATGTTTAACAATTTTTTAATTAAATGTTACAGATTTTTATTTCATTTCCATACAACTCTGCCTAACTTTTATAGATGCTATTGATTTATACTAGAATTTTTAGACACGCCTGCTATGGACTTAATTATTCATTGAACTTTAATGAGACTCCAGCGTCTTATTCTTTATGTTGTTGTAGAATTCTTAATCTTTTTTTTTTTCAGTTCCTTAGAATATATCCTCAATGATACAGCGATTTTTACCCATCTCATTATTTTAGGAGAGAAGCATGCCTTTGAAACAAAAGTCCCTTAGTGATAAATTTCTATGCACCTATTAATGTTGGGTTCCTCACATGTACCTACCAGCACCTTACTGGAAATTCAAGCATATGTGGCCCGCGTTTATTTGGGTTAAAACAAGTAAGCATCAAGCAAATCTGATAGAAGTTGCATGCTTTCACAAATCAATCTATTTTACAGGTTCCATCTGCTCTTAAGTGCTTCCCAGAGAACAAACACTGTGTCACTATACCACATATTTCCATTGCACTATCCCAAACACACTTAAGCTGCTGACAGATTAATGCTTAGTTCACTTGTAGCATACATTCTTGGGTTCTTACACATGTTCTTATAAGGAAATGGAACTCACTAAGCACTTAATCACAAGTTGGGGTAGTGTTATGGCCTTGAATACAACACACTAACTCTGTTTCAGGAATAGGCTAAGGTATCTTTATATAAGCCATCCTTGTCACTAGCACTGCCAAAGACCCTGGAAATCAAATTACTTTTGTAAAGTTCAGTTAAACAAAAGCAAGCAGAAATTTGCCAAAGGGTAGCCCTGAGGGCTAGGGATGAGCCACCTGAGGAGTGTGCAGAAAAGTCTAATACAACTTGTATGGCTTAAGTATGTATTGGCTTGAATCCATTACAAAGAAATCTTGATAAAATGACTGCAAAGACAGGGAATAATAGGCAGATATAAAAACCAATAATAATAAAACTGAAGCAAAATACAACCCAGCTTTCTAAAAATAACCAATTCAGTCAATTGTGAATTCATCTGGTTAGGAAACAGTGACAGCAAGAGGAACTCATATGAGTATATGCAAAACATGAACATACACTATGAATATCTGCATGTGTGCTTGAGAGAAAGGTGAAGTTTCATGAAAAATTCTTTGCATCCTTACTTGATGTAAACCAAGTTCAAATAGTTCAGAGCAGTCATGAATTTCACCTTGTTTTATGCTTAAATACAGGATACATAAAGGAAAGGAGAGCATTTTGGGGTGAATAGCAGAGAAATTGTAAGTAAATTTTCTTCCACATTCAATCTGGTAAATATTTATCCAGTTCTGACCTTTGAAAGAGATTTTACAGAAGAAAATTTAGTGTTTCACTCCCTAAGAAGAATGATCATTACGTACACCACACCATTATTACCAACAGTGAATCTTAGAACCATACAAGTTGGAAAAGACCTCTCAGATCATTGAGTCCAACTGTTAACCCAGAACTACTGTGTTCACCAATAAAACATATTCACAAGTGCTACATCCACACCCCTTTTGAATATTTCCAGGGATGGTGATTCCACTAACTCCCTAGGCAGCCTATTCCAATGTCTGACCACCCTTTCAGTGAAGAAATTTTTCCTAATATCCAATCTAAACCTCCCCCGGTGCAACTTGAGGGTGGTTTCTCTCATCCTTGGCACTTGTTATCTGGGAGAAAAGACTGACCTTCAGTGAAGGGCTTCTGCCATTGAAGTGTATGTTGCTGAGTGCCATGGTGAAATCAGGATCCTCAAGCTGCCTCTGATTTCCATGGAGATGTGTTCTTTTCATTTATGAGCAACTATGCTGTCAGTCTTCTCTTGCTTAGCTTACCAGGGTCTGAGTACAACTTGCTGTGATTTTTGTTACTCTCACTGGATAAAGTCAAAGCTCTACCCTGGTGTTTTCCCAATGCAAAGATCAAGCACAGTGAGAGTTCTCACCACTGTAATTGGGATCGAAAAGTCCTGCTGCAGTATTTGGAGTTGGTTGTCTTTTGACGGAAACAGTTTAACACATCAGAGGGGTTACTTTCCTTATTCTCCCCAAGGTATCAGAAGACAGGAGTACTTCCCTGGCACAACGCTGCTCTCAGAGCAAGTCAGGGACTTGAAAGCATGGGGTACTTCATGAAATTAACAATTTTAATTAAAAAGTCAATATATTTTTATTTGTGTCACAGATTAATGTTGATGCTCTCTTACATGGGAAAGACCTTCCCCTCACCTCTGTTTTTCTCTTTACTGGCACAAGCAACCTTGCACAATTGATATTTATCTCTTGATAAATATCCAGCATTGGTAGAGCTCACTTGCACTGCAAACTTGCCAACAAGAAAATACACAGATGAACTGAATCCAGACAGGTAGCAACAGATAAAGTTTGAGTATGCATTCAGGATGTTATCTTATTGTAAGCATGTAAACCTGTTTTTCACCTCAAAATTCTAAGACGTTGAATTGGTAGAGGTGATATTACCCAACTTGGTTACATGTTTTGAAATCCCTTGAAAAATAAAAGGCTGGTGCAGTACTGAGACAAATCTCTAAGATAATTTACCTTTAGCTACTGTCATGAGAGCAAGCAACTAATTAGAAGGACATTCCCCTGGTCATAAGTTATTTTGTATGCAATTGGTAAGATTTGAGAAGTTACACTGTGTTTCATAGGACACAATGTCTGTTTCAGAACACCTCAAAGTACAAATGCAGCAATTTCCCATTCTTTGTCAGCAAGGTCTCCAGTTGTATTTACATACACAGGTACTTTGTGCTGCTGTCTAAAGCAAAGTTCTCCACAAAATGCTTTGGTTAATCTTGCAAATGGCTCCTATGTTGAGAAAATTAATGTTTTAAATATTTTTTCCCTTTTATGACTGAATATACTGAGTCTTTTGTTTTGCAGCAATGTAGGATCTAATTCCATTTTTCTGCCATGCACACTACTGAATGAAAATATTTTCTTTTCTCCTTCTCTTTTCTAGTTCATCAACAATGATTCAAGTCAAAAGACCTGGTTCAGGATGCTCCTGCTTGTTGGCTGTCACTGTTGCCAGGTTTCAGAAGAGTTCCGAAATGCTGGCCAGCTTTAAAAGTACATTAAATCCTTGGTGTGCAATGTTCAACATACCTGAATTAATATGGAAATAAATTCATGATGTTGTAATGAACACACTTTGATTCCAGAACTTTTATCTTCACTTCTGGCAGCTCATCAACCATATCTTCCGAAAGCACACCATATCTTCCAAAGCGTGGCTAGAGAAAGCTGATTTTCCTCTTAGGAAAGTTTTTGTAACTATGGCAGTACTCATTTTCTTTGCCCTCTCTCTATTTTTTAATCTTTTTTGACGATGAGGAGAAGGGTTAAAAAAAAAAAAAGGCTTTTCCTAATTTTGATATCTCCAGACTTCTTGTCATTGTTCTTTGGTTGCCTATACCTATACCTATACTCTCTCCCTTTACTGGTCATGTGTGCATCACATTCCTCAGTTTTCCTCCAAGATGACTTTATTTTGTTTGTAAAACACATATTTTTTATTATTAATTAGTAGACTTGCACCGTTTTCTGGTGGTGATTTTTTCCTTCTTTGATATATTTATCTTGATCTCATTTTTGTCAGTTTTTATGGCCCTTTGGGCAGCTTCTCTCTGTTTGTCTGAGCATTTTTTCTTAGCAGTGTTATGGCCTGACATTTGTTAGCCTTTCAGGATTTGTAATCAATCAGCTATCAGGTTTTTTCAGTTCCCTGCACACAATCATTTGCTTTTTGTTTTTCCCTTCTTACTTTCATCTTCAAATTCACCATAGTCAAGGTGATTCAGGTTTCTGTGTTTTACCTGATGATGAAATGACAAACTGAACCTGAGAAAAGAGGTTGCAGTATACTCAGGGGAAGAGAAGGGCATCTGGGAGAGGAGAAGCACTGAATCACCTGCTTAAGCACAGAACTGGCTTATCTGAAGGCTGACAGACAACTCAGGATTGAATACCAGCAAACAGCATTTGGGATTCTGGCTTAAAGCAGATAGAATTTCTAATAGAAAACCAGAACGGAAAGGAAAGAAGAGGCACCTTTGGTGGCAGCCAAGGGAATACACACAGTGCACATGAGGTGACCACAGGGTCACAGCATCATATGAACTCTCACTCAAAATTGCATAATCCAATATTAGATGTTGTACAGATAAGTAAGGAGAAGATTAGCCTTTGACTAAATTTCTGAAGGCCAGGAACTACAGTATTTATGATAGCACAACTAGGGTGTGAGTAGCAGTCAATATTCTCAGCATTTCCTTGAGTAGTCCCCTGTGACACAATTATACTGCTAATTATATGAGGCAGAGTGTTATTCTAATGTGGCTGTGTCGTTTCTCTTACCAGGATTAGATAATTTAAAATTAGTTTTGATACCTCCGGTGTTCCCTGCATAGAAGGACTGGATTTTCTGGTTTTATGGGGTTAAGGAAAACTGACTAACAGACCCTGATCAGGTCAAGACATATATGCATGAACCTGGTAACCAATATAACATTATGCACAAGCCTGGTAATCACAGGACCTGAAAACAAAGATATTTCTGGTTTTCAGGGACATCCAACTAATCCATTCCTAATAAGATCTTCCATTATGTTTTAGTCCTTTTACTCAATAACTGGTAAATTCAAAATACAGTGAGCTTGCAGTCTACCATCACATCACTTGTGGTCACCACAGCACCACATAACTTGTGGTCTCTAGGATTTGCAGCAATTTACCTTTTCCTCTCATCTGCATGTTCTTTTTTTCCTCTTCCTTTCCTGTCAATATCGGTCTGGGAAATTTCAGCTTTACTCAGCATCACCTATTTTACTATAGAACCTCTCTGATCTTTATTCTCTGGTTTCCCTGCTGGACAGATCATCACACTAGGAATTTAGTAATTCCTTGGCATGGTTCTTGTTTGACAATACTTCAGTTTTCAGGCTCTACACACCCCTTTTCTAAGCACCATCTTTACATCACTCACTCTCTCTGGCCATTCTCATTGATTCACCTTTAAAAAAACTCAATGTTTCTTTGCTCTCCTTATCTGCTGTTCATTTCCTCCTCTATTCCTCATGAGTGTATTTTTCCTTTACAGTAACTCTTCAGATTTTTCAATAGAAAAAGATATTGCTTTTTCATCTTCCTCAGACTTTATCTCTAATGTTCCTTAGACTGTTTTCTTGCTTAAATACCACAATTTTCCTTTTTCACCACTGTTCACATCTCCACCACAAGAAACTCTTAATTGATTTCCTCCTCACAAGTACTGCCAAGTCTCCACTCTCTGCCTTCTCAACTCAAACTGGCAATTTATCCAAACAAAGAAATAGATATTTTCTGACTAAAATCAGACTCTTCCCAATTCTGCCCCCAGAGAATGCATTGTTCCTTACAACTTCTCTGCTCCTATTTTCTGCATGCCATCTCTTTTTTTCTCTTTCATCAGATATAGAATTGTAAGTTTGTCTTTCTTTTTTAATGATTCTTCTCTTTGTCTCACTTTTCACCATAATTTCTGCCACTGATATTTGCTCTAAAGCACTGCTCAGTTATCATCAAAGGAATCCAAAATTCCACATATGCTTCATGTTATCTATTCTTTAACTGTTAATTGTTCCCTTGATATCACTTCTCAATCCTAATTTTCAGGTTCTAACCAAACCTTTGTTTACAGTCTGTATGCCATCAACTCCATCCTTTTCTTCTCAGCAAAATTCATACAGACACTGTGAATTCTCCAAAACTGTTCTCAAAATCATTCCAGATAAATAATTATGCTGCATTTTTTTCACAGCACACAGATCTTTGTAATATCTGCTCATGCACTGGTGGGTTGGTATAGAAGAGCTTTGTATTTTCTTAGTACATTTTTAATACTCATTTCTATCTTATTCATGTGTGTCCTTTAATTAGTGTGCAATAGCAAGCAGACTAATGAAAAGAGCTCAGGTAAGGGCTGCATAAGTCAAATTGCAAGCATGCATGTGCAAAAAAATAAAAAGGATATCCTGATTACAAGACAAAGATACCAACCCTCACTGCTTAATTAAAAAAAAAAAAAAGTCAAACCAATAAAACCAAAACCAAACTGAATCTTTCAGTTCTGGTAGGCAGATAGACTAGGACAGAAATCCTTATTTGAGATAAAGGCTGAACTCCTGAATGGTCTACCATCTTAATCTAGAAAGAGATCCTACAGTGTAAAAAAAAAAAAAAAAAAGAAAATAAATCCCTACAGATAAAGTTATCATTGCAAAGAACACAGTGCTTTTAAGAAGTATCTAAAAACACCTTGAAAATGCTATGTGAGAGATGGAGAAATCAACACTTGAAGTTGTGTCAAAGGAAAATTAAACTCTGGGAAACGTGATTTATTTCACTAACATCACTAGGAGATCACTATCTGTAAAATTCAGATTCAAATAGCTCTTGGAATAACTGAAAGGTGAAACTAAAACTAAACCTGAAACTAGAAGCTCAAACTGAAGAGAGTAAGTACCAGTATACAAATACAGAGTGACTAGATGAACACTGACAGAAAAATATTGCAGCAATGAAGCTGTTTAAGAAAATCTTAGCCTACCTAAGGAATGTGGTATACAGTGAATGAGGTACTACAGAGTAACATTGATGTTGCTGGACTTCTACTCATGTGTGACAGAGTGTGTTGGACAAGCTAGTGACATCAAAATTATACTTGAAAAACAGCTGGCATGACTGGAGAGAATAGGAAGAAATCCTACCCATATCCACAATATGTGAAAATGAGGAAAGGTAGATGATGGAGCACTTATGGGACTGTGAGATTACAGAAGTCATTGAGGATTATGCAGGTCAGTATCACTTCTGGGCACAACACATGGTTGTAAGGGAAAGACGCAAGAAAAACAACTAGGAAAGAACCAAAGAATTGAAGGTGATGGTGCTATTCGGACAAGCAGCAAACCAGAAAATCCATTTCCTCTGTGGGAAATGGATTGATCAGGGCATAGATAACTTAGGCACCAGACTTCAGACAGAAAACCTTTCTTTTTCACTTTTTTGGAAAAGGCTGTTGGGATTAAAAGGGAGGAAGTAGGTATGAATGGAAGACAGAAATAGGCTGCTGAAGTGTTTTAAGGGATTCCTAAACATATCATTCAGTGACAAGCACTCTCCCTGTTTATCTATAAAATAGGTATACTGAAGCCAAAAATGGCATAAATATTGCTACAAACATCTGTCTTGTGGGAAAATTACCTACAATTAACCAGAGACAATAAACTCTCTAATTTTTACTGGGTTTTCCTCTTCTTTTAACACATTTTGCTCTAAACATTAAATGCCGTGGGTAGTTTCTAAAAGCTCAGTAAAAGGAAGAAGGTAGACTTTATTCTTTGTATTCTTTGTTTCATTCTTTCTTTGAATTGCTTTCTCCCACCTTCACATTTTTCTCTCCCTCTCGGGTAATCCCAGAGGTAAGATTTATGTTTACAACTGATGGTTTATGATTAAGACATTGAACTTTGGTCACTGAATTAGTACTGCCTGAAGGTTCAGAAATCTGCCAGCCACGCACGAGTCCCCAGGGGACCTCCCATAACCAGGGTGCCGACTGGCGTAGAATCCGAACTGTAACCCTTAAGCAGTAGCATCCCCCAGTGGCCCTAGTTATCACTGCAGTGCACTTTTTTTGGATAGTTTTGGACTTTCAATGTAAATGTAAATTCAATTCGAGTGCCTCAGAACTAGCTTGTACTCAGGACTCTGTTGAACTCAGTAAAGAACCATATATACTTGATGAAAAATTTTATTTCCAGTCATTGCATATACCATGTGTGTATTGCAAAACACATAGCTGTAAAGGAAGATTTTTTTCTTTTTTTTTTTTTTGTAAAACACATTACCAAAAAGGTGGCAAAATCAGACCAGAAGTAAATGAAACTCTTTGTTGGAGAGTCTTCTTGAAGAAGAGAAAATATGTTCAGAGTTTGTTCCAAAAATATTAGATTCTACAGCTATTTTTGGCTTTTTTACAAGATCAGGACTCATGGAAGGGATACTATAGCAACCATTGATTTTTAATCCACCTTCTGATTGACATTCACATACTTAGAAATTATAATCCATTCTGTATACTGAATTGGAATTCTAGACAAAAATTCCTGGCCGGTATTTAACTCATTCAATGACAATTCAACCATGTTCTCAGAAAATGCTCAGCAAGAACCAGCCTCTTGCAAAACAATCCAAAACTGTGCTCACTGGGATTGCTTTCCCTGTTCCCTAAAGGAACTCAGGCACTGAGAAAAGGTGAGGTAATAGGGTACTGCAAAATGTCACTGAAAGGGACAGAGAATAGGAGGAGGTAGAAGGGCAGACAAAGGATGCACGGGTAACACAAATACGGAATGCTCGCACCTACCCAACTCCCTCCCACTCCAGAAGCAGAACAGCCACGTCAGCACAAGCCCTCTATCAGTGCTGACTCAGCGAAGAGCGGATGGAGGGGGAGGGATGTGCAAGGCTGCGGGGGGAAAAGCCAGAACAGCACTTCTGCACAACACGTCTGTATGGAATAAAAAGAAGGAATTTTCTCTCGTTAATGTTGGAGCCCTCCAGTAACTTCTAATGCTGCAGCAGTGGAGATGAAGGGTTGTTAATTAAGACAACCCATCTGAAAATCAGTGGGACTCCTACATTAGTTTGAAGTTCAGCAGGGGATTATAAGCAGTGCAGAGCAGAAACTGATGACCATGTTTGTCCTCTTTGTATCAGAATCTCACCAGACCTGATGCCACAGGAGCCCAAAGAGGTGACATAGTAGGTAAATCCAGTAGGCCTATGGCATCATGTAGTTACTTCTTTTCCTCCTATTACTCTTGTCACAATACCTGAGTACATCTAGCAGAGCTTCATAACAGATGCATACTTCCACTCTTTGAGTGCAGTGTGAAGCACTGAATACTTGAGACAAGGGGAAAAAACCCCAAACCTAATCCCCAGAACTTATGTGCCTTCTCAGTAATTTAAGGGCTAAATGCTGGGGTCCTTCCGCTCAGGTAACCTAAGGGAAATCTGTCTTTCTCAGTATCTCTGAATCTGATCCTTCATGAGCAGCAGTCAGCCCCAGAGTGTGAATGTGCTGAGACACGACAAAGCCATGTAACACCTCTTGCTGATATTCTGTTATTCTGTGGTCAAGGCTCATGAGGATTTTTGAAAGGAAGTTTATTTTTGCAAGCTGCTGAGTGCTGACTATGACGTGAGGCAGCTTTCACTTAGGCAAATGTCTTAACTTTTGTTAAGGCTCTTGGACAGACAGGCTATTACTGTGACATTTACAAGAAAAGTCACATAGATACAATTGACTTATGCTATTCAGTGAAAGGACATGTTGTAGGTTTTAACAGATAATGGACAGCTATGGTTCAGCACAAAAGGAGAAGGCAGCTTTTCATCTTGGCAGACACTACCTCTCCTTTTGGAAGTTCTAAAAACATTTCAGAGGTCCTAAACAATGCTCCTCATAGGTTATTGTCACTACCTAAAACATAGGGGCTGGTATTCAGCGTGACAAACCTGTTTCATGTAGTTAAGCCATCTATCTCTGCCAATTACATGAAACGGGTGATTCCGAAAGAGTCAGCAACCATCATAATGAAAATATACATTACGATACAATGTGTCACACGGCACTGAAAATTAATCCTGCTGCTAAAGAAATAGAAAATGCACAATAAACACATTACCTGAAATTAAAACTGGTTTTGACCAGATCTCCAGAGCTTTTAAAGATGTAACAATGATTTCCTATTTATATGGACTGTGTGAATTCTCAGGTGATTCCCTGTGGAGAGTTGTATGAATACTTTTTCCAGAGCTGAGGAAAGGAAAATAGGTAGCTATAATGGAACTACAGGAGCAGCCAAGCAGTAGATTGATTCAACGGGAGAAATTCAATGTATCCCAAAAGATTTCCCAGGATTTGCACTCCTGCTGCTTAGGGCACAATTTGTTGTAATGAGAAACTGAGTATTTTGTTTCAGGTGTGTCAAAGCTTGCAGTGATGACTTGAAGGTATAAAGAAAAAGCAACAACTGAAAATCTCTCTTAAATAATGCTTTTGAATGAGGAGAGAACAAGGACAAGCTCTTCAAGGTGCAGAAATTGTCAAATATCTCATGTAAATAACATTTCTTAAGAGATTCTAACTGGATGCGCAGTCAAACCCTTTCCTTCAACTCCAAACTGCTGCACTGAACAGCTTGAAAACAACAGTACACTTCAGCAAGCAAAACAGAGCAAGCCTTATTAAATTATCTGGTAAAATTACACTCAGGTTCACTGTAACCACCGCTCTCAGAAATGTCTGCAGTTGTGAAGAACTGAGCAAACAAGTTATAAAAAAAAAACAAACCAAAACAAAGCAAGTGAGGTTTGGATTTTTTATTTAATAAGGGAACATTTAAACAGGCAGACCACTCTATTCATCTGGAGCGTGCCACATGGCAGAAAGCTGGCAGGAAGCATGTACGGCTGCAGTACTACATGAGCCACACTTAAAAGGTTAAGCAGGACACGCTCAACATAAATTTCACCCTGCAGAAATGTGAAAATCTGTAGGTACTCATGTACTCCTCTATGAAAAGGAATAGTAATTATGAGCACAGAGCTACTATACAGCTGTGATGTACCACAGCCTATGCAGATTTTATTGATAATCGCTTTTCAGTGAAAGCTCTGAAACACTGTGTTGTTTCTCAAGTGAAGCCCAGAGTTTCATTCAGAAACAGACTGCCACACAGAATTTCCTCAGGCAAAATGCTGATGGAATCCCCATTTGATTAGGGAAAACATGTAAAATTTGAAATGTTCATATTCACAGCAGAACATATTGTTCAGCACTAGCACGCCCCTCACACTTCTCAACATCACACTTTGTACTGAAACATCACACGGTGTACCAAGAGAGAAGAAATGGAGGCTCCAAAAAATACCTTACCAAGAATGAACATTCATATGTGAATGACATTATATCTGGACATCCTGGACAGGCTTACACTTAGTTACAAACAATGCAACTATCCAGAGCCCAAAGGATTTGTGTCTTAAAGCTTTTATAACACAGACCAAAGCAGATAGCACCTGCCCTTTCTCTGCCCAAAGTTGCGTTACAGCTCCAGATTCCAAGCAATTTCAAAACCTACCACATGACGTATGATCTCCTAGACTATTCTTCCTTATCAACAAATGACCATCAGACGCAGAAACTCTCAGCACATAGCATAGGAACCAGGAGAGAAGAAAAGAAAGTGCTTCAGCACTTTGGCCCCTTCACAAAATAAAGACAAGTAGCTGTTTAATTTCCATCTGAAATTGCATTTTTCAAGGGTCTTTTTATTCTTTCTGTAAATTCTATGTATAGAGTATACAGAGAATATACATTATTTCAACCAGCTACCTGTCCCTCAGGTCTGACCTGTCTCAGCATAAAACACTGATACCCTCATGGCAATGGAGTCTGAACCAGAAAGTCAGCTTCTGATCAGGGATGGGACAGCATCTGAACACATGAAACAGCAAGGACCTAATAATCAGTTACTATTATAGTTTCCATTATAATTCTATTTGCTCTCAGACTGATTGTGAAAGCAGAATGGGAGTTCTGCCTCATTCATTAACCTGGAAAGCAATGCAAGATATACACACAAGAAATAAAAAGCGTAAGAAGAATCGAGACAAAGCACAGTCTTTGTTTTTAATGAGACAGCCAGGTCTCCCACATCTTTGAAACCAGTCGAACCAATTACATCTCTTACCTGTATGGTTCCAGAGTCCTGCTGCCGTAATACAATGCGTCTTCCCAGAATTCAAGATTAATACAGGCATCCATGGCACAGTCAAGCATTTTCAGCTGATAGATATTTGTGTCTGGTAGACGACTCATGTCGCTGCTCAAGAGATTCTGGAATCTTGCCAGAACATGCTTCCACTCTGTTATTGGTCTTAGTTAAAGAAATATATTTAATCAAACAAAAATACAAGTTTTAAATGCTGCCTAGCAAGGAGTAAGAGCTACAAAGCAATAAAACAGAAAAGCTGCCATCATTCCAGACTCCGTTATAATCCTTGAAAACATACTTGAATGCAGAAGTGGTAGATTAGGTAACTATGTTTTGTTTACATCTAGCAAAACAATTTCTAAAGAAGGCTCTATCTCAGCAATAAATGGTAAAAGAAGGATGAAAAATTACAAGAGTAATTCAATACATAACAAAAATTCAAATAACCTTTATTTAGGTGCTGAAACATTACTTACTTTCGATACCCCTCTCAGTCTTTCGACCAAGGGCAAGAGTCCATGGAAATCTGTCTTAAAAATACTTCAGCAGCTAAAAAAAGGGAAAATTATTTTTCTATATATTAAAATAATGACACATTCTTTTAAGCTGCCCAAGATTTTGTTTAGAATTCTCATGAGATTAGAACCTTTTCTTGAAATGAAATACTTTTCTTTCTCCTTGAAACAGTCATAAAAGCCATTGCAGTTGGGTTTTTTTCCTTCATGTACAGCTGCATGTTTCATGCATAAGAGAGAAAAACATCATAGTTTTGATGTCTGACTGTAGTTCAGGACTACTGAATTTGGCAGTACAGAAGGCTTTCACCTCCAATACTACAAGAAGATTGTGAGTTTGTAATAGAGGAAAAGTAACCTGGGGCTTCCTTTCACTTTATTTTGGATATTCCTTACTAAAAATCCCTTATTTTCATTACATTCTACAATGATTTGACTTCTCTGTGGACCAGATTCTTCTCTCTCTGACCACACCTAAGATGAACATGTTAAAAATTTTCAGTTTTTAGATTAATACTTCCATCTGTGACTGTACTCACAGGAATCCCAGAATACAAGCAGTCTAAACACCAAAAAGACACCCCACACATCAGTAAGGACAAATGAAATAAAGAAAAAAATAGATTTAGAGTAAGAGAAGTAATAATATTGTTTGTATCATAGTACTTTCCATACAATCAGTTCAAGGAAGTCCAGCAGTTATCTTCATCACATTACTGAAAGCACTATTCACACTAATCCAGCAATGAATTTAAAGTGTACAATGCAAACCTGCGATGAAGTAATTAGACCTTCTTGAACAGGGGAATATTTACATACTTAAATTTAAGAATGTGACCACTATGTGGCTGGGCCAGGATTTATAGCATGGTTGTTACAAGGCTAAACTAATTATTTGTGAATTGCTCTCATGCCCTTGGATTGAAAGAACCATATAAGGGAAGGAATGTGTTATTATAAAATTGCACCTTAACCTTTATATCTCTGGCAAACATCCATGTATTCTTTACAACCGATTAAGGACAGACAAACAGAAGAATGAGGGATATTATTTCCACTTGATACAATTTTTGTAGAAAGTACAAAGCACTGACATTCTTGAAAGATTACCATTTCAGCTGATGCATAGTCTGTCTGCTCTTACTTCTCATTTTGCTGGTTTGTTCACTCACTAGCATTTAATTGCAGATGTGCTATATAACAAACCTGTGGGGATCGGATTTGTAGGTATGTAAATTACAAACTAGAAAACCCAGCTGCAACAGGACAAAAGAAAAACTGCCTGTCCTGTATCTGCCCAAGACTAGAGGAGGACTGCCCCAAGCAGGCTGCCTCCAACTGTGGATTTAGCATTACAACCCTCTCAGCTACAATTAGTAGGTCAGATTGTGGGAATCACTAACTTTCTCAACTGTAGAAACTGTTGGTTTAATTTGCTAAAAAAAATGACATTTGCAGAAACTGATAACTATGTGCCTCAGGCAGCCAGGAAGGTTTTCTACTCATTACTGGCAAGTGGACAAAAGACAGCTTCCCTCTTCAGGTACTGCACTCACCAATGCATGTCAATTAGCAGTGGTATTGTGATGCAGTAGAAGGAAAGATGGCACATTTCAAATAGCCCGTGACTGAGAAAAGAAGCTGAACAGACAACAAGGACAGATTTTTTCTAACATTCTTGATGTCTTTTACTACGATGCATTTGATTGATTCTTAAGTATCAGTTAAATCAGTAGTCTTAATTAAAGACCCTAATAAATCTCACTAGGTGCAATTTCTCCTGCAATTAAATATAGGAAGATTAATTTGGACCAGTATTCTGACGCCATAGTTTTGGAATAAAAAATATTGCAACTTCACGTTGCATATCTATAGTTTAACTTTCAGGTTAAAACATGGGCCCTGAAAGACAACTAAATGCCTGAAGATCAATTCAGTACTCTCTGTCTCAATCCAGTGACTACCGAGGAACTTCAGACAGACTAGAAACTATGAAAATTAAAGTAAGATGTGATGAGTATTTCCCTTTGCTAATGAATTAATCTCTCAGAATTAGAAAGAATCAAACTCAGTTGAGTGGGGTGTTTTTTTCTTTTTCTGTTACAATAAAAATTGTGATCACTTGTTTCGAGCCTAGAATATCACTACGCAAACCCATTTTTCATGCTGCCAAAAATGAGTACTGGAAGGTTAAATGCTCTCTAGCTTGAGAGAAAGCCCATGTTTCTGAAAATGTAAGATATCTTGCCACAATAAGTCAAATTCACAGTCAGAGAAATTCCACTGAATAGACCAAGGTAAGAGAGAGATCAATATACCAATAGTATTCCAATAAAAATCTCCACCTCTCTTCTCCTCATCTTTTCTTGGTTGTTGCTTTTCACTAATTTTTTTAATTGGATTGAATATCTAAATGACAGCCATTAGGCTCCAGTTATGTTTATTAGTGCAAAATCATCTCATTCAATTTGCTTAATTATAAATTATTATTATATATTATTATAACTTATTATAATGATTCTATGTTTGCTGTGAACTTTACTGTGATTATTTTCTTGTTATTGTTGTTGCTGGGCAAAGAATGAGAACCTGTAAATGCTAACACTGAAAGTAATGGAACAAAGAATTTAACATTTTTTTTCATTTAAAGGTGGATTTATATGAAGTGGTGGGCTGTGATGGCAGAAATCTAAACCTGACCCAAAATATCCCTTCACATCCTAGGTAGCTACTATCTCTGCCATGAAGCAGTTCCAGTCCAAGTAATCAGAGATTATATTAATACTAATATAATTAAGCATAATACACATTTTAAAGATGAAATTAATTAAAAACATTGAAATAAAAAGAATGTAAATGTGAGGAAACTAATCTCAAGAGATGAACTGTGTACTAAGAGGCTCTCTGGATTATATTCACAACTGGATGATAGACTGTAGCTTGTCACTGAAAGGATACCTTCTTTTGATTTTGGATATCTCACTTCATTTACAGCGTCTTTGACTTCTTTCCAGGCATGCTCTTCACCAGCCAACTTCTCAGAATCCTGGTTAATTGAAAAAAATGCATTTAATGAGAAAAGCAGTAATATGAGAATATGCAGTAATGGCGAAAAACAGGGTCAAAAAGATTTCACTGCTCAAAGTTACTTGTAGAGACTGTATTGCTATTTTTTGTAAAAACTCAAAAAATCATTTCACCTGCTATTCATACTCACCCTGTGTTTCTAAGTAATGAGATGATATAAAGAAAAATAATGTAAACTTGGAAACATTAAATACTTAAATCAGATATTAAGTTTGCAACAAGAACTATGATCAACCAGAAAAGAGAAACACTAGCATGTGATTTGTATATCAAAATGCATTAAAAAGGATCAATTTTTCTCAAAGACCTGCTATCTAATGCTTCACAGACCCTCAAGCACGCTGTAGAAAAGATTTAGCAAATAATGTCAATTAACCATGTGGTGCTTATAGAATCTTTACAAACAGTGGGAGGCTCCCTTCATCCATTACAGTTAATATGAGCTTACAGGAGAAGTCTACAACTCAGAAAAAGCTGAACTTTGGTTTAATAATTCATTGCTGTTTCTTCCCTATTCCATTGGATTCTACAAATAGCTGTATTTTCCCATCATTTTGTCACAAAGAAAGCAAAAATGATTAATGGCTACAGCAGTAAAGTTTCCCTTTTCAACTCTCTAGCAGTGACTAACTGCACTTCAGGCAAACCATTTGGAACAAATTCATTAAAACATCTACAGACACAGTTAAGCATCTTAAGAGATTTCCAAAAGCATCTAGATATTCAATTTCTATTGCTATAGTGCTTAAATACCTTTAAAAATTTAGCCTGTAAGACACTGCAGTTCATTACCTCCCTCTCCTTATAAAAGGCCCTACTACTTCCAAAAGAGTTTTTTAAGTGCAAAGTCTTGCGGGAACATTTTAAATATAGTTCTAAAGAGATCAACCTACTGCAGGGGTGGAGGCCTGCAGATGAACAGAGAGGGTGTATAAAATCTAACCAAACACTTTGTAACCAACAGATGCTCACTGGACATCACAGAAGTACCTCCATTGAAAATCCCATCATCTGTAACTACCTAGAATTGTATAATTTTCTTATCCCACTGTTCCTTTTTCCATAAATTCAGAGCAGAAAATATTTACAGGGAGAATCAGCACTCAGTTTCAGATTTAATTTGCAATTTTGTCTTTCCATCTGCTTCATGAAAAAGTAGACCACTGTGTATTCCTGGGATGATTAAATCAAGATCAAATTGAGATTGCTCTCAGCTGCCCTGCCATTCTGTAGGGCCTTACAAGAAGGATGGTGTGACCCCACTGCATTTTGAACATGTACTTCCCCTAAGATCAGTTCTCTGATCAAAATGGCCACCTGGAAATAATTTTGTGCAGAGCTGAATTTGCCGCCACAAGGCGAAAGGTGAACATTAGGACAAACAAGCTCATACTGCAGAAATTTTATCAGCACAGTTAATGTACCTACCCAGCCCTCTTACAGCTTTGCAAAAGACATACACTGAATTTCTACCAATTTTTATGGACTACATCTACTTCTGAACATAGCTTGTTAACCTGTAACAATTTCTTTAAAATGTCTTTGTGGATCAACTGCTGCTCACTGACTGATTTAAAAAGCAAATCTAGCCTGTAAGGTACTAATAATGATATTTGTGAAATTATAGCTTTACAGAGCTACCAAAACTGAAAATTGTTTTAAGTTATCTTTTCTCACTGGCCCGGGTACCATTCTCAGTGTTTCTCTAATATGTTGTAAGCCTAAAACCTCATAAACATGGGAATTGAGAGATTTATAAGTGAAAGAAGAAAAACTACTATGCACCAAGGCCAATGACTGATGAATCATTAGGGCTCACTTTGCACACAGCAAGACTGATGGATGAATCAGATTAAAGTGTTCATTCACACAGGATTAATCTTTCTCTGTCTAGTGCAGCCTTTTGAGATGCTTTCCGTTGTCTTCTAGCATTTCATTAGCAACACAAAGCAGTGCAAGGCTGAGGTTTCCTCTAACCTTTACACTAGTGCATAAGGTTAAGTTCTCACTGGCTTCGTATCCAGGTAGAGAATAGAGAGTGTCTCTTCGACGAGTAATCTCCCAGCCCCCTCTGGATTTACAATATTTATCCTTTTTGTAAAAGTGTTTAGGATGGAGGGACCTGGGCAGGATGCCCAGCTCTGGAAAGAATTTAAGTCATGGGTTTCAATGAGATGTTTTCAGTGTTCTCAAGATGAGGCATTTTGGGGATGGTTGACATAAGAAGAAGCAGAAATACAGCTAGCTGGGCATTTTACACCCCTACTGTTCTTCAACAGATTTCCATGCATGAAAGAAGTCCTGTCCTTTCTTAAACACTAGTTCAAGGTGTGATGGCTGCATCCAAATAGGCAGCCAGTTAGGGGCTGCAAAACAGGAACACTTCTGCCTTGCAGCCTAATAAGCTTTTTCCAAGTTGTTTGTCTGCCTTGGACAACACCTTGAAAGTCACAGCCATGTGATATGATTAAGCCAACTAAAAATACAAAGCTGTCTTGGAGTTGGAATTAAGAAAATAATTTAAGAGATTAATAGTTATATTGAACTGTTTAGTTTAATTTAATCTAAGAGAATAATGGTAATAGCTATGAGAGATACAGCTTTCCATGGAGTAACACCCATTCAAAGCATCATCTCTTTTCAGAACATGTTCCCAGTCAAACCTCCAAATGTGCAAAGCTGCCGACAACAAAGGAATCACAGAATCTACCGAGTTGGAAGGAACCCACAAGGATTATGAGTCCAACCCTTAGCCCTGCACAGGACTATCCCCAAGAGTCACACCATGTGCCTGGAAGGCTTTTTTTTCATCTGTAGAAAAGAACACCAGTTGAAGAAAAGGAAGAGGCTTTTGAAAAAGAAGGAAGAGTTAGCAACTTCAGCCCAATTATTTTCCTTATTTCTAATATTGACACGAAAAACAAAAGTTTGCTCCTCAGAAGAACTTTTGTTTTGGTACAAAAAATAATTAGACCAGATAACCTAGTCACAGAAACGCATGACAATGTTATGATGGCTGAAACTGTCATGCTTTACGATTCATCTTTTGCACATAGAAGCATGTTGGAGACAACCAAGAGTAGAAGTGTTGAAAGCTCTTTGGGAAAGCAGAAGACAGCTGCATCACATGCTTTCCTATGGTAAGAACACTACACTGCAATACTCGTAACACAGGTACAAGCCATTGGAGGCAGAAGTGCCACTGGATGCTCTAGCAGAACCCACAGTCTAGGGCACAAGGAAAGACAAAATTGATCCCATGACATATTTTAAGCAATTATTCCAGATGGAAGAGGGGTATAGTACCTGCTTTCCCCTTACTCCAAGCATGTGCAGGGAAAACTTGATCATTAAAAGGTGAGCTAAGATGCAATAACAATATTTCAATTCCATCCCTCCATTATTCCAGTACTATGGCAGGTGCTGCTACAGCATTGTTGATAAAATACACCTAGGGATTCATCATCCTTACACTGAAGTTTTCTGGAAATCTCTGTGGACTACCTATCCCTTGGATTATGTATCCCTGACTGATTAGATATGTGCTTCTAATCCTCTAGATGAAACACTTTCCTGTTATATCTAGTTCTTCTTGTAAAACAAGCTGTAAGCTAAACGTCACACCTCAGACTTCACATCTTCATATCTTCTTGAATTTAGAGAACCTAAACCCCAACTACATAATTCAACCAGACAAAATTCTACCCTTGAAATATATTTGGCTTTTCAAGATGGGCAAATGAAAAATATTTTGTAAAGCAAAATTTTCCTGCCATAAAGAGTAGTATTTTCCCCCCTAAATTTCACTATTGTTAAAGGTTGCTCTACAAAGGTTTCAACAATGAGATTATTTTTAAAAAATATTTCCTTGAACATCACAATTTCTATAGCTTGTAGAACAGAACAACATTAGTTGTTATACTTTCAGAATACTTCCAGCTTTTATAGCCAATGATTCCTCAGACTTAGAAATTTGTAGATACTCTTTACAAACAATGTTTCAGGAGCCCAAGAATGGACATGATTAGCTCTGCCCAGTGCATCCTGTAAATGCTCATAAAAACAGCCTGTCATACACAATATACTACTAGATGTCAATATTTGCTTTAGATATCACAGTTTTTCACAGTTTCAGTTCTATCAGTGACATTTGTAAAAATGAAGTTACAATCACTCATAACAAAGCCTTAACAAATGAGAGAGAAGTAAGAAAACTGGAGGGTATTTTATGAGGATTGTAATCTGTTTGAAGAGTGATCAAATATAAAATGTTCTGCAGCTCTGGCTTTAAGTGATAGGAAGATTTATTATAAAAACATCATCTCCTGAAACAAGTACAGACATCAGCCACCACAGAAATAAGCATTTGAAAATAATCACCTGTTCCATTCTCTACTATTCCTTTCCCATATTCTCTCAAAGATTCAGTTCTCTTCCTATCTCTTCGGATGTTTGAGTGTCCTAAACACATCCCATCCTCAATGGAACTCTCCTTAGCAAGTACAATCTCCAAAGTGAAGATAAGTGTTTATCTTTCCTTCCTGCTCCTTTACACCACTCCTCCTTTCCTGACTACTCTTCCATTTCTTATACTTCCTAAAAGTGCTCCCTGTCTATTAATTTCAGGCAGCACTGCTTTTACACACAGTTTTAGCAATCACTAATTTTTGCTACCCCAGCATTTAAAATCCTGACTGCTAAAAGATTTCCATATGGACAGCATGTCTGCTGAGAGAAGGTATCTGTCTTACCAAAACAAGCACATGCCAATGAGTAAGCATTGCCTGCTCTGCCCAAATGTGCTCCCACAGCCCCAACATTGCTTTCCTGTAATGCCCTGCATGTCCAAAACTCTCCTCAACATTGGGAAGATTAAGGGCTAGTTCTCCTTTCAAATTAGGGTACGGGAGGGAAAATAAGACATGGACTTTCTTCCTCTCTACAAAATTCATCTTTCTCCTTCTCACAGAAGGAGGTAAAGAAAAAAGTCAAAAATTGCCCACAGAGATGAACCACAAAGCATTCATCCCCTCCCTCCACAGAAGGGAGAAATGGGACTGGAAACTCCAAATGGTAAGCAACCCCTAATACCTCTTCTTCTCCTTCCAAGTATTCCTCCTACTAGAAGTATGTCCAAGGACATCTTCATTATGTGCCTATTTTCAGTATTCAGGTATCCAGTCCCACATATGCAGAAGTAAGCAAAGCTTTGTAGGAGGTATTGAAATTCCAGGCTGCCCTGAGAAGAGTGAAAAATCAGGACTAAAGTTTTCCCTGACCAGTATCTTCTCTTCTAAATATACAAATGGAATTAAAGAGTACAGTGTAACCACCAGCAAATGTCAGTTTTACAAGGATAACAACTGTTAAACCACAGTTCAGGTAGAAATTAGGGGGTTCTAATATTGCGTATGATATTTTTGCAAGGCAGAAAAATCACACTAAATAATAATAATAGTTTCTTCTGGACACAAAATCTATTACTATATAATGATAATTCCATGAGAAAGCAGCATATAAGTCTGTTCTTATTTTTTTTTTTTTTTTTGTGGGAGTATCTTTCTAAAGATATTTAAAAATATCTTTAAAAAGCAAGTTTTCTGAACTGTAATATTTTACCACTTTAAAAAGCTACGAATACCTCAAATACCTGAACATTTCATAGAAATTGCCGATCATTGCTTATGATTTACCTAATTTCTGAAAATTTAAGTGGCAATTACAGATGTGCATCTGACAGAACAGTTCTGACCAACTTGAGATTTGAATCAAAAGAGGTTTTCTTAGGTTTTATTCCAAGAAAGTGTCAGAGAAGCTCAGACACATTTAAGTTAGGGCATGACATTTTAGAACAGATCTCTGATACATTATGCTCTAAAGCATAAATAACAATTTTCTATTTCTGATTCTATTTAAAAGTGCAGCAACTACCGAATGTATGTGTCTAGTAAATGCAGTAACTCATTGTTTTATACCAGACAGCAAAGGAAAAGTATGAAATCAGTAAAGACATTGCAGATCTTCTGAAGTTCCACTTCCAGAAAGAAGAAGAAAATGGTAGAAAGTGTGTTATGGAAGCTGTTATATCGCATCTAAACTAAATTTCTCACTTGAGAGCAAAGAGGGCATAAGGCCCTGCCAGGCAATCACAGGTGCACACAGCTATACAGCAAGAGAAAGGATACTTGAGTGGTTTCCTGAAATATCAGAGGTCATCTCTTAACAAAACATTTTCTAGATAAAGTTTAAACTCCAAAGCAAAGACTCCTCATCCCTTTTTATGAGAACTGTGGCTTGCAGAAGCCTATAGCTTCAGCTGAGGGTTCAGTCACCTTCACTCTTGTGATTGTACTTTGTGAAGAACTACAAGTATGTGAAATTGTCAGTGCACAGAGCCCTGTCACAATTCAAGATTTACACATGATTTCTGAAGTTTTAAAAGTTGCCCTGCCCTGTTCCATGAAAAATAATGCTGGGTCCAAAAATGCCAGTTCAACTATCTTATCCAACCCACATAAGGTTGTCCTCACCAGGAGGTGAGCTGTCAATAAAGAAGTTGTGTTTTCTGTCATATGGCTCTGAAAAGGTTGGATGGGACACAAGGCAGTTCCAAAGCTACTCTGCAGACAGAAACAATGCTGCATTCCCTGTGAAGCTACTGGGAGGGCATGAACCCAACTGCTTAACAAATTGAATTTGTACTTTTTATTTTTGAATTCTGAAAGTAAAATAAGACACACTGCAGCTGGATACCATATTGCATCTGTGGAGTACGTTGCTTAGCATTAGGCAGGCTGCATTACGTCACATAATCAATATCAGCTCTTCATGGATTACTGATTCTGGTGTCAGGAAGTGCATAAGAGTGGCACAGGCTAGTAATACTCTAAATGGTATAGGTATTGGAAAATTTAACAGTCGTTCACACCATTCATGTTTAAGTGCTGTATTTAAGCATTGAAATCAAGATGAAGGTTTCCCCAGATCCTGCATACAAGTAGTGCAAAAAGCCAAGCATCTTCACAGGGTAGTATAACCTTCCCTTAACATTATCCAGCTTAGTTACAACCTTACAATATTTACTCAGAAACTTAAAAGTGACACCAAAAACAGCTGTGGGAAATTTATTAAAGTGAGATGCTTTCAATAAAGAGAAAATTAAGATCAGCAAGTCTATTTTAAGAAATCAATTTAATTTAATAAAATTAAATGAGACTAAGATAAGTTTATCCCAATAACATCTTAGATTTAATTAAGACTTAAAGTATGTGGCAAGAGGAGCAACCAAACAGTTCTCCACCTCTCCGGCTGCAAGTCCATTATCTGTCAGATTCACAGTTCTGTATACCAAAAAATAGTAATTGCATTTCTTTCAGACTCATACTCCATTCTTATCCACAGCAATCACACTTCAGCTACTAATTTCTGTCATTTTTTAGACACACATTTTTAAATTGTCTTTTCAAATGTCATTGTATCTGTATATAATATGTTACACAGGTAATCTCATAAATGTTTTATTGTGAAGCAAATTGACACCATTTTTCCTACTCACTCCCCTGCTTATAGATTCAAGGGTCACATTAGCCTTCCTTTCCACAGACAAATACAATGTTTTCCATTTCCGCTCAGATACTCATGCTGAGATTCATCTGATCAAATGGAGACATTTGGACCTACCCTTCTATTTGACAGAGAAAAATAAACACTCTCAGGTATAATTTGAATTACCCTGAAGCAGGCCTCTAAAATATATCAGATGAATAATAGTTAAAGTGTGTCCATTTTTCTCCATTTTATCCATAAAGAAAGTTGAGACCCACTAGCTCAGATGCTGACATTTACACTGAAGCTGTCCGAGATTTGGTGAAATAAATCATAACTGTAGATTTCCATTTCAGATGTTGAACATGTGTTCTATCTTTGCAGTGGTGGTGCATTTTAATTCAATAGATCTAATTTACCAGGAAATTCCAGTTACTCTGTATTATTTACCTGTCCTAATAAATGTTTATTATGGTCCCAGTCTTTGTCATCCATTAATTTTACTGGTAATGATTTTGCAATTACTGCCATTTCATTCATGATAATACTGGGTACCATAGAAACAGGACTATTATGGACACACTTTGAAACTGTCTGATAAGTATTATATATCACTGATGATTATGGTGATTTATTGTTTAAGCGTGTTATCAGAAAACTCTTTATATATATATTTAGAGTGCATAAACATAAATTCCTGTAGTAAGAGAAAATACACGGAAAAATCTCAGTTTGCCTTAGTCTTAAACATCACAGCCCAACAGAGCTTCTTTAAGACCAATAATACTCACAGATCAAGTATTATTATTAGAGCTTTTCTGTTTTACATCCACTCTCTGTGATAAAAACCTCAGCAAATAACATTACAGCAGTATTTTCTCAAAAAGCAGTATAAAAGGATGCTAGGCTACTTAGCAAGAAAGTGAGATAGTATCAAAAGAGATCTGTCAAAATAAAAACAATACACAGGGCTAAGCAGCTAAGCTACATCATATCATCTTGCTGCCTGGAGACTCTTCAAATGAAAGGCACATGTATTTAACACATTCTGAAGTCATCTCAGTTAAGTGTTGGTCATGTTGGTTGCTGAACAAAAAATCTCCCATATTTATTTTTTCAACTAGGTGCCTTAAATACTACTACTCTTTTTGGTGATAAAGGAGGCATAATTACACAAGGGCTATCCTTGTGTCTCACACAGCTCAGGCCCTTGCGAATGACTGACACTCTGCAGGCCCAAGACCTCAGTGCCTACTCCCAGTGAGGATGATGGAAGTTGCATGAGCAACAGGACTGAGCTTTGTGTCTGTAACAGCACTGCCTTTATAAACCTCCCTGTTTTAGGAGCTGAGAGCTGACTGCACAGTTCCCATCCAAGCTGCCCACATTACAAATGGAAATAAAAATTGATTGGATGGCAGGAAGAGCAATAAGTAAAAGTTCACTATTTATCAACCTATAAAAGCCAGAGGAAGGGAGAAAAAACAAAGGAAATTGCTTACGGCTTAGCATGAGAGAAATAGGGCATTATGCCATATCACCCAAAAATTCCTGTCACGTTTGTAATTCTATTGTAATTTCCAGCATCACTCCAAAAATAAACCCTTTGGGTAGTTCATTTACCTGAGGAAGGATACTGTTCAGCCAAATCCCTAGCAACTGTGAGGCTGGTATTTTACAGGCTGTCGTAGACATTACACGTTTGTTAAGGCAATCTCTCTCTTACCACACAAACTGATAGCTATAAGGCAAATCTGCTTTATTTCTGAATTCTGCAATATGTGGAGACATAGAGTGCCACTGAGTGAATTTAGTGGCTCAAAGTAGATATGTAGGTCCAAAATCCTCAGAATGTTTATGTATTCACAATGCATAATCCAATCCTTATTCATCAGTGCATTGAAATATGCACTTAAATTTAAAAGCATGTATAAATCCCATTAAAGTTAATACTTATGCAAATGACTAAACACTTCACACTAAGTAGAAGTGTAGTTACTTATGTATCAAAGTTCAATTTATGGTTCTGCGATTTGAAGAATTTGTGCCCATTGAATTATCGTTTCTAACTGAAGAGATACTGACATTAAGTTCTATATTTATTTTTGAACACTAATATCAAAACAATTTAATATCTTAATGCATGATATATCACATGATAAAATGGTAGCTATAGTAATTATGTTTTTTTAATGTACACTGCAATGTAGAAAAACCAGTATTTACTTCAGCATATGTTTTCTGAATGAATGGGTATGAAATACAGGAAGCTGGTTATTTAGAAAAGTTCATGCAATATGATTAAGATCATACACAGTTGATCAATCTACTTACCTTAAAATATACCTTAAAATATTCAGTGGATCTCAAAAGTTAAAGCTGCAATTACTTGAGCAGTAATAAAAATTGATTGCCTAACACAGCAGCATGTTTCTTGAATATTCAGTGTCAATACTCAAATCTACACTCTTCAGTCTCCAAGTTCTTTAAAGTCATGAACACAAAAGGTTGAATTATTTTTTTAAAAACTGCAGCTCCTGAAGAGAATACATCTGGAGTTTCTTCCTCTAGAATTTTGACAATTTTAGTGCCTACTAGATTAATATTAGTTTAATATAATTAAAGAAGAAGTTTGCAATTACTTTTAAAAGATGTACAGTGTTAGAGTAATTTCTAGAACTTCTGCTTTGGAGAATTATTATTGACTATCTTCTAAATAACATCGATTTAAAGGTTCTTCCAGCATATAAGGGAAACAGTTATAAACATTCCATAAGGCAAATGAGTTTCCAAAACCTTCCTAGCACTCTAGTGTTCTGATTCAATAATACATATATTTTAGTCATTGCCACAAAAAAGAGGAAAGAGAGTGAAAAGGACATTCTCTGCAATGTCATAATGTCATGTAAACTACTATAAGAGCCTTGAATATTTCTCAGGGACTTTATTTACTGCTTGGGTAGCTATGATGTAGCTGGTTCCTGTTGACTGCCCGTGTTAGCAGTATTTAAATGCCTCAGCAATCAATGGTGGTCAGCCAAGGTGATTCAAAGCAAAGAGTGATAGCCTACATCACAAAACTTGCTGAAAGACTTGACTCACCTGGAAGCAACTGTTAATGAGACCTGATGCAACAACATAACTTGGTGACACATAATCTATATTGGATTTCTAATTTTCCAAAACAGTTCACAGTACTAGTAATCTATTTCTCTTTCTCCTGGTAAGTACTCTCCCCTCAGTATGTCCATCATTGATTAAAACCAGACAAACTGTTTTCCTAAAACACTTTTCTAAGTCAAATAGATGAGTATTGCTCCTCTGAAAACATGCTATCCCAACCCTTTCTTTTTACGCTCTCTTTTACAGGTCAGTGTTTGGGGTAGGGGAGAAGCAGCTCACTTCATTAACCTTCACTTTGTTAATATTCATCACCTTAATTAACCAACTACAATTTACTGAACTTCACAGTACCTTTCTCCACTATCCCAAATGTCTATGGATTTAAACTACTATATTATTAGGCAGTAGTTGGAATAATTTCAAAAGCTTTCAAAGCTCAGAGGGATTTCTCTTGTGCATGAGAATGATGCAAACTTAACATAAAGTTATACACTAGAAATACTCTGAGAGGAAAAATTTAGCTGCCTAGATACTGTCAAAGGAAGTGCAGGAGCTCTAGTTTATATCCAACAGCTGTCATCGCTGACTGAGACAAGATTCACACCATAAGCAATTGACAGAGCAACGTATTTTTTCTTAATGATGGTGTTCAGATAAATCTTGGGCAGAACTGTGATACACTGTTTTACTACAGTCCCCAACTCAAATCACTTGTTATGGTAAAATCATCAACTTTCATAAAAGTCACTGGGCAATCCTGTGGAAATAGCAGGACATCCTTCACTGGGTCACCAAATTACATAGTCCTCTGCTGTAGCTCACGTGACTGGAGTAAGTATAGCCTTTTCAAGACTGCTGTCCTTTACACAAAAGAAAGTTCCTATTCATATCTTAGAATAAAGTTCATAAATAAAAAAATTGTAGTTACAGCTTTACTGCGTTGTTGTGATATTAATTGAACTAATGGCAAGAAACTGATATGGCACACTGCTTATCACAGCAATTTTTCAATCCGAAGCATTCAGTCTGCAGTTTTGCAGTCTCAAAGGTTATAGGCTTCCTTGTTATTCAAATGAGCTCAATCTTGCTTTAATAGGCCTCAGAGGATGTTGGTTAAGAACTGCCACTGATTTAGGCACTGAAGAGCATGATTCTGTCTTTCTCAACCTACAGTGTTTCCTAGAAATTCAGTCAGAGGCTCAAACGTTGAATTATTATACTGTCAAAAAGAAATTAGAATGAAGTCATGATACCTGATGAACTTGCCACAGGGTCCTAAATGAGTCAATCAATCTTTGAAAAAGAGAATTAAAAATAAAATCTGGCTTGCAAAGAGTGTCTAAAAGTTTAGAGGCCGCTGATAGGAAAGCCATCTTTCTTCATTTAAATAAGCCTAGAGTGAAAGATGCATTTCCACAATGTGGCATGGGAAATGGCAAAGTGAGTCTTTGCAGAGAGTTACATACTGAGATATACTAAAGGATAATTCATCTTTTTAATGTTACAGGTATAATGGGCATTTCAGTATCTATTTTATGGAGGGAGATATGAAATAAAGCAGCACATTACTTAACAGGGATCACAAAACAAATAGCAAAATAAAACAACCACCATCAGCTACTGCGTGTGTAATATATTGCTAACTAAATAGGCATATCTTTAAAATTGTCCCTGTATGTTCCAGGCATGCACCTTTGCACGTATGAATATGCACACAATATTGCTTTCCCATTAAAACCCATATTTGTCCAGGGTAGATACATGTCCACTTCACCACAAAAAGCAACTACAGTGTAGTGGCTCACAGCATGCTGTGTTCTTTCAAGACAGACAGGCGAAGGAGATGGTTTAGTTCACAGATTTAATGATGGGCAGATTACCAGATTAAAATCTGGACTACTATATTAAACTTTTTCCCGAGACCTTTTTAACCCATTTTTGACCCATATGAAGTAAAACCATGATCATACTTCAGGGTCCAATGTGCACAAGACTGCTTAACACAGCCATGCGTCTCCTCTTATTTTCATTATCAGAAAACTAGGACAACAGACACAGCAATGAAGCTAACCTTTACCAAGCATTTGCACCTACTGTATCTGTAGTATTTCATTCTAGTAATTTCCAGGCACTGAATGGACAGTAATTGATCTCAGAAAAAAATATACTGTAAGAAAGATAAGATTTATTAGCACAATTTTTTGGCTAAGGAAAATAAATCAAAAAGAAGACAAACTGCCAGCATCCTGAAGTACATGGTATACAATTAGGTGGCATTAAGAACTAGAAATTAGGAGTATGAAGAAAGTATATTCAGAATCTGAACAGAAAGACACGGAATACACTGATATGAAGGAGCATCATAGGAACTACAGTAGAAAAATATTTATCAAAAATGAAAAAGGTTCCTCTAGACTAGTTTTGAGTGATGTCTTCCACAGGGAATGAGTTTGGAGATAACAAAAACATTTGCTGAAATTACTTGAAGATGGCACATTGTGAAAAATGTCAGTGAGCTAATAAAATAATGTCCTATTTCAAGTTACTAACAAATTTGCTGATGAACAGTTGAGTCCTTTTCCATCTTGTTTTTTCCCCCTTGTTGGTATAACTCAGATTGTTTGTTGACTTTACTGTTGTTATTGTTTATAAAACTGACAGTATCAGAAACACAGCTACAATGTTTTGCAGCTGTTCAGACTGCACAGAGTAAAAAGAGTGCTCATCACAAAAAGCTGAGAGTCTAACAGGACAAAAAACAGTGAAATGGAAGGAGTAAAATATACAGCATGCCAGCAAAGGCTGAAGTTATGGTCAACCCATACAATGTTGATGAACTGGTGTGGACCCGTAAAGGTAAATGGTAAAATTCTTTCCTTGTCAGAAAGGGCTTTAGTTATATACAGAGAACTAATAAGAGAAAAGGTATTTCCACTCACTTTCTTTTATTTTTTCCTTAAAATTACACAATATGTAAAATATACACTTGGAAAGACAAATATCTAAGCTCCCAACTTCTCCTAGATTTGGAGTAGGAATCTACAAAAAAGATACAGTGCACCTTCTGTATCCTGGACCTGAACCTCACCCATCGCCTGAAGCACTAACAGAGTTGTGGGGTCCCCCTACCCCACAGCGTCTGCTCTGACACGGAGGATAACATTCATTCTGGCTCTGATGCAGATACTGTTTTGTCCAAAGTGGAAGACCTTCAACAGGAGAGATTTCTGTATACAGAAAATAGAATACCAATCAGTCCAGAAAATGGCAGTTTAAAGTTGCAACATCTACTTAATTAATGGGACTTTAAAAGATCAAACATGCTGCAGAGTAGAAAAAAGTGACTGATAAACAGATCAAGAAAAGGCATTCAAAATCAAGGTTATTCCTGTAGGTACTACTGATTCTAGAAACCACCTGACAGGCTGAAGCATACCTTATAAAAATCTCAGTGAAAGAGAATTCAGAGATTCAAGCTCAGATAATGCAATGGCTGGCTTCAATATAAATTCAGGAGCAAAATGTGAACTGGTCTCTCCAAAACCACTTCAGGAAAAGATGTTTGGAAAGTTATTTGTCTGACCTAGTCTTATATTTTATTTATTTATTTTTTTTAATTATGACTGTTTCTGTTTTCTATGTGTTTATTTTAGATTGCTAACCCAGAGAGAGACCTTTCTTATTTCTGTTAATCATTCAGCAGAGACAGAAGAGTGACTGCTATGAGAAGGACACTATTTGAAAAAAAGAAATCATAACCATAACAGCTACTTCTAACAACAGTCCCTAAGAAGCTGGACATGCAGAAACACTGCTAGCCAGGCACTTAAAAGTAGCTCTAACTGCCTAAAAGAGTGATGAGAGTGGACTTCCTTCCCTTGGCAAAATAGTGTTTCTGCTTAAAACATCTGCCAAAAGATTTACATGGCTGGGTCTGATGGGAATGAGATTCTTCTCCCCTCAGATGAGCAAAAAGACAGACTCCCAGGACAGTGCCACACCCCAACTTCTACATTTGCTTCAAATATGAACTTGTTGGATCAAACTGATACAGGTTTCCTATCAATGATCTTCCAAACAGGTAAGGAGTTTGCATACAGTTTTCAACTCATTTCTATTTATAAGAGTAGTCACATCTTTTCCATAACCTTGACCATCCAAGTGAGCTCCAAAGGGTGACCAAAGCACACTGAGGCAGTCTCAAAAGAACTGGGATAGGCAAGTTGTTATGGAAAAGTGATCACAGTCCATTTGTCACTGTCTTTGGAACTGCCCTTCAGTAGAAAATATTTACAATGTTGAAAGATGGAAGGAGCCTCTGAAGTCATGTAAGAAATGCTAAGAAGCTGAAGAGATGATGCTTTTGTTAATGAATAAGAGATCCCAGAAATTAGAAGCAGTTGACTTGTTTTTTACTGACATTTTTGTCACTAGAAAAATAAAAGCCCTCTGTCCTTGGCTATTTGGAAATCCATCCCAAGAGCGTAAGATCCTCAGAAAGGGAGCAGAAGAATGTTAGACTGACTGCTGGATTTCAGGAACCAATCCAGGGTTAATGTCACTACCAAATGTCATGCCAGAAAGAAGGAACTGTTAATCAGCCAAACACCTATGGAAAGAATCAGCACTGTGTCCCACTGGGCTGCTAATTACTGACACTGGCTTTTGTAGGCAGTGGTTATACTAAGATTGGGCTAAAAGAGTAGGTGGGTGAAATATTATTGGTCTCTGGCTTGATGTCATTCTGTAGTTTGCTTCAAAGGCAATTCTAGTGGCAAAACAGTAAAAAAGATGAGGAATGAGGCATTTCTACATTTAACTATTGAAAACTATATTTTAATAGGAAATGAATTAGCCCAGAATTTTCTTGAATTAAAGCCCTGATTTTTTTTTTTGTTTGTTTTCTTAACACACTCTTTTGTACATTAGTACTTAGGAAGTTCCTTACAATCATGACTAGAGATACAGATGCTCCTAGTTTATCCTTTGCTTTGATGAAGGGGTTTTATGTTCAGTTAGCTGTATAAACAGACTTGTTTTCAACAATCCCATTTAATCCTAGTTTCCTAGGCTTCATCTTTTAAATGAATTTGGAGATGTCATCTTTCATATTGTATTTGGAAAACTTGTGAGAATATAAATGTCTGAAAATAAATAAATATTTGGGAAACTGGGACACAAACTTCTGTAATTTGGCAATTCGGCAATTTAACAAGGCACTTTTCAACATATAATTTTGTATTCCCTGTGTCCTAAATATATGATCCCTGAGGGAGGGGTAATATTTTTGTACTAACACCAGTACAGTGATCTTGCATGAAGCCTTTACATGCTAATTCAAAACAACAGTCAACAATAATATTCTTTATGTAACAATGCCGCTGTGATTGAAGCACATATTCTTCAAAGGTATTGCTGACACCAAACATGGAGATCAAAGGTGAAAGTGTTGTGTAGTGTATCCTTGGCCATATTGAAGTATCTTTCAAAAAACCTGGTGAGGCAAATCAATCATGGACATATGCTGTAGCAACAAATTTGATCCACTTTCGTGGAGCTTCATTTACATTCTATGAAATTCCTAAAGGACAGTTGTGTTGTTTTCTCAGCTAGTAAAAAATGTCAAAACTTATTGTAGGTTCAGGAATTTATTCAGTGGGGGTTTTTTTATAGCAGAGCTGGTGGATGTGTGCAATAACAGCTAAAGAATAGCAGATGATATTTTTATGTAAGGTAGCTAGCTTGGCTGCTGTTCAGGTGACCTAATTTTGAAAGTCTTTGAGTTGGAAATTGGACTTACAATGTTCTCTACCAAAACTCACATGAAATACAAGGAAGTACTAAGCAAAGTAATAAACTGATTAAAGGAATAACATGCTCACTGGCACTTTGTTATTATTGACTTTGGCAACTATCAAACACTGGCCAAATATGAAAAATACTCAGATTCAAACCTATTGTTTCTGACCTTGTAATAAATAAAAGCTTTCCAAAAACCAAAATAGACTAAAATATTAAATCCTCACTCCAAAAGAGAAAGACTACCAATAACAAAGCAATTCCGTAAGCATAAATGTCCCTGAAATCCTTGGCTGAAAATGTAGAACACGAACAATACCCTGGCTCATGACTGTGGAAAAAACTGTTCTTCATTTAAAATGTTTGTCATCAATGTAATCCCATCTTTAATTATAATTAATGTAAAGGGCTTTTATATACTGGAATGATAATACTTTGCCAAGAATTCAACTTTTATGAAGACACACATTTCTTAATTACACTGGAGATTGATCTTAACATGGAGCGAAGAATAATGTATAAAGCTGTCAGAGATACAATGAACTGAAGACATTACAGTAGCTATAGCTTAAAGTACTGACAGTCAGCAAGTATTCTATGAGTGACTTTTAGAAATATAAGTTTATTTCCTTGTCTTAGCTATTAGGGTGTTTTTCCAACTTTGGCCAGAAGCGTTTAGATTTGTAGCTATCGGTTCAACTATTCAGGAGCTGAACCACCAAAAGCTTCACCTCAGTCTTATCTTAACCAGTTTACAGTGATGTAAGCACTTGTCAGGCTGCTTGACCAGCTGCCAGCAGACACTAGCCATCATTATGGTATGTCCTCTTAGAGTTAAAATACAGCTGAAATTGAGGCACCAAAAACTATGTAAGATTCTCAGGCCCAGCTAGTGCCACTCACTGTTTGCCTCTATATATTCTCATCTTTGTGACATCTGTGCACTTGGATTAGTTCATGGCTGTGCTCACAGAGAGGAAGGTAAAAAACTATTACTATATTTGCTTTGGAGTTCTTTCACCAGCAGTGAGTGACCAGTGATAAATGTTTCTTCCCATTCTGCATGCAATGCAATTGTGACTGCACAGCCATGGAACTCTGATTGGTCTAGGGCTGTGACTGCTCACACTGACTGACAGTGTGTATTAGTTGATGCTCAGCTTCAATAACTTTGGCTTCAGTAAGGGTCCCTGTGGTTGCACTGCAGTTTGTTTCAGGATACTCGAAAATGTAGCCTTACCCATATTACAGTATCAGATCTTGACACTTGTGTGGGGAACTTTGTATACTTAGGCAGAGGTTAGAGAAGATGGTTATGATGTATGAAGTTGCTATAGCTAGCTAAAAAGACCAAGTGACTGTGAATTTCAGTCCTTGCTGATGTTGAAGGCAATTTTGCTTTCTCTTATATAGCTGTAACATGAAATATTACAGTAAATGAGAAATGAAAAATATTTCTTTATAGATAAATTGCGTCTTAAATCGTAGGTCAGAAGCCTGAAATATTAGAAAAAGCCCTCATGTAACCTAGAATGGCAAAAGAGCATTTGACACACTACTCTTGTTTGTATGCATAGCTGAAATGTGTGATTGTAGTATGATGTAACCACTATCTGGGTTTAATCAATTTTAGCACAAATAGCAGTGGAGAAGCAGTGACACTGACTGTAAGATATATTTGTCTACAGCAGCAGCCAGAGACAAATGCTTGAAGTGATATGAATAAAAAAATTTTAGCGACAATCTGGATGTTGGCATGCTGAAACCCACATAGTTGCAACTGTACTCTGCTTATCCATGTCAGCTAGCATAGAAATGTAATTATGTGATTCCTGATTTTGTGTTTATATATATTTCATGAAGCAGCATAATTTACTTCACCAAATTTCATCTGTCCAAAGTGTGGGCATTTACTTGAAGGCATTCCTTTATCCTCTTATATCCATTCCAGTTTTCACAGATTTCTACTGAAAGACAGTATGAATGAGCTTCTTGTTTTTTCTTTGGGTATGGAGGGAGGCATAAAGCACACAAATAAACCTCAAACCATTCCACTTCAAGGAACTATTCTCATTTAAATAAATCCATCACATAAGCTAAAAGACCTTAGAAAATACAGCCTCTTTCTTTATTATCCTTTGGACATCAAAATACTCCACAGAAGTACCATCTTCACACTGCATTTGTGGAAACTGAGCAAGTCAGAGCTTCACAGAACATTCACAGAAATGACCACCAATATAGATGGACTGATCTGGTTTCTGGTCAAACCCCTGTTCAGCTCCAATTGAAACGGTAACTTCTCACTACTTATGAAAAATAAGTGTAGGATCTTATAAAACACAAAAGTTGCTTTTGAATAAAATGAATTACTGAAAGGTCACTTACAGTCAGTAATTGACTTGAGAACAGAAACTTGATACCATCTTTCCTTTTCACTCAGGCATATAACATTAAACGAACAGGCCTTTAAAAAATATAGCAGGAAACATAAATTTCATTGATAATAGTCTTGCAAAGAATATTTATAAATATGAATAAATAAGCATGCCTGTAAGTAAGTTCAAACAGATATAAGGTTTACATGCTCTTCATATAAACCGTAATGTATAGTTCCCACAGGAATCTCATGATTGCTTTTAAAACATTACAAAAGATGTAGAATAAAAGCTACAGTGGAAATTACCTGACTTAAAGTTTTACTGTAAATTCCTGTGTGCATCTCAGGAGCTTTCACTGGTCCCTAACATGGGCTTAGCAGCTTGCAAGCACACTCAGCAAGACTGGAGGAACAAGAAGCTACCAACTCTGTGTTTGTGTAAGTGTCCCTAAGTATTGGTTCCAAAAAGAATTCTGCCTTCTCTGATGAGATGACTACAACAGAAAAAATCTCCAACACCCAAGAACTTACTTGAATGCATGAGGCATTTCTAGAGTTTGCTTTTTTACCTATAAGAAATATAACTAAACCTTTTTTTTTTTTTTTTGAAAGAAACGTTGTAGTATGGGAATTTACTGTTAGCTGATTATATTTATTGATTCACAATGTTGAATCTGCCATCCTTGATGACCCAAAGTTGCAGATCTTGCCTATTCTATTGACAATGACTTTGCCTTTTTAAAAATTTTAAGATGTCCTGGAAATTTGTCACAGTATCAGGGGTATTTCAGCAGGGATGCTATTGAATAATTTTGTCAACTGATGACTTTTAAGCATCTAAATTCAGACATTCTATAGTATAAAAATCTTGAACTTCATCCGTGGAACTTGCAGTGTTAATTATCTCTCAGCTTACCAACAGTGACTATAATCAGTGAGGAAAAATGAAAGTCTAACTTTGCAAGCTAGTCATGTAGAGATTTTATAAGAACAGTTGTTTGTCACAGAGAAATGAAACGCAATATTATGAGGAGTGTTGCAGATAATATCTAATCACCCTACACTGAAGCTGAGGATAAAGATGTCTTCTTCACAGACACCAAAAGACAAAGTTGCCATGAGGCTCCTAGACATTCCCAGACCTCCCCAGACCTCTTTACAGGGTAACAACGAGGCAATTGCAGAATTTCAGAAGGCAGTCACAGAGAGCTTCCCAGACATTTTGCAATATAATTCCTAAGGAAATTTTCCAAATGGGCAAAAATCTATAAAATCTGAATACAAACCACAGTTATATTTTCTAAAAGAAAAAAAAGATGAATTAATTTTAACCTCTGTATGAGACTTGTTTTCATTAATTTTTGCACATATAATATAACGACAATATTTTTTGATGTTATATGCTGATTCTTACAATGACCTATACACCACCTTGGGGATACTGTTTTTTAAAACATTCCACATGCTGAATGGTCTTTACACTACTTATCTACCCTTTCACAAACTGTTAAGTGATCCTTGAAGACTCTCGAGTCCGGTTATTTTTCTTAATCATCATTGCATCCGTGAGGATGCCATTTACCCAGAACTAATCCAAGATTTCATGGCACTTGAGTGACCATCTTTAAAAGAAAGACAAAAGAAGGTCTTCACTTCATGGCTTCTGAGTAGAATTGCAGCAGTGTTTATCAGGCACAGAATGCCAACACAGACCAGGAAGTAATTTAGCATTATGTCATAAGCCTGAAACTTTCCTGTGTTCTCCTTTTTCAACTGCCTACTGATGAATCAAAGCTTACATTACAGTTTAAATCATATTATGCTCTCTAGAATTACATTTTCATCAATACCTTTCTTACTATTTCTGATCGAGCAAGAATACATTTAGCTATGGCATGTTACTCACCCCAAACAGGCATTTATGAAAATAAAAACAAGTGTGCACATAACAAAAGAGATGAAGTGCATAAACTGCTATGAAGTCAGCCTCATTCTGCATATTCCATTTGATCTCTCATGAGGCTCTGAGTCAAAATTGTTCTGTCAAGGCTATATAAATATGAAGCAAACTAGAATATAATTAAATCAGGCTAGGCTAATTAAAAGGTCTAGTAAAAGGTCACACTGAACTAAATTGTATCTACAACTACTGACCTGCTAATCCAGGAACCTGTGATGTAAGTGAGCATAAAACCTATGAACAGTCACCCAAGGATGTTCACCATTCTCTTTAACAACTGTTGAATAAGTCTGGTAGTTCTTGAAAATTACTGATGCAGGTGTTTGTCAGAATTAATTCAACATTTTTATGAGGATAAGCACAGCTTTCCTGTAGTATCAGACAAATAGCTTCAGTTAAAGACCCAAGATTACTCTTTTGAATAGAAAAACACACAAAAAAATCAGCTTAAAGTTATGTTAAGTCTGATGTTTCAAGGTCTTTGAATCTCAAAGTGATCCGAACCACATATTGGAACTGAAAGTGGTTCCTAGCTTTATGAACAATGCATATTTTAGCAAGAAATTCTTCTTACCATGTTGCCAATATTTCCTGCTTTTCTTTCTTTCAAAGTTGTCTTTCATAGCAACATAAACAGCACTCAGGGCAGAGGTCATTTCCTTCTCTATTCTGGCCATTCAATTAGTAGCAAAAGGTAAGTATTATGTAAAGGAAGGGAAGTTGCTGACAGGCCTTGGAAAATTCTGTTTCATTGTCAAGGAATTTCTTCACTCAACCTACCTTCTCCTGATTCTGGCAGAGAAGACAGTCGCATTCAAAGCAATACTGGCGCATCAGTTGCTTTTGGCGTTCGCAGGTAGGCATCAGTGATTCAATATAGCTGATGGTGAGCTGCATGCAGCACATAAAAAAAACAGAGTTAGTATATTTTACAAAAATTCCATTTTCAGTGTATGTATAGCTAAGGTAACATTGTTTTGATACAACATTTTACCCAGTATAAAATAAAACGCTAACAGATTATTTCCTAAAAATTGCCTACTGTTACAAAGGGTGAAAAACAAAAAGGACAAAAATAATTTCCATGGAAGAACACTTTTTCACATTGCAAGGTCAATATTGCTTGAAATTATTAATGAGCCCCAAACTATCACTATTTCAACTTTTCATTCTAATTTGGAATAAAAAGAAAAAAGGAGAGCAAAAAAAATCAGTATCTGAATTCCCTGTGCATGAAATCCCATTTTCTGTCTAGCTTCAAAGCTTAAATGTGTATTTACCACTGTTGTTATATAACATCCAACTATCTCCAAAAAGTTTGTTGTAGGGAAACCCCCATTTTCTTGTAAATATATGTTTGAGCCTGAGGATAATTCCCTTTATGTCATACCCATCTTCAGTATGCCTGTGATGTTTCCCTTGTGACTGAGCACAAGGGCATTGCAGTCTAAGTTGTTGTATCTATTGACAAGGAGACTTATTAAAATTATAAAAGAAAATTTGTGCCTGCATTTGTGCCATTTTTAACTCCTCATGCCGTACAGAGTGAATTCCAATGAACTACAGAGAAGTCTGTAGTTTGTTCACTTTGACGCCTGACAGAAGGAATTTTACAGGGCTAACCATTTGTAGAGTTCTTGAAATGTTTTAAACGCTGCACAGGCACAAACTAATGATAAGGAAAAGAATATAACAAAAGAACCAGTCCAGTTCAGACCAACATGCAGTCACACATGCTATTGAGTGATTACACTATACGCCCAACAGACTTTGAAACACTCCAGAGAGGTCAGAGTTAAAAAAACCATCAGGTCACGTTATTTCATCCTGAGCCTAGACACTTCAACTAATTGGGAGAATTTTCACATGGTTCTCAGTTAAATCATGAGAGTCCACTCAAAGAAATTACAGGAAAACCTGACCAATTTGTTGCAATGACTACAAAATCCATTATGAGAACCTGTATTTTGAGACTTAGTGAGCATTCTAACTGAACAACCAATTAAGAAGCAACTAAAACAATGGCTGCTTTTTTTTTTTATTATTCCAGGGTAATTTGATTACATATTAAAGGAGTGTGTTAAAAGAAGTCTACTGACATGACAAAATCAAGTATTTAAAATTATCATGAACAGAAAGCCTGCAGGAAAAAGAAAATACAGTCTCATAATAGAAGATTAATAGTATAATTAATGAAAGAGACAAATTAAAGTTCCACAATTAATCAAAAGTTTGAAAGTGTGAGAACTTTGTTAGGTTTTGCATTCTAGATAAAGTTGTTCTGTCTCAACTTGTGCATGTCTGAGCCAAGAGAGGATTAGTTTCATCATTACTGGCTTACAGCAGAACAGTCTGTACTAACCACTTACACAGGAGCCATAGGCTTGCCTCCGATCTTTCTACAGTGAATGGATGGAAATGGTGCTGTCCATTTTCCATTCTTTTCTCCCAAGTTTGGTCTCTTCTGCTCCATTATCTCCAGTGTCCCTCTTATGCTTTCTCTTCTCTACCCCCCAGCATGGGTATCATTTTCCTGCCTCATTCTCAACATATGATTATCTAAACCTGTTTTCCACTCCTCAGTTCTAGCTCCTTACATAGCTATTCTTGGTACAATGGGACTATTTCATCATTATGCCAGTCTCAGATATGTCCTGCCTCATTTTAGACCTTTTCCCCATATTTGATTGCCAAATTACTTACTTACTTACTCTCCCAAGTTAACTGTCCTTGCCACTCTACTGTGTCTTCTCAAACATCTTCAATGACCCCACCAACCCTGTCCTCGCTTCTTTCTACAGCTGGTCCTAATCTGCAACTTCCCTGGTGTGGTAAGAAAGATCTGTCTCCCTTCCTTCCCACAAAGCATTTTCCAGTCCAGCTGCAGTCCTAACCTCATCCTTCAGACATTCCAAACCCAATTTCCCGCTCCCATCCCAAGCCTCTCGATCATTGTGTCTCCATGCAACTTGCAAGTGTTTTCTGCCAGAATTATTCCACACACTGGCTGTTCCCCGTCTCTTATCCTCTGCATTAACATCTGTGGTTCTGACCCATGTCCTGATGGGCTTTAAGTTCAGGTGGCATCCCGAAGTAAAAGAGATTTAATCAAGCTCAGACACAGTGCAAGACAGTAGGAATCTTCTGGGAAAAATAATTCATGTGAGATTAGTCTATTCCTTGCCAAAATATTTAAGATAATGGTTTAAACCCTATCATTACTGTTGAAAACATCATTAGGCAGGGTCCAGTTCTAATACTGCAAAACAAACACAGAGTCAACATCAAATATACTTTATGAATATACTTTATCTATCATCAGCAGCCTACAGGCTTCATCCCTCTCTCTCTTTCTGGTTTTGGCTTTTTTTTTCTTTCTTTTTTTCATTTATGTTGCAGAAACCTTGGAAGTAGGAACAAGTTTGAAACCAGTATTTTATTTTTTTTTCAGAAGTTACCAAACAGTTGTGGATATGAACAGTCACATAACAGCCTGCTCTGGATTAGAGCATATGACTGGGCTGAAGGAGGAGGACAAGAGGCTCCGTCATGTTGATATCTCCTTTTAGCATTTTAACAGCTTAAGTGTTTCTCTTGCTATCAGAGGCCCAAGTTCAAATTCCCGGTCCTGCCAGCAGAAATCCATAAGTGAAAAAATGTGTGTAGCTGGCAGACTGAGTGGGAAAATATAATTAGAATATTTAAAAACATGACCAACCTAACAGTGACTTAGCCTACACTAATCATTTAATCGTTTAAACATAAGAATTTTGTATTCAAGTCTCTCTCTTACACTTGTTTTAATTTTGGATCACTTCATTAGAGGCAAGGCTCATTTAACTTGTACATATTTAGGAAATATGCCCATTTATCAAAGGTTGTCTTGATAGTATTTGCATGTGGGATAGACACTATTAATTAAAACATAATTTCAGCTGACCAAGGCTTGCCTCTTTATTGCATCGCTTATAAAGAATGCAGTAAATCTTGTGCCCCTGAACTGGAGAATATATATTAAGAAACATTTATGAAGGCAAGGAATTATTTAACAGCCATGAGACTTATTAACTCTCAAGGCTTTCTCCTTAGAAATTCAGCACTCTCTGAGCCCTGCTTCTTGCTCTGACACAGAAATTCTTTAACCATGGGCATGGTGGTTAATTTCTCATGTTCCTCATCTGCCAAATGAGGTGGACAAAATTTTCCAGTACTGCCATGCTGCAGTGGACTTAATTTATGGGCCTTTTTTTGCAAGAGACTAAACCCCACAACATTTCTAGACAGAAAATTCTGTAGAAATTTAAAATCAATGAATTTAATGCAAACAGCAGGGAGAAAAAAAATGAATCTTCTTGTTTTTGCAATCATGGGACTTAGGTTATTAGGGAGGGTTTTGTACAGAAGTCTGTTACTGAGACAGAGTTATATAAGTGGGCAACAGTCTGTGTTCTTTCTCCTTTGGCATAAAAGATCAAAATGCCTTCTAACTCAAGGAAAAATTGTATTTGAGAAAATGTAATGTGACAAAATGTAATGCGGCAAACATACACAGATATAAAACTTCTCATAGAATTACAATAACAGAAACATTATATAGCTTGGTTGAAATCTATCCTGAAAATATATTTAATTGCTCAACACCTGAAATTATGATTTGCACTTAGTATTAAATTTTAAAAAATGTTGCTTTGCAAGTGTACAGTTGACTGTGCGATTTTCTGAAGAAAGATATAAATTGTTGTTCTAACTGAACTCCAAAGGGGATGAGAAGCCAAGCACCCATTTTGGAGCAGAATTGCACCTCAGGTAATCCATCCTGTCCCTCCACAGGACTAATTGATTTGAAGCCATACAGCTTCTGATTGGAGAAGAGGCAAGATCAGCTTGTACCTGCCTGCAAAACACCAGGTAGACTTAGCAATTAACAAAAAGTCAATTGAAATTATAGCACACATATTGATGCTGTTAAAAGTGGTTACTTAAGGGTAGGGAAGACCCTCTTCAGAGCAGGCTGCTTGTCCTTTTGACAAAACTAGCTGATAGGCTACATTACCAGTAAAGGAGACCTCATGATCTTTAGGTGAATAATTTTTGCTTTCTTATGATCCTTCCCCATATCTTACCTTCTTTTGCAACACTTAAATTTCATTTCTGTGAAGAAGGAAGTGCAAGAAAAGGAAAACTTTGTATGCTGTCAATGTGAAATCACCTAGACTTACCAAAACTGTGATAGTACTACAGAGAAGTTGTGGAGACCCCATCCCTGGAAGAGTTCAAGGCCAGGTTGCAGGGAACTCCAAGCAACCTGATTGAGTGAAAGGTGCCCCTGCCCACAGCAGAATTAGGTAATCTCTGAGGTCCCTTCCAACTCAAACCATTCTATGATTATCTTGATGGGCAAAATCTTATTATAGTTTTGAGCTGCTGGAAGCAAGTTTCAGAATTCAGAAAGTCCTGTAGTCTTAAGTAGGGACATACCAAGTAAAGTTCCCACAAAAATCTCTTTTTTCCTTCATATTATTAGATTCAATTCTGCTCATAAACCTGCTACAGAGTAGAGTCTACAGAGCCTTAGGAGACCCCTTCTAGCCACCTTGACCCCACATCTATGCACAGAGATCAGAGTTGCTCCGAAGCCTTCTCCTCCTTTCACCTCTTTTGTCCTCTCCTGTTTCATTCCTGTGATGCCACTTGCAGGGCAGAAGACATTTAAATTTAGTGGTGACATTACCAGCTGGTCAAGCACTAGAATTTGGGGCATTAGCATAGACCCATATTGCCTTATATGAATATTAACAGAGTCAGAGCAAGCACAGCTAAGGAAAAAAAAGAAAGGTTACCAACCTTGAAGGAAATTTCCTATCAGAGCCAAGTTTTCACTTTAAAAATTCTGTATTTAATGAGGATTTAAAATGTTATTTAAATAAGTTAGAGTATGAAATGAAAGCCTTTATTCTCAATATCACCTAAAGCATTCATTGGCAAAAGGCCAATGGAAATCTAGTGTATTTTTATTTAAAATGGTAACTTTCTGCCCTCAAAAAGCATACAACCCCATTAGCATAAAAATAAATAATATACTTAAATATGAATCTGAACTTTTGGGTTCCAAAACAAAGTTTAAGGACCACAAAATTCTTATGATTTCGGCAACACACTGATTTCTTAAAGCTTCCACTTGGGAAACAAATGCAATTATATATGAACCCCTTCTTTCAGTGCCTTAAAAAAACAATATACATATATATATATAACAGTCATGACTCACTATTTTGTAGTGCTTCAGGATTGTCAGCACTGTCTCTGCCAAAAAAACAAAGGCCTAGATGGCTAGAATTTTTGGGTGTGATTTTAAGAGCAGTAAGTTTTCCAGATATATAGCACCATCACATTTAGCAGTTTCATTCTGTAAAGACACAGGCAAACATTTTCTGGGTCATTTTCTACTGCCTGAGATACAGTTTGGCCTTAGGATTTGAACGTATTTCAATGACAAAACCAAAATTCAATTAAAACCCACTAAATAACACATGCTTTCCTGTGAAAAACATTCAAAGCCAAAGAAATTTGCCTAGACAGGAGACTAAAATTGAAATGAAACAACTCCAGTCACAACATAAAAACTTTTTGAGGTTCTCACAATTTTGCATCCTTTTTATCACTGACTTGATAAATATAATTACTGTGTATAGCTTGAGCACTCTGAAGTGTAGATGGGGCATAAATGTTACTCCTGAATAAATCCAATGTAATAACATCTCTTCTAGTTTACAAACAATATAACATCTTAGTGGTGTCTCCCTCTTTATATGATTGTGAGATGACCACAATGGCCAGTCACATCAGCTCCCTCTGTTTTTGTTTTCCCTGTGATTATAGGTGGTCAACAATTCCTTAGCTTGTGTGAACTCAGGTAGTGTACTCCAACAGAAAGCACTATAAATGTGCAAAAATATTTTTATTTCTTACTGGCCTAGTGAACACATCATAGTGCAGTGGCAGGTACTTTTGAGGCAAGGGTCCAGAAGCACTGTCAAGTTTGTTCCTGTATGAATAGCAAAGCCATAATCCTCTTCCACTATGGGAGCTTGACATGCTACTTAGCTTCTTACTTTTAATAAATCTTAGTGCTTACTTACTTTCTATTAATTATTATATTGGGTTTTTTGTTCTCTCTGACTCCAGTGTAAGTTTGAACAGGATAAGACAAATATTCTAGTGATTATATTTAAGTTCTCTTGTTGTCTCATGACTTGAAATGATGTTCATCTTACCAGCTCAGGGCACCCAATTTATTCAGAAAACCCAATCTGATTCTTCCCTAATCTATTTTCTCTCCCATTAGATCAGATCCTGATGTCAGTAATATAAGTTAAATCTCAGCTCATAACAGCTGATGTGGTTTCATGCACATATGTGTGTAAATTCAATACATGGACATTAATAAAAGTGAGCTCACCCTACTGCAGGCAAGCAGTAAGGCAGTGTGGAAAGAAGCTGTACAAAAGTCACCATGCAGAACACAAAATGAAAAGTTATGTATGAAGAAAAGTAATTGGGTGTTGAAAATAATATTGAACTGCTGACTTGTATATACCCTCAACAATAATTTTATTTCCCTTCCTCTTCCCATAACAGATCTAAGCTAATACTGACTTTGCAGCTTTACTTTATCACTTCAGCTTTAAGCCCATTTTCTTCCACAGACATCCTTTTAAAGAGTCATGCACCTCAGATTGAGAATTTTATTTCCAGGTAAATCACCTGCTTTAACACAGTATGTAGATGTGTGTGTGTGTGTGTGTGTGTGTGTGTGTGTGTGTGTGTGTGTGTATTAGGCTTACATGTTCCTTAAGGCAAGTATTCCTTTCACTGCCAAAACCAGAAGCAATAGTTGCGATAAAGACACCAGAACATGAGCTCTTTGCAAAATTCTGACTTTACTGTGCTGCTTCATTGGTGGCAAAGTTTTTTAGAAAATACAATATGCCCACATAAGGGGCAGTCATTTTAAAGACTGTATTCCACAGCTGCCAAAGTCACCACAAACAAACTAGTCCTAGCTGCTCCACTTTATAATTTACATACATTTCCTGATTGCCTTAAAATTATACAATTACTCATAAATTACACTGTATCTGTTTCACCACCAGTTTTAACTTAGAGACTTATGTGGGCTACAGACCACTACACAAAGTCTAAATTTTGGTTCATAGCTTCACAGCCATAGTGCAGTCTGCACGTCATACCTGCACAGAATTCTGCTTCACTTCTCACCACCCAGGGCCACATCAGGGCCTTTCCACTCTGTAAAAGCTGCTTGTCACAAAGAATTGTCTTATGAAATTTAATTAGAAAAATATATCCAAGTACAAAATAAGACAACTTCAGAATTTTGAAGTATAATAATTAAGCCAAAGGCATAATGGGAAGACATTAAAATCTACTGTATTTTTAAATAAACAACCTGCTTTAGTGAAGTGAGAAGCCAAGAGGAAAGTTATGGTTTATGGATAAAGTAGAAGAAAGGTGTCTATAACTTAGCTTAAACAAGAATGGCAGACTCAAAGATGTCTACAGTTAATAGCTCCACAAACATTTTGCATCCTAAAATATTTCTCTTAGCAAAAAGGTAAGTATGCAGAACCTTTTCTGTTGGTTCTTAACAATGTTTTGCCAAAAAAATATTTTACCATTTACTCATTTTGATGGCCTACTATATTTGAGAAAGGATACATTAAAAAGCCAGAAAAAAAAAAATAGGAAAGAAAAGAGATACTACTTCTAAATTACAATATATATGCTTTTTGTATTCCCAGAGTTTTAAGCACAGGTGTGAACTGTGTTTACATTAGGTCACCATTTGAAATGACCAACAGCTGAGACTGTGTAGACCATTGGTGCATCTAAAGTTACATGTATATACACACACCTCTGCAGGTCTTATTAAGCAAATTCAATATTGCACTGCTGCAAAATATATTTATTTTGAGATTATTTCCTAGCCACAAATGATTATTTTTGAATTAATACAAATGCTATCACAAAAATAAAGTTAAGAATAGCTTAGATCAAATCAGAAATCTCATAAAAAGGATATTTTGAAGTCTTTCCTTGTGAAACAGACAAGAAAACAAACCCTGTTTTGCTGCTTTCACTGTCAATGAAAGGTTTACTACAACTACAACTGCCTGACAAATGCTTGTTGCTGCAATTACTTAGTGAACGCTGCATTCCACTCAAAAATAACGTAAGTGCTTCTGTCAGGGTAAAGACGCTAAAATACAAACAAAATGAAGTGCCTAGAGGAGGAAAGGAGGAACAAGAATTTATCAAGACTGCTAGTGATTTATGAGAAGTAATGATTATGGGGCCCAGGCAGTGTGAAGAGATGATTCTATTTATCATTTTCCCCCTGATAGCTATGTGCTAGAAAGCGGCATCAATATATCATCAAAATATTAAGCTGGTGGCCCTGCAGTCTGGAATTTATTTAGGGAGATGTCATTGTTGCAGGTGTCTGTGACGGAAAGGAGGACAAGTTAATTACCTCTTCACCAATCTGGATCTCTCGGACTGAGCGAAGTAAAAGCTGGTATCCTTCAAAAACGATCACGCAGTTTGGGTCACAGCTGTGGTTCAGTAAAGACATGCTGTGAGGGGTGGTAGAGGGGAAAGAGAGCAAAAAAAAGCACTTAACAGAGGAGACTCCATTGCCATTTTCCTTTAATAATTTAAAAGTAGCTACCACGATTACATCTGAACTATCAGGCAATTAAGCTACGAAACAAATAAAATCCCTGGTAAATCAGCTGCTCTTGGTTAGGGGAGGAAAATTAATACTTAGAAGATTTATATTCATCACTAATAGGAGCCATGCCTGGATCCCTTCCTATGTTTCTGCATTCTGTGTAGTCAGGTAGGAGGGAGGCAATGGCCTCCCAGCAACTCTTTGAGAGGCCTGCCTGAGGGGACAGTGCAGGTGGAGAACATGGTAACCTGGACAGTTCATAGCAAAAGGTTAGTACCTTGGGGCTGAGTTATATTTCTGCTGCTTCTGCTCAGTTTCAGGGCACTAACCTTATCAGTTACCTGACTGGCATTGGAACCACAGCTCAAAGGGGTCAACAATCAACTTGTATTTCACATCAGGAGAAAATGGGGTGTATTATGTCTCAAAACTGAAGAACTTGGTGTATAGAGTTGAAAGAAGAAACACGGCCATTGCCTCTGTTTTACATATATTTTGGCCCAGCTTTTCTTCTTGTGGCATATGGCAGTTGAAGCATCACAGTCCACTAAGGAGCTGCTGCCACTCCCAAGAGACACACACACACACACACTTCAGAAACACACCCCTCCTTTTGAAGGACTCTGTTAAGAAAAACATGCGCTATATACTTGTTAGTCATATGTTTCATTAGCTGAGAAACAACTGCCTTTGCCAGACCAACATCAGTCCTGTAGAAGTGGAGTTGATGGTTCTTTCCCTATCCAAAAGACCTACTGAAAGAATAATTCTGGCATCATCAGTTTGGAAGAAGAGTTTTTGGCTTATCCAGCTTCTGGCTGCATTTATTTGCTTTCTTTGTCTGCCTGATTCAGCAACTCAAAATCCCAACTGTCAACAAAATAGAGGATGTTGCCAAGGGTCAGAGCCCTGCATCAAACTATGTTTATTCAGTTTTTGACTCTTAAAGTAGGTATCAACAGGAGCCTCAATCTTCTGGTATCTCTTCTGGCCTAATAAAATACCTGTGGTTAATCTCCACAAGAACCCAGTAACGTATGCTGGGAGAGAGTAACCTTGACACTTTTTGTGAGATCATTGGGCATACTCTCAAAGCTGCTGGCAAGGTGATGCAAAGCAGGGCCATAGGATTTTATCTATTTTGAAATACATTGTGATGCTGAAGCCATCAAGCCACACAACAATATACAACCTCTCGATGAGCCTATAGAAAGCACTTTTAATTAAATTTCATTTCATGGAAACACTAGTGGATTTGATGGCAATTTCCTCTGGAAACATATGAATTCATCTGTAAGGTCATTTGCCCAGAATTTGCAAACTACAGGTTTAAGTTCACCATTTTCCCAGCTCAGAGTGGTTTGCTATAGCAAAATTCAAACTGCTCCCAAGTGACTTGGGAAAGCCTCTTGCAACCCTCACCAGTGTATTATCATTGAATGTAGACAGAAACTTTATTCACAGTTAGAGGCTTTTTTCAACCAAAAGCAAACATTTCCCTAATAATAATGCTCCAAAATAGTATTTCATTTTTCTCGAGTATGTGAAAGTATTTGTTTTCATTCCACTATGAAATCAAATTACTGCTCTGCACTTTTCATAATACTAATTCCCATGTCCTCTTAACCAATTTATCTTATATTTACTGTAAGGTAGGCCTCAAGATATTAAATGCCCTTAGTCAAATCTTACATGCGTGACATTAGTAGGAAAAGAAACAACAGTGAGAGGCCCACTGAGTTATTGACAATATAATTCAACCATGTATTAACAAAAAATTTAGATGGCAAAATGTAATTTTAAACTATACATACTAATTTTCCATATTAATGATTGCAAGTAATTAATTCTATGAAGATAAAACCTTAACTGGTACATACTTCTTACCTAATACAAATAAGAAATTCAAGTTCATCTCTCAAGGGACTTATCTTTTCACCTTATTGGTTTCTTTGTTGTGGTAATTTACTAAAATATATTCAATCTTTTTATTTCAATTGTCAATTCTGAAGACTCTCAGCTGCAAAATATCTTATTCTACATCACTAAACAGGTTTGCTTTACCTAGTCCCAATCACACATTTTTTATGTCAGCATTTATTCTTACTTAGAAAAGACTACAATCTCCACAAAAATAAAATATTAAGATGTCTCTTATGTAAACTGTTTTAATGCTGTAATCAGGACTATTGTTTTCAACTAGATCATATTTTTTATTCTCATTTAATTTATTTCCACTTCCCAGTTTCTTGTTTAGACATGTTACCTGCTGCTTTGATGGCTCTTACAGCTATGCTGGAAAAAAGGAAAAAAACCCCTAACATATATTTTGCCTGTGAATGAAACAGTGTCCACAGTACCTGGGATACAGGCCAACACCAACATCCTGCATCTCTCCATTACTGATGGTGAAACAGTTACAGGTCACCTGTAAAAACAAGGGAAAAAAAACAGGATTACCAGAATCATTTGGAAACCCCACACTCCAGCGAAAGAAAACTTCCAAAATAAAATGAAGGGGCAATTGGTAAATTGGATGGAAAACATTCAAGCCCAACACTGGTGCTCTTTCATTTTAGAGCAATCACATCTGGCACACAGTCTCCTGTAAAACTGCTGTCAATTAAAAGCAGAAATATTAGTATCCTGCAAAAATGTGGGGTTAAACACATGCAGAGGCCCTACTTTCCTGTCCAGAGAACAAAAAAAAAAGCAAAAAAAAAAAAGTCACCCTACACAGAGCCTGAGAAGCTCAGCCCAGAAAGAACATAACAGATGACAATAACTACTGACAAAAAGAGTGGCTGTTTCCATGCAGGGACTCTGCTGATGCCAGGCTATCACAGCACCTTTTAATGAGCAGCAGCAGAGGCCAAAGAATATATATGGGACAGTTCTGAAGTAAATACCAGCCTTGTTTGTGGCAATCTGATATGGGCATAAATAAATGCAAAGACTGTGCAATTAAATATCTTTGACATTATGGGAATTTTGGTTTGCATGTAAAAAATCCCACAACAAAGCATGTTGGAATTGCCACTCAAGAGAAATATAACCTTTCCTTTAATCTCAAATATTCAGTTTGTAAGTGTATTCTTCCTTCAGACCATCATACAAAGCTGAAGGGGTTTTAGAAAAGAGAGAAGTATGGAAGATGCCTGCAAGCAGATATAGTCCTACCCCAAACTATCAGACTGAAGTTTTTTGATGTTCAAGATATATCAATGCTTAGTAAATTGTTAGAAAGCATTATTTTCATGGGCTTAGACAAAAAACCAGTTGTAAATGTATCTTTTAAGCATTTGATATTTTGGGAAAGAGCTGGTTTGTGCTTTTTTTTTAAATTCATTTTTTCAGATAGGTCAGTTAGATATGTCATGATACTGCATATAAAAAAAGCCCCAGGTCTCTTCAGCATAAGATGAGATTATTAATATCATTAATTCACATTAGAACAGAAAATAGTAAGAGAAGGATTTGGCAGACATGGAAATGAGATTTGAAACTTGCAGTTTTATCCATAGAGTAATTGTCCAGAACAGCAAATGCACACCTATGTTTTAAAGAGGTGTGCTGAACAATTTAATAGTATAACTTATCCTATAAACTGACAAATTATTATTTATGAGATCATTAACCATAAGGTGAAAATGAAATCCTCTTTCAAAATTTCTCATAAATTCTGACGTCAACATTAATTTAAATAAATGTACATGCAGTAGGGCATGTGTTTTTTGTAAGCGGTTAGACAATACTTTGATTAGTCTATTATTTATGTAACCCATTCAAATGTTCTCGATCAATTACCAAAAGCATACATCTTAATTATTTCTTTCCTGCTGGCATTGGATATAAAGTGCCAGGCAACTTCTGAGAAAAGATCAGTCCATTTCAAGTGGCAATTATCCTGGTTCTAAAAATATTGACTTGATTTTGGTACTTATTGAAAAAATAATGCCTTCCAGGTAAAATAGAAAGAAAGCCAGCTTTTGTGACCCTTAGCTCTCTCTAACAGATCACGAAGTAGCAGAGGTCAAACATCTCTGAGAACTAAATTAACTCCTTTCTTGCAAATGTCTTATTATTACCATAAAACATTTATATTAATAATATTGAATTACTGTAGAGTTTATAGAGACCGTTTTGTCATTTTCTATTAAAGGTATGTCTTTTATTATATGAAAAGTTTGACACACAGAAGTCACAATAGTTTTACTTCTTCCTTTTCAGAAACATGCATTAGTTTTTTAACACCAGGACACATGCGAAGAAAAATATGAGTGGAATGAATAAGCTGAGATTCAGACATCAAGAATTCTTTCAAGAGTAGTTCACTGTGAGTCACTTTTTTGTCACAGTATGGAGGTGCATTCTAGTATCCCAGTGAGGCAGTGAAATGCCATCTAGTTTCTAATTATTTACAGTTTCCAATATAAGACTGGGAATCTGAAGTAAACAGGGCCAGATCTAAAGAGTATTTAATACACAAACAGAGGCAGAAGCCTAACTGGTCCCACAAATTTTGAGCTACATGATTTTATGCACAATTCTACCAGAGGCATAAGAAGTTTCAGGTGGTCTGAGATTTGTTTAACCTCCTTGGAGACACCGTTTTAAACTCAGGTATGAAAAAACCCAAGTGATACACACATAGTACGTACTACAGATAATAACCTTAGTCATGGCTTCTTTTTCGTGCTCAGCAAGCAGAGAGGGAGAACCTGAGATTAGGGTGATGAGAGGAGGAAGGTCTCACCATTTACAGTGTGAGAAATTCTGATATAATGACAATCCTTCACAGACAGCAGGCTTGCAACACGTATAAAATATGAAATATTCATAGTCTGTCACCAGAGGATATGGTTATTATTTTGTTTTCTTTTGGGTTTTTTACAAAGTCTCTAAAAATCTACTGAATCACCTCTACATTTCTATTACATTTTAGGATGTTTTAAATCTCAGAGTTAAAGATCAGTCTACCAAGAGGAGTTATGAGATTTCGATACAAGAGTTGACGTTGTAGACCTTACCTCCCAGGAAACAAAAGGAACAAGGCAATTTTTTTACAGAACACCCAAAGAAAAATCAGGTTTTTTAGCTTCCCAGGATTCACAGATGTAGCTGAAATAACAGCTAAATCCAGAGTATCTTACATTGCTGCAGGGGAGTATGGCTAAACTGTTTTTCCCTGAGGCAATTGTTTACGGATCAAAACAACTGGGACTGAAAGTTAACTAATTCTGTTTGTAGAGAAAAGAAAAAAAAACCACAAACCAACAAACCAAAACAAGGCAAAAACCCCAACACTTTTCGCATCCATCATTTCTTTCAAGTTTCATGTCAGCTTGCACTATCTTTTTTCTGCCCTAACTGACCAACCTTATTCCCTATACTGCAACCAGGTTCCAATTCTGTGTGATCACAGGTTTTAAAATAAGAAAAATAAACAAGTCTTGGTAAGTGACTGCTTCAATAAATGTATTCTTCTACACAAAGGCATGTCCTTTGTCATTTTAACTCCTGTGGAATCACTTATATCAGTAATTTAATTTGTGCTTGTCTTTTCTGATTCCTCTAAAAATTCCTCTCTACCCAGCCACAAAGGACTAGAATTACGTATACACATAAAGGAACAGAAAAGAGTACTCACAGTTTGTTATATCCACAAATAAAGAAAATAGCCACATATTCAGAACTTCAAAGTGCAATGACAAATTCCTTGCCATTTCTAAAATTTCTGAAATAACAGATCTCCCGGCATGAGAACCAAGGGAAAATTCTCAGGGGAGAGTCACAAACTTTTCAAACCTCTACAATGCAAAACCTAGAAGTATCCTAGAGCTCTGAAGACTTATCATCATAGCCTGATCAGCAATAGAGCTTACTAACAGTTTAAAGAAACAATTCTCAGTGTTTGAGTTGGCTCCATGGCAATAAATTCTGCAAGTTTATTTAAAAGAAACTGCTATTTCAAACAATAAACACTATTGTATAAACTGATTGAATTAAATAAAAAAGATTTGTTCTTTTGAGAGGCTGCAGATATTTCAGAGAGGTATCCTGTACTTGGTAAGGTAACCCAAGGAGAAGACATAATCTTTTCTAGACTTGTAAACACACAATGAGAAAACTAATTTTACTGATTGGCCAGTACTCTCAGGCATACCTTATCATCAAACAAAAATTATTTCAATCTGTTAAATATGATTTCCTCTCTGAGTGACTAATGAAAACTCTGTAAATTTAGCCCTCAAAGAGGTCACTGTTCTCAAAATGTCTGGAACTACTGTCTAAGCAATCTCTCTCTGTGCCAGACTCACAGTCTGGTGGACATCTATGAAGATTTATTTAGGTGTTTGCATTTGACAGAGTACGAAGGCTTCAGTTTGGGAACATAACGAGTTGAATTTGCTTTCAGTTCAGACCTCATTCATATTGCTTTATACTAAGGATTTTCCTTTGGGTTAAATAAAGCAGAGTTAGACTTGATAGCAAGACATTCCAGATTTAGAATTTCAGACACTGAGACAATGAAACATGTCAATGAGGAAATAAGGGAAAGAAAACAAATCATTATTGGCTAACACTTGCTGCACTGATCAAATTACATACACTAGGGCTAATAATCAATCATTTTGTCTGCATGGGTTCCTGTATGTTACTGCAACACACTGAGGTAGCTCTTATAACACATGTAAGAAACCCTCACAAGAAGGACTAGCAAAGGGTATATTGCACTGATATGGTTAATATGATTTTCAGCTTTGATATACAATGACTCCAGCCATCTCTGTAAATGGTGTGTTACAGCTGGTGTATTCTAACCCACCACCAGGAAAAAAGCTATAAGTAACAATTTTTTTCCCTAATTTATGAACTCAGTGTAATATAAATTAAAGTTATATAAAAAAAGACCCTTCATGGCTTATTAAGTTTCTCATTCACACCAAAGCTGGCCTGGTATTGCTGGTCATTGACAAATATTCAACAAAAGATACTGCAACCAGTTCTCATGCTAAAAAGCTTCTCAAGAGACTCAAACATTTTTCCAGGAGGAAGGGGTGAGCAGTAAATGCTATGTGAGGTGCACATTAACTCAAATGACCAAGGTGTACCCCAGAGACCTTCTAGCACCACTACATCTCACTATAACTCTGCATCTCTGATAGCTCTTTCCCACTCGAGGATGAACAGATACCAGGCACAGATGGTTGATAGACCTCAAATGTGCTAATGACTTCATTTGGCACACGAAGCACTAGAGCAACAACACTAAACCATAAATGCACAGTATGCCACAGCAGTGACAAACCTGTCAAGCCCTGTTTGAAGTGTATTTCACTCAACTGCTCGTGGTAGCAGCCCATGATACACAGGCTTCCCATTCAGGCAGAGCTTCCTGCTATGAAAGCTCAGCTCTGTCCATGGTGGAAAGGCATCTGCTACCTGAGCTCTGTGCTGAAGGGAGCCCTGTTAGAAGGCACATTTGAAAACTAGACCTTTCTGGCTTATATATACATATTTACGTGTTTTTCTAAATCAGGAACTTTGAATCCAATTCTACAATACATTCAACTTGGGACCTACTTACTGGCTTCCATGGGAGCCACAGAATCAAAACTAAATGAGAGACACAGGAAAGAAGAAAATAACTGAAGGGGGAAAAAAAATTAAAAAAAAAAAATTCTTTGGTGTTTTGTTCCAGTCAGAAATCAAAACATATTAGAAAAGCTTAGGGCAAGTTTTCTTATTCAGATTTTCAAACTAAGTAAAGGGGAGAAGTAGTTAACTCTTCATTATATTTGCTCTGAAGCCAAACCATGCTGCAATACTACGAATTTTGGAGAGCTTCTTTCGCTCCTTGACTGAACACAATTATTTAATTTTACTTTGAAAACTTCCTATTAATCTCTTGTGCCAAAACATCAATGTTTTGGCTAGATTAGAGACTACCATTACTTCAAGAGCTAGCTGCAGTGAAGATGTGCATTTCAAACTGCTTTCCTCGTTCTTCATCTTACATCTTTGGACATCTTTGTTCATATCAATGAAGAGTATTTCAGGCCTTTTTTGTTATCCTAGCACATTAAAGTTTCTGATAAATGTGGAGAACACAGCTATTCCTTGCAGATAGGCTGTCACCGCCAACAAGGCAGTAGACCAGAAATTTGGCCTGACATTAACAGATGATTTAATGCAAGTGTGCTTCAGGCATCCCTTTATAGTACTCAGCTAAGTGGTGCAATTTTGATTGGAATGGAATGAAAATAGGTCATGGCAAATTACCTCCTCTCTTCTTAACCCCACACATACTTCTTCAATCTTTCAAATAAAATTGATTATTAAGAATTTCAATGCCATCATTACTAGGACAAATGTTATGTTTGCTATGGGCACCTTTTTTTCTTTCTTTTTTTTTTTTTTTTAAATGTATGTGCAACATGTAGTGACAAAACTGAGATGTGAAAAGGTAAAGCTCAAAACATGCAGAATTATTGCAATCTTTGAGTAAAATGAAATATCTTCAAGTTTTGTAGAACTCCCATTAAAAGTTTAGTGTAACCTGTCCTAAGCTTTTCACAAGTTTCTCATCTGACAAAAGTCAGTAAGCCCTATGTTCCCCTTGGTGAAATTCTAGCTTTTAGCAAGCTCTGTAAATGCTATTATTATTCCTACTTTTGGGAACAGAACTGAAATGCATCTATTTCTGGAGCAGAACCGGAGAGTGGGAGCTGCAAAGTCACTAATGGATCATATTACAGTATGCTTGCAGGATTTGGCATTATTAATTGGAGTGGAGTGAGACCATGACATCCTTCTCTTTATCCTCATTTTCCTATGGCTAATGCCACTCCTGTAAAACAGGGCAGAGTTATTAACTTGATTTCAACAGTCACTACATGCCCATCTATTGAAAACACACTGCTTTTTTACTGAATGAGATCAAACTTCATGGGTATCCAGGAATGATTCACTGACTCTGTCTTGCCTGTTTTGTTACAGATAGATGTTTATATGCTTTGTAATGGTGTGTTAAAAAAATTAATGTGGACTTAATTTTTATACCTAACTTCAACCTAATTTTTCGTATTACATAGGCAAAAGAAAAACATTAATGAATTAGTCTTATATAACCTTGGCTAATAGTACAGGTGGAGTAAAGTACTATATGTCACCTCCTTCTCATTACCCAGATGATTTCCTCATACCAAACTCATGAACTGCTAGGCAGTTCAAGGTACGTGAGAGGAAATCTAACCTAAATATGTCAGGGTTTGAAAGCTTCATTACTACAGATGCAACGTAATTGTTACTCCTTTGGAGTTGCTTCTTGAACTAGATGTCTTGAAGTTCATTGACTATTGGTCTGTTTGGCTTAGTGGATTTTTGTCTCTCTTTCCTCTGCTCTTCTTAACTCTTTAACTATTGCCAAACAACAGTTTTCTAATGGGGTGGGGGGACAGGTTTGAGAATGAGGGGGAAAACAAAAATCTGGGGATAACTTTTTTCATACTATTGCTTTAAAATTGTTTCCAAGAGGAAAATTCTGAAAACACAAAAGCTGAGAAAGCTTGGAGAGAAGAAAATTTCAAAAAGGGCAAAAAAATTAAAATAACTTTTCCAAATGTGATGTCATGAAATGAGCACTTTTAAATCTTAGAAACTTAAATGTAAATAAAAGGCTTGATCTTGAAACTTCTGAAAATGGCAGCAAAAAACATTAAACTTGATTGAGAAACACGGAAAGCACTTTTTTTCAGGGAAAAAAGACACATTTTTTCTAATTGTTTTTTTTCCTATTTAGCATGTGGTTTTGGAACCAACGCTACTCTTACTTTGCTACTTGAGTTACAACCTAAAACAGAGATGGCTAGGGAGTTTCAGAACTGAAACTAAGACTTTTTCTTTTCCTTAGTACAGTGAAAAGAAATACACAGAAACTCCATATAGAAGTATATGACACTGTAAATCTGCATGTGCCCATGATCACTGACAAGCAAGGCTAACTAAAATCTGCCTTGTTTTGTATTAACCAGACAAAATTACAGACTCTTGAAATGTTTGCACATTGAGGCCCAAAAGAACCCTGATATCACTTCCAGTTCATTCAATTTTTCTTGTTTTTTTTTCTATAGATAAACTACTAATTTTTTTTTAACATACATTTTTATCAAAAGGAGAATTGTTCTTTTTTCATATCAATAAAGCAGAAAAATAATTACAAAAAGGTTTTAAGTTATTTAGATATAATTTATTTTCCAACTTATTCCTGTAATTCAAACTGGGTGACATTACTACTTCTAAAAAGCAGTGGGTCAGACAAACACTTTTGTAAATCCATCAGCTTTTGTGATATAACCCCTTTCTCCCCATTAAAGGCTTTTGGAAATCAGTAAGGCAATAGGAAACATGCATTATGTTCTTCTAGATAGTTGTCAGACCAAGTATCTGCTGCGAGCTGGTCCCTTAAATTATATGTAAAAAGCATAATCTGAAAATTCTATGAGCTGTTCACAATATGCCAATGTAGACTGTCACAAATAAAATACTTTCCTTTAAAAATTTTAGGCCCTTGATTAGCATATGCCTGCAAAATGCTTTTCAACTCACCCTTACACCTTTCTTCCATGGACAGTACATGTCCTGTCAGACAGAACAACTGATGCTACTGTACCATAGCAGGTGTTCTGCATGAGGCAGGTGAGAGCTGTCCAGGACAGTGAAAAGGAGTGGAATACAAGCTGATTGCCTCAATGAGAAGTCTTTGGGGAAAAAAAAGGGTAACTGCCTATTAAAGGCACTGAAAAGATGTTTAAATCTAGACCATAGTTCAAGACCTCTTTCTGACTGAAAGGGAAAGCTGATTGAGCTCTAAGCATGTGTGCTGGCACAGAAGGGCAAATATAACCATATCAGAAAATAGCAGGACGTGATAAGGCAGAATATATAAGTCAAACTCAATATAAGTACAAAATAGAACAGTATTACATTTAACTTAAAGATGTGATGTGATGCACAAAACAAATTAAAGCTAAAGCAGTAAATTTAAGGCCTGTATAAGTCAAACTCTCAGTATTGAAGGAGTTCTTGGATTTCAACAGGTTGTGTGCATTCTTGGTATCTCTGAAAAATCAGCTCCTCAAGGGTTTCCAGCCATTATTTCTTTTATATCTCTACTTTTTGGGCTATTTCAAACATTGCTGTGATAAGAAAACAGTCAAAATAACTCAATTTTTGGAATTCCATAACGCTGGACATGTTTAGTCTCAACACAGTACATACATTTTCAGTTACAGTGAGGTACAGTTTTCATGCTGTTGCCACTGATTTTCTCATTCTTCCAGTGTTAGACCAACATTCTTGGACTATCTTATTTGATGACAAACCATAGCCATTAAATGACATCTAGCAATGCCAAAAATAATTTGCTTGCATTGTGTACTATATTTGACCATACTGGGAAGTGATAATAGTAAAGTCAGGGATAAAAACCCCAATCCTGCTCTAACTCCTTTGGACCACAGCATGCACGTGGCACCCAGGATCTAAACCAGAGCATTGCAGACCTACATTTCTTATTGGTAGACAGGGGCAGGGGGGATTTTGCTTGAAATGCTCTGAATGCTACAACCTGCTCCAATCAGAAATGACTGGATAATTCATACTGAGTCACAGGAAGCCCCTGTCACATTTTGTTTGAATTCTTTTGCGGCTTTTGAAAGTACTAGTAGAAAATACCTTCATTTTACACCAAGAAAAGGAACTACAGGCATATATTTTGTGATTACAGAGGAACAAGACTTGCAGAACCCGCAATGCCTGTACCCCAGAAACTAGTAGAGAGAAGGTCACAGAAGGTCGTCATCCCATCCATCAGGATTCCTTAGTAGAAGACCATTACTTCAACAACACAGAAAACTCCCAGTATATTGTTCTACCAACAACTGAATCAAATGCATTTTCCATTGAAATAGTATTTTTCTTTATTGCACGAGATTAGACATAACCATTATGCAGATTTTCTGAATTGTTGCTATACACTATTACTATTTAGGAAAAAACCTGCAATACTCAAAGGTAACATTAAGCAACGCTTCCATTTGAGTAAGAGCCACAGAGGAAAGAAAATATAACCATTTATTCAAAAATAAGCTCATAAATTAAGCTCAAACAGAGAACTCCTAGTCAAGGAACATCTAGCAATGAGTTGACAAAAGAACTGTAAAATAGCTACATATAGAGTGACTTTTATTTGCACAGCTAGAACCATAACTTGCAGAAAAAGTCAGGAAAAAGCTGAACTATGTATGCTTCCTACTTAATGAACTCTCTTAGGGTATACAGACTGTAAATTGGCGAGAAAATGGTCAAAGAATTGCATTATTTGATCTTTCAGTTGTAACAGGGAGAAAAAACGTATTTAATTTTGAAAAGTCTCTACTAGATATGTTGGAAATAAAGGAAGGTTATACAAACACTCCATTTAGCTCACAGTTCAAATGCTTGTGGGTAGCTAACTAAAGTTCACAGACCCGTATGTAATTGCTGTCTACAGGAAATACTTGTGTTAGCAAAAGAATGTTCTCCTCACTCCTTCACCTTTGCCCTTCCACAAACTCTGCATCAAAGAAACTTCCTAAGAGCATTTTTGTAACAAACAGAGCTTTCCCTACCTCTACAAGATGAACTAAATTTAACAATCAGGAGTAGAATCTGTCAACTTCTCAGAAACATGCTCTTATCAGTTACTAATTGATAAAGGATATACTTTTATACAAAAAGGCTTGAAACAAAATGATCCGCTCCATGTTCAACTGTCTTTGTCTAAATGTCACATGATTTTTTTTTGAAGCTTGCAACATGATTAAGAGCAAAAATTTGCACTTAATGTAACGTAATATAAATTGGCAGTGACTTTAGTGGCACCAGGCGAGTTACACAAAACAACAATATGATAGGAAGAAAGTTCAAAAGTTGAACTTGAATTAAAATTTCTGTGAGCACTGAAGTTGGGTGATCTAATTAAAAGTGGTTAAAATTCTGTACCTTTCAGACAAAACAAATCTTTGCCACTAAGATTGCAAACTTTGGTATGCTTCATTCTTGCTTAAGCTCTTAATCACAAATATCCCATTTAACATTAAATAATAAAATAAAAAGGCAGAAGTTTTTTTGCAATTTTTTTTTTTAAAAAACAGACAGTAGATGTCATATCATTAAATAGCCTGACTAGTGAAACTTGAAAGCTGAGCAAACATTTTTAAAAATAACATGCAATTTTGTTTCATTTTTTTCCCCCTAGCTTGAGATATCTTGAAAGGCACTGAAACTTTGCCTTTGTTAAAAATGTCTGTGTTTTCCCAGCACTCAAATGATAAACGACCATTTACAAACTGCTGTTTACTGCTGTAACAATGTAATTTTTCATGTATAAGTGATACTTTTGCCTATGAACAAGTATCAAAGTTCCTTTATAGGAAAAGTTGTATTATCCTCACTTACATATGCAAGACCAAGTAAGTAATTACCAGTAGTGTACCCTGGAAAGCTGGTGCTCTAATTTTCTTTATCTTCCAATTTTTAAGTTAATTAATTCAATTGTTTTTATAACCTTGGTTCACGATTTCAGAAACTTTAAGAACATGACCTCTACATTTCAAAGTCTCAACATAGACTACATTCACTGAGAAAATAACAATGTTCTTATATTATATATTTCATGTAAGAAAGATGGCTGAGATGGATTTACAAAAGGAAGGAAATATTTACAATATATCCCTTTGAATCACAACACTCTCCTAGTGCTTCATGCCTTTTTTTTTTTTAATACACAGATTCATGCTCTGCAAATCCTTATTTACAGCTTTCATACTCTTTACATTGAGCGCTTTTTTTTCCATTTTGTGCAAACCAGATCTTTCCAGGTACCCAAGACAAGCAAACTAGATAGATAAACAGTGAGTTCAGCAGGCAACAAGGAGCAGCTGGTATTTCTTCTACACCTGACAAAATACAGGGTGACAGCAAAGAACATACTCATTTTTGGTCACAACAACACTAGTGGATCCTGGCAAAATCCTCACCTCACCTCCCAATGAAAACTCCAAGTTTACACCATGAAACTCTCTTATAATCATCACAGAACTAAAGAAAGTACAAAATTGGATCAGAAATACGAACCACAAGGCACGAGGTTATTCAAATCTGTTGCATTTCTACTACAGTTTATGATGCCAATTCCCCTCCTTATGGTTTTACCCAAACATCATGGCAAAAACCTATATGTCAAAATACATTCTTCCTTGATGAATATTCTGACTATTATTTAAGAATATATTTTCCTCTCATTTACAACTTGTCTCTCACCCAATTTGGCTGCATATAAAAATTTTACCTTTAAATTATTATATCTTCATTAATAGAATGAGGTAAAACTACAAAGTAATTCCAAAACCCAGACATTTCACCCTAAGGAGTCTTTCATCAGAAAAGAAGAATTTTAAACAAAAATTATAAAATCATGCTACACATTGTCAGTTTTTGTTATGAGACCCATATGAAAACAAACAAAATACACTCATACCTTTTTTCAACAATGTGGAGACCATTCTCTTTTTTACATTTTATGACAGAAAAAAATAATTTGTTCCATTCATTCCTATTTAAGTTACAGTTAATATGTAATTTTAAATATTTTACGTGCTGTGCTAATTTTGGGACATCTAAAATATAAATCAGCTCTGTGAAACTGTAAAATTACAACCTTTAGGTCATATAACAAGAATTTAAAATATCAAGCTTTCAAATACCAAATACTTCCACTGTTTTGTGGGGTTTTTTTTAGTCCTAATGAACATACAAAACATTTTGAAAGTTTGAATCATGATCAAGCCTTTGTGATCAGTCTTTCCACACTGAGTCCAGCTATTTTCCCATGGACAGTCAGTAACATCACCTCCTCAGTTATGCTGAAACAGGTGCCCCTTTTCATTGGCAAGGCTCTTACTACCCATGAATACTTTCTTCTCTTCAACTTCACTGTTTTACTTTTTTGACATTTTATACTCACTGTGATAGCACTGCATCCAAGAATGTATTAAACTATCAGTATTTGATAGATCATTTAAATCTGACATACAGATTGTGTAAGACATTGAAACCAAATATGTGAAAATTATCCTTTAGGATACAATTTATACTTCTAAATCTGTTTCTCCAAACTACATCACCAAACCTCAAATTACACGTCCATGATTTTTAACAAAGAAGATAAGAAGCAGGAGAATGAAAAGTAACAAACAGTAGAAAATAACTGAATTAAGTAGAGAAATTAAATAGAATGCAAAACAGTGTGCATGGAGGAGAGAATCTGGCAAAATACCAGTTAATGCCAATGGTGCTTAATTTCCTCCATCAGCAGCTCAAAGGTGTTACAATATGCAGGCCACAACATAACATAGGTAGAGTTTTGTTTTTAAAATTATTACACATATTAATTCACTTAGTAGTTCTAAGCAGCAATCCAGCTCACAGTGCCTGTCCATAAGTGCCTGCTGGTGTGCTCTCAAAGGTATCAGTGTGGCAGTCAATGGCCAGCCCTGATTTTTGCCTTTGTGTGTAAATGCAGGGCTGAATTCAGCCCCATGAAGCTGAAGCTTCATCTGTCAGTAAATTTCAGGTCCCTGGCTCCAAGTCACATTCACCAATTCACAAAATCTGCCTCTTATTAACTAAGGAAACCTTTATCTGTGGGACAACTGGGGCTACATAAATCATATGCCTTGCCTTGCAAGGGGGCTGCATAAATACTGGGGTCCATCCACTGACACCTTCTCACCTCATCAGCACCTACCCATGGATATCGTACTTTCAACTATGCTCTTGCGGGAATGACTGAATGAATGAGTACTGATGCCTTGACCAAATATTCTCTTCTGCTGCTTTATGAGTATAAAGTTTCAGATTTTCAAAAAAATTTAGATTAACTGTGTACAAACTGTCAGTCATATGGAGAAATAAATCTCCATGCTTTGTGCTTGTTTGAGAAAAAACCCTACTTACGCAAGCACTTACAAAGAAGTTTTGTTTTCAGCTGAGCTTTCTCACTAAGCTTAAAACGGTGGCCCACAGGTTACTGCTGCCATTTTCTACCTTCTTCAGTAAGTCACCCTGCAACCCAAGCCCCATGAATGGTTCATCCATTTGCTTTTGTATTGCTATTCTAGTTAAAACTAATTGTGTCTTATGGTGTCTAAAGTCCCTTCAATGGGACTACTGTAAGACAGGCAGTGTTAACTTTAAACTTCCTTTTTATTGAATATGCATATTATTTTCATGCAGAATCTGGCCACTGGAAAGATTTGCAAAGCAGAAGAGTCAGCAGCAAGCCCAGGATCTGTGGATGAGATGGACATAAGACAATGACAACTGTTTGAAGTGACTTTTTTATATATATTGCTTATTTAAAAATGTGTCACTAAGTAACACTTGACAATATTTAATGAAATTAATGCAGAAGTCTTTCACCAGAGGCAACATGTCAAAGTGAGAACCAAGTGAAGCACACTGGATCTTGATAATTGAAAGATGATCTATTTGTACCACAATACTTCCCTGAGACTACACAACAGCAGCAAAGGGCAGGAAAGCTGACCAGGCTTTAGCAGAGCTGTGTTGGTGCCAGCATGTGGGAAGATAAAAGCAGTGATGTTTTAGTCAAAACAAAAATAATGATTGAACTTCCATATAAGAGCCATTATTTAAAAAGCTGTATTTATACAAATCTGACAACTCTATTCCAAGACATACAAAAAGACAATTGCAAAATAAAATTCACTGATATTTACTTATTCAGGCTTCTCTTTGTCAGATCTGTGTGTATGATATGAACATACTCTCATGCCACTTCATGAGTTTGCCTAAAAAAATGTTATTTACAAGAAGTTCTTTGGCAGAAGTTTAGCCATAGAGCCACAGATTTTGCAAAGTATCTATAGCAACTAACTGCACAATAATTGAACTTAGGTATTATCAATTTAAAAGCTATTCAAAAGCAAAAATGCTACATATCTGAATCAATAAACATCTGAGCCTGTACATCCTCTTCATTTCCACAAGGAAAAATATTTAGCCCCATTAGAACTCAGCAAATAATTTTCAAGAAATCATACACCGTTCAAAAGTAGTTTCTGTCTTTACTTCTGGAATCCCTGAAAGCAGATTATAAATCTGCCAAAAATTATTCAAAATCAGCTCAAATCTTTCTTTCTTGTTGCTATTTTTGAACTCAATGAGCCAACCACGAACTAGGTAGTAAAAATTCACACTCAAATACTAAAATTGTGACAGTCATTGAGTCTGCAGACACATCAGCTGACTTAAAACTTGAAACTTTTTACCTTATTGCAGCTTGTTGTGATAACATTGAAATATAGGTGCTAAATGTAAATCGCAAGTTAGAAGAAGTCCTGCACTAGTACAGTAGCAATTAATGGAACAATGAATCTTGGAAATTATTGATTATTTATTTTTTAGCCCACACAAAAATTATCAGCCAGCCCATTCTGAGAATTATTATTTTGGGAATAAAATTTTATTTTCTTCTCCCAGTATCACCTCCTTACTGGAATAACAACTACTTTTATTGTTATCTTTTTGCCTCAAATTCTGGAAGTAAAATAACGGAGTAGTTCATCAGTAGTAAGAAAATAAAAAGGTAATGCTTACAGAGATTCTTTCCTCATTGCAGCTTCTGACAAATCTCCTTTTCTGCTTATCACTTTGGTAATGCAGTTTTGTGACTACAGGCTGAAACCAGTTGAGTATGCCTGAAATCCAATTATTTGCCTGTATACCTGTAGCTTTATATTTCTATTTGCTCAAGGACATCAGGCAATGCAGTGATATTAATTAGTTAAGTGTTATAACAGCCCCATAAAGAACAAGAATGCAGAACTGAATCATAAAATGTTGGATGTAACACCAAGGTCACAAAGCACCTCAGCAGCAGTTTGACATACAAAGGAATTTTTTTAGTCTTTGACTGTATCCAAAAGGTTTACAGTCAGAAAGAAAAACCCCTTCATGTTATTTGGAAAATAACAGAAGCAAAATTCACAACTGAAATTGGATTCTTGGCTTTACACTTTCCTGTGGCACATGTTGATGGTGCAGTGCTGTACTACAGCTGCAGGCACAGCGCTGGTCATGTTATGCCAGTTAAGAGGCCGTGTATTATTTCATCTCTCCTGTCTTGGCTGCGTGATGCTGTGAAATCAGCTGGTAGTTTCAGTGCACTTCTCTGGCGTGTGTTCTGTCTGCATTTGCCTTTCTCCATTTAGGGAGATTACTGCATGACCATTAATTGCCATTACATTGCAAACTCATCATACGGAAAACAAGAAAGTGGGAGACACAAAAAGGAGGGAAAGAAATCTCCTCAAGCAGCCCAAAACCTATTAAGCACCAGAGTGCTTTTAAAAGCTCAACCAGAAAACAGGAAGAGAAATCCCTGAAGAGCTCGGGACAAGAGCAACCAAACATTATAGGAAAGACAAGAAGCTACTGGAGAGGGTCCAGTGGAGGCCCACAAGGATAATTAAGCATCTGAAGCTCTCTTACGAGGAGAGACTGGGGGACCTGAGCCTATTTAGTCCACAGAAAAAAGGACTGAGGGGGATTTCATCAATACATAGAAATATCTCAAAGGTGGGTATCAAGAGAATGGTGCCAAACTCTTTTCAGTGGTGCCTAGTGACAGGAGGAGGAGGAATGGCCATAAACTAAAACACAGGAAGTTTCACCTCAACATGAGGAAGAACTCCTTTATGTTGAGGGTGGCAGAGCACAGGAACAGGCTGCCCAAGGAGGTTGTTGAGTCTCCCTCTCTGGAGACATTCAAACTCCACCTGGATGCATTCCTGCTCCAGGTGACCCTGCCCTGGCAGGGAGGTTGGACTAGATGATCTCCAGAGGTCCCTCCCAACCCTAACAATTCTGTGATAGTCTTTGATATGCAAACCAGCACAGAGAGGCTGCACAGCCCATCTGGCCCTCTTGCTGCTGTCACAGGCCTCCCTGGGGCAGTCAGAGCACAAACCTGGCAGAGTTTCTTGTCAGTGCCCACCCTGGCTGCCTGTCCCTGCCCTGAGCCCCCAGGGAGCTCCCTGTGCCAAGACCACACAGGGCCACTTCACAGGACCTGCTTTCTTCAGTGCCCCAGGTCATGGCAAAACACTGCTATGAAAAGATTACAGCACTTAAGACATAATTACAACAGAAACATAATTATTCCAGCCTGACGACAAATGCTTTCTGTTCCTCCTCCACAGCCTCCATGACAGAGGAAGACTCCAAACAAAAAGCTGTGGTTTAGTAGAAAACAAGTGCATAAACAGATGCCTCTAAAACAGGTGAGAAAAAAATCACTGAGATTCTGGAAGAATTTATATTATTTTCTTTCATCGAAAGAAGAAAATGAGAGAAGATCTAAAAGGCTGTCTTCCCCCTTCCCCTTTTTCCATGAGGAAATACCCCTCAATAGTCAAACTTGCTGTAACACAAGAAAAACAATTTGTCATCAACTATGCATTTTCCAAAATTATACTCTTCTCTGCATATTGGAAAGCACATGCAATTTCTGGCTCCTATACAAGTTATCTATAATAAATTTTAGAAAAAAAATATTTTTTTTGTGTCTGAGGGAACTAAAACATATAAATGGCATATATAAATGTATGTAGGAAAATAATGCATGTGGGAAAATAAGACATGCATGTAGGAAAACATTCACTGCTACTCGTTTTCAGTGGACAATTACTATGAATTGTTTTTCTTGGAGTCATTGAAAGTGCACAATGAAATCTGTGCTATTTTCCACTTTGGGAGGAGCAGGTTGGGATGAGTGGTAACTTACTTCTGTTTTAACAGAAGGCCTCAACTGGAGTCTTAATTCAAATCCGTAAGGAATTTTGTTAAAAAGCTGTGAGGAAAAATTGTCTTTTCAGATCATAGACCAATTTTCTCAAGTTCACATCATATCTAAAAAATAATTTTAACAAATTTCTGGTTCTCTGAAATCTTCACATATGCTTTTACAGGTATGCATATTGCTTATTGTCTTCTGTGAATAATGTCAAAAATACAAGGCTTTTTCAGGAAAATAAGGCAATTTTTGTCACACAAATCATAGTCTCACTGGAAATACAAGTTTTTCCCTTCTAGGATCAGTCTTTAAGCCTCCATTACAACACCAAGTAAAAGAAAAATGCAAATTTTTGCATGATTCATGTTGCTTTCAAGAACTCTTCTTCAGTCTTCATGCAAGACAGTTGAAAGCAACTCTGCAGATGCCATGAATTTAGCAATGCAAAAGCATTTACATTAGCATACCAGAAACTGCTTTCTCAACCAAGTAATATTTTAACAAGAGTATAGTGGTTTGTGTTAGATAGCATAGGGTACCTGACCCTAGGTTTTGCCCCAACAATATCTCTTCTGGAGATTATAACCAAAAGCAGTGGTGGCTCAGACAAATCAGAGTAGAATATCCTTACAGGAAGGAGAAAATCGGTCTGACATTGAACACTAAGGATAATCTGCAAACTAGATTCAGCTGATGATTTGTTAGTAAATGCCATGTTGCAGAATCTGATTATTTTACAGAAATGCCAGTCTCATACAATTCATGCTGTGATACAGAACAGTACGTTTAACTTGAGCAATAAGTGTTATGAGGTCTGTGGAGTTTTCTGAATTATTTTCCAGGAATTTCCTATTTATAAGGTTTTTTTTTGAACGAAGACTCATTTTAAATTGGCATGAGTCATGCACTTGGAGCTCAACCAGCCGCATCACTACAAAGCACATCCAACATCACAAATAAAGACATTATTCTAAAACTACAATAAATGTTTCTAATAGTGTTGCTAAGCAGTCTGCATATCATATTATTGTGCTAATTTGATTCCTCAATTCAACAAATAACTGGAAGATGTCTGCACTAATGTGATCATGCTTGTAAAGATTAGGCCAAATCAACTTTTGAGAACCAATAGGTGCTTGAAGTACTGGACCAGTGCCTCAGCTACACATATCAGCACAGTTCAAGCAGATTTCATATGGCACTGATACAATTTATAAAAGTGAGGAATCTGTCAAACAGTGATGAAAATGTAATGTGATTTGGGAAGAAGTTGATTGCTTTCTTTGTAATATTAAATATTCTACCTAGGCCAAATTCATTTGCTGAATTCTTTTTGTCTGAGATTCACTCTCACTTCTTTTTAACAGGAACCTCTGTTAAGGTTAGAATGAATTAAACATTATCACAAGAAAGAAAATGGCAATAAGTAGATAAATTGGTACTGACAGCAGTTTCATGACAGCATCCTTTTTTACTGTACAGAAATACATTTGACAAAATGTGAATTCTCTGCTCTGAGAACATGAAAACATAAAACCAACCAACTCTTATATGGACTTTAACAAACATCAGCAAATTGATCAAATAAAAATGCAGATTTACCACAGAAGTCCTTGACCTCCAAGACAGCTTTTCAAAACAGTTAACTTTCCTTCTTGAAGTAGAACAATTTTCTTATGCTTATCTCAGACTGTGTGGGTGGATGAATGAAATCAAGCGTCTGTGAATCTTTCACAAAGATATGATGTCTCTGTTCTCAGGCTCTAACAGCATCTCTTGGTTTTTTAAACTAACATGCCTGATGAATGATATAATTTTCACCATCATTTTAAATATTCAAAAGAATGTGCATAATTATTTTCTAAAAATACACCAGATACGATCTCTGTCTAGGTTTTTAAACTGTCTAGCTGGAGCCCTACTTTGGCAGCACTCACTGTAGGATCTGAGCACTTCCCAACTATCAGTCTGCGCTCTGTATTCTGGAAGCCTGTCCCAAAAAAGCTCCCCCAACAGCACATCTCTGTTTATTGTCCCTTTCTGAAAATCTCCTTCTTCTGAGGGTAACTGGCCATGAAGAGCTTCACTGATATCCAAGAAAACACTGTGCCTGTGTCAACCAATAATAAATAAGACTACACTGAATAAAGGAATCCTAAGTGATCATTCTGGCTCATGCCTTGCCCTTCCTTCTAAAATGCGCCAAAATTATATCTATATAGAACCATTTAGTAGGGAATAGCAACACTTACAAGACTTCAAAAAAAATTCCATGTTAGTTACTGAATATACAGATGTCAACGTCGAGCACTATTTACTTCAGTAAACAGAGCAAACTCAAAGGCAGTAGAGTGGGTACAGAGGCCGCATTGTACCCAAGGACAGAATGTTCAATGCCCATGCCAGAGCAATCATGCTGGCTGGTGTGCTGCCATGCACCTGTACTGGAAACAAAATCTAAAGCCAGCAGCAGCCTCCAGTGCCATATACACATCCCTGAACAGAATTTATTTTCTGAAACATCTGAATCAAGTGTGTGACCTTATATTGTCAGTGAATAATAATAACCATTGCTCAGATGAATAAGTTTTAGATAGCTTCTAAGTAACTTCAGACTTCATCAGAAAAAAACAAAAACCATAAGTATTTAAAAGTAAGGTATGGTCAGACAATCAGGCACTGCATAGTGACCTAAATTAGCATTAAGATAGATAGAGTTTACCCGTCATGAAAAAGAGGTCTGCAACAATCAGTTACTGCATCTCAGCTCAAGGGTGGTAACTTCATAAGACATGCAAACTTAATAATTTACAATCATATTCTCACAGTTCTAATTTACATGACATTGCTTCAGCAAATAGATTACGCAGGTTGCAAATGACCTGCAGGGATATTAGTGTATTAGTTAAAATTGTAACAATGCAAATTAGGACAGGCCCTTGGCTATACGCAGTCACAAAGCATTATTCTAATGGTGCCAAATGTACGATACACAGCGTACTAATAGGGCCTTCAGAAACTGTGGCACATCAGTAAAAAAATACCAGCTACTGACTTCCTGGATTTTTATTTTTTTTTGCAGTATCACATAAGAGAAAACAAAATGCAGTAAATATAGGAAGAGAGTAATAAAAACAGCAAGTGAGAAACTGTCCCACAGCATTGTGTTGTTTGGCTGCAATGCCCACTAATTCTTTCAGTAAAATAACGGAGAATCTGAGCACCAATTTTCAAGCCTTTGACTTGCAACATACTTCCTCTGTGGCTTTGGTCAAATCACTTAGCCTCTCTCTGACCCAGAGCTCTGCATTTAATAGAAATTTTTTGATCCAACTCTACAGCTCTATATTCCCGTTTTCTTTGTTTTCTTCCTGTCCTTTGAGGCTCACAATACCATTTCATAAGAATGTGATGCGACAACAACAAAAAGCTCACATGCTTTGTTCTTGTTTCCTATCACTTGCCCTACACAAGTGCTTTCTCACACCCTGCTTTCTGCAGCGAAGAAGCCCAAAGTCAATATACAGCCAAACTTCTTGGAATGCAAAATCTGTTTATCTGAATCAAACTCAAGCTACACATCAGTGTTTCAAACATATCTGAACTGCTAACCAGAATTAATTGTCTGATTAGACTGTCTGTCATAGTTGACAGATAGATGCCAGTTTCTGAAGCCCTGTTATGCAAAAAATGTGCTCCTACATGAAAAATATATCTAGAGGTCTTTCTTCAACTATTTGAGATAATTCTAGCTTCTATCTTTTTTATTTGTAAGAACCATGACCTTCTGTAATGTTGCTAAACCAACTATGATTTCCAATTATTCTAGGGAAGAAAACAGCAACTTTTCTTAAATGTAGGTTTAAGGTAGCAGCATCTTGAGTGACAGTTAAAATTACTACAGTTATGCTTATTTTAAGTGAAGTACTTATCAGTGAAAGATTGTTTTAACTCAATTATACTTCCATCCAAGAGGAAAGGAAAAATTATAAATATAAAAACGACATGCTTAAAGATGCTTTTAGTGGTTCATGGAAAGAATGGTAGGAGATAAAGTTGTCTCAAAAGAGGTCCTGAATATTTCCTACAATTTTATTTGCTTGAAACCAATGGAAATGACAATTTCCCTTGCCCTTAATAACATTGTCATCACTGAGTGAACACATCTATTTTTTTTTTTTACTTTATGTGGTAATGTATGGGTAAGAAGTGATGAATATTCTTTCAAGAAATTGCTTATTAATGGATCTCAAACATCCCCAACAGAACTATTTCATGTATTGAGAAGTAAAATCTGTCTTTAAGGATCATTTTGTCCTTGATCTTTAATGCCACCAGAAGAAGTTAGTAGGAGGGTAGTAACATCTGCTATCATAGAGAGAGGCCCAGTACTGCCATGACTAAGGTCGTTCTGTCTTTAGCATCTGCCCTATGACACTCAAAGCCATCAAATGTTGGCATTAGAAGGACAACCATTAGACTTGGTCTCTGCGCAGGCTGAAAGGAGTCACCAAAAACTGTTAGTTTGCTCATCAGCACAGAACAAGGTAAAACCTACTGGCTGTCCTGCAACTTGCAATGCACAAAACCAACACTATTTCCCCATTGTCAGCATTAGAACAGTGCAGAAACAGATTCCCCATTTCCAGCATGTTAGCACAAGTTATAAGACACAAGCAATGACACAGAGCTCATGACACTCAATGGAAAAACTCCCACTGACTAAAAAGTGTTTTGATCCAGTGTTTTTCTATACAAGACTAAGAGTAAATGATTTGCAGAAAATGAAGAAATAGAATACATTTTCATATTATTTATTTGGTCCTTTATCAGAATAACATCTATTCTCTAAAAAAAAGGATTTTTTTCCCCTTCCATTCCTAAGGACTTTTCCTCTAAGTTTTGTTCATAATCATTATATTTAAATAGCAACCATTTTTGAAAAAAACAGATTATAATCTGTGAAATATTTGCTCTGTTAATAAACAGCATTTCCACTACTGCTGGTAGAACAAACATATATACTCCAAAAAATCATTGTGAACAAAGATTTCTGGATTAAAATCATCTTCAGCAGTACTTTAGGGCGGTATAAAAATTACTTACTGAACTAAGTAAAAAAAAATATTCTGTTGTCTGCATATTCCTCATTATCATCCTTATTGCAGATCATTTTATCCTAATCCAGTAAGTCGTTACAAGGCATTTACAAAAAAAAAAAAAAAAAAAAAGTCTTGCCACACCCAACCCCTCTGATCTCTGAGGACCACCTGGAATGCAAAGGGGGTTTATCACCTGCCAAATTTCTACAGTGTTAATGCAACCTCTACTATCACTATCACTTTCTACTCACTACAGTATCAACTACTGAAAATAGCATAACCATACATCATGCATTTGCCCTCCATACAAGTTGAAGAGTGCCAGATGGCACTCATACCTGTTCAGCGTCACAGGAAAATGTTAGTTGTAGAAATGTTCATGACTGATGAAGTTCAAATCTACCTTTCTATATCAGTGTTGATTCCAAATTTTAGACTCCTTTTAAGCGACTGTACATGTCAAGATAGTCACCAAGGGAAGAAAAGAAAACTCAATCAATAAAGAAAAGTTTACAAATTGCAAATTAGAGATGAAATCATGCTGATCTTCTGAATGATGCTGTATTGTTTTCTTCATCTTGCATTATTTACTTTCCGTCTGAATTTTAACTGATTATGCTAGTACTTCCCAGCCTTATCCCTACACTAGGAATAACCTTTCCAGCTCGTGTACTCTCCTTCACCAGTCATCTCAGGTAATTGGCTGTGGCATAAAACACCGTTGCTCTTCCTGCTCTTCCTCAGGTCACACATTTATGACCATTTCCTCCTGTGAAGAATAGATCCTCAAAGACTAAACTGCATTTTTTTGGTGGCATGAATACATTGAGACAAACAATGTGAGAGACAGGCATTCAGTTGTGGCATCACCTTGACAGAAAATTCTAAGTTCTGCAGGCAGTTAAAATGAAGGCTGCCCTTATTATTGAATTATTATTAATTCAGTCTATCCGATAAAAGCACCTGTTCTGGAAAAACATATGTCTATGTTTCATTCAGCTCTATCAGAAGAATAAAGGATACTAACTGGATGACTCACACAGGCAAATGTATATCCTGAAGCATTAAGCACTGACATGTAACTGCACAGCATTTTACCTGGTGTTCTGATTGATTGAAAATGTCCTGCAGTAACTGAGAGTTTAAAGATATAGAACTTCCAAATGACTACATACTTAATAAGGGAATCAGACTGCAGGTACCAGAGGGCACAGAACCCTATGGCCCATGCACCAGTGCAGTTACCACCATACAGTGCATCCACCCTGGCCAGAAATGAAGCACCCACCCTATATGCGTTTGCCACCACCACTTCAGTGGGATGAGGAAGAGAGTAGGAAGAGCAAGAGAAAGAAAACTTGTGGGTTGAGATAAAGGCAGTTTAATAACTATACCCTCACTCCTACCCCACCCCAGGGGCTTCTTTTGTTGAGAAAGATGTTAAATGGTGTGCAATATCCCTTTGGCTGATTTGGGTCAAATGTCCCAACTGTGTCCCCTCCCCAGTCTACTCACTAGGAGAGGGCAGAGTGAGAAAAAAGACGGCCTTGGGGCTGTTCCAGCACTGTTCAGCAATAGCCAAAACATGTTTGTGTTTCCAACACTGTTTTCATCACAATTCCAAAACACAGCACCATAAGGACTGCTATGAAGAAAGTTAACTCCACCTCAGACAAACCTAGTACAGTCCAGTACATCTGTAACTACTCTATGTGCTGACAAACTAAGAGAAATTGCTGTCCTCTATGCTCCCAAGTGCTCACTACTCTTCTATAGTTACTCTTGCTCTAACTAAAATGGATCACAGCTTAACTCTACAAACCTGAGATCTGTCTTTCTGAGATCATGCCATTCCTGACTGTTCAGTAAATCAAGGACATAACTATTGCCATAATTATTTTCCTTTCCCATATAAGATGCACTCACACCTACACTGAAACAGATGATCCTCCACACCTATGGGAGCTAATATACACTAAGGGTATATAATTGAAACAAATTATGCTTTTTAATTTTTGCGCCACTGTTTCCTATCTTTCCTTCTAGCAGATTGAAAATATGTCTTCAACTTCCAAAATCTAGAGCAAAACTTCTTTGCAGATTTCTTATACTTTTCTGTCATTGTTCTCAATCATAGGGAATCACAGGATAATTTTCTACTTCAGCTGCCTCATTGACATATTTCTTCCTCAAAGCTTTTAATGATGATTTAGTTACTCTTATCTCTTAGAGCTCTCTTTATTATGGTTAAGTTTAAGGCCTCAAATTAATTTTCTTCAGAAATAGGAGGTGAACCTAACTCTCATTCACTCAGCAAGCAAATATGACCTTCTGCTGAGCTGTGAAAGTTTCAGATTTCAGGTCTTTCATTCTGTCCATAAAAGGCCAAAAACTCATATGATAACATTTTTCAGTTAACATTTCACGCACTAGAAAGCACCAAAATTAACAGAAATTCAGCCAGTGATCTGTGTCAAGCTACAGTATGCACAGCATGCCTGAAATCCAACATCTTCAGATATTTCTGTCTCACATTTAGTTGGCAATGCATGAAGAACTGGGCTGCTCAAGGGATGTGCAGCACAGCAAGACTGACATCTGGGGCATAGAAATATATTAGTTAGAATATAGAGATGGAATTGCAAGTGCAGGTTGAAGCAATTAAAAATCATTGTGTTTAAAATTCTAACCACGTGAAGAACAGAAAGTTTAAATCAATGGGTCACAACCTATTTTAGCAAAAATCTCAGACACAGAAGGGTCTACCAATTGGATGGTCATGTTAGCAGAGGCAGTTCTGTAAAACTTTTGAGGGACATTGATAAATTCTCCTGTATTTGCACTCATATCTAGAGCATATATCTTTCCAAAAGATAATGTTTTAGTTCAGCCCTAAATCATTGGCCTTAATTAAAGAATTGGAATTGAAATGTTGTGGTCCGTGTTTCACAAAAAGAAAGTCTCATTACCACACTAAGTATTATGATTTTCAGAATGAAAAAAGAAAACCATAACCTCTTTTCTAGCTTTGACTATTGTCTCAAAATTAAATCTGTAAACTTCAGTTTCAGCCTTTTAGTATGTATCTTCATGCCTCTATCTAGTACAATTTTAGCCACTCCTCTACAATCTCTGCTTATCAGAGATCTGTGCTTTCTAATAAACAGCCTTTAAAGTCTGCCTGGGTTAAACTCTGCTATACATTCATCAAAGCTCCTTTATTTCCTTTACCTTTGTTACATACAATGTCTCAAGTAGCCAATATTAAAAAATGCACATTTGACGCAAGAATGTATGTCCTTTACACTTAGAGAGAAAAATATAACAGAAAAGGTTCATAGAAAAAATGTACTATCTTTCAGAAGAATGAATGATGTTAGAGGAAGTAACAGGTAAACTTTTGATTTTTTTTCCCTGATATCAGATGGTATAACAAAAGCCTACATCAATCTACAAGCCTCTCTTTCGACATTCACGGCTAGAACACAGTTCCTAAACCCAGGATCTCTCATAGTACTGTAGGGAAATCACAGCTCAATGCTGCAGTGACAGTCTCATATTCTCCCATTGTTATTGATATATACAACTCACATTGTGTTGTAGAAGTAACCTGAGCCAAATTCTGCTCTTGTTTAGGACACACACCAAGCTTCTATTCACTTTGCTATGATCTCTGCAATAGTATTACAGAGTGGAAAGGCACCTAACATTTTGAATGCATTTCTGGAAATTTTATGTAAGTAATGTATTTATCAACTTACGTAATCACAGATCAAATCTACTTTCAAAAGGACTCTATCATTCTGAGGTATAATTTAGCTTTCTGATTTGCAAGCTCATACACAAAGACTTTAGAGACTTTACTAAGAGCTCTTCAAAATCTTGATATCCCATTGAAGAAGTATAAAGCCATCTATCAGCTGGACATAATCTTCCGTCTGGAAGTATTTTAAAATTCAGTACACAAGATATTTCACATGTCCACTTCTTGATGCTGTAATTTGTTAAATGGGAAGATTTTGGAGCAGCACATTGGCTCATGTTGCATGGGCTCCTTTATTGCAAAGAACTGACACATCACACATCTGGTCTGGCTAGATGGACACACTGCCCTGAAGGGGAAAGCACTACCCTTATTTCTGTTCCTTCCTTCCATCTCTCCATTAGGCTTTTATTTAGACTTCTAATGGGTTACATCATCACCCTGCTCCTCTTCCTCATGAGAAATGAGCCAAATGATGCCTTTAAAAGGCTGTGTCCTCACTTACTCCTCTTTACAATACTATTAATTTCATTTTCAATATTTAATTTGCATGTCTTTTCATCTGAAATATTTGGGCATTACTCTTTTTCTTGGAAATAGCCCATTCACATATGGTAGTACCCCAAAACACAGTAGAAACGATGGCCATTTAGGAAGAACTTTTCAGTACTAAGCTACTATTTGCATTATTAATATGTAATACAGAATTTATACTCAAAGTTCCCAGTGAACTAGAATTGGTGAGCCTGGTAACACGTATATTTACAATGAGAACTTCTCATGAAGAGTATGATTTCTAGAGTTGGGTAGCAATCGTGGAGATGCTGTAAACAGGAAAAAGCCAGCCAAGCTAGAAGGAACATGGTAATTAAAGGATACAAGGGAAACACAAGTGAAAAGCAGCCAGATAAGAAGGGAAAATCCTGGCCCCAAACAGGAAGGAAAGGAGGAAGGAGGGAGTGCACCCCTTGCTAGATTTACATACCATATCCCAGGGCCCAGCCGCAGCTAGCAGGAGAGGGAAACACTGATCCTTCACATCTCTATTTGGTGCAGGTCCCCAGGCAGCTTTCCTATTGAAAAAGATCTAGGAAGGAAGTTGAAAAGAAGGACAACAAAAGGAACAAAAGAGAAAGTGAGGGAGTGGAGCTCAGAGCAGAAGCTGCTCCAAAGAAGGGCAGTTTCTCAGCAGCTCACTCCACAGACACAATCCAAGGACAGCCAAAGTCATTCCAGTCAAAATTGAGACACAGTGACTAAGAGGGCAAATTCAGAGTCTGAGTAGAGGCATCACTGAATTCCAAATCAGTTAAATATTTAGGCAAGGCAAAGTTTGTAAGTAAAGCTAATGCCTTTCATCAGAACAACTGATACAGTGTGGAGGGGAGAGAAAGGACAAGTTTTTGGCTATACAAGCTCTTCTTCAAGTGAGGTACTGAAGTGTGGCACTTAGGGGCAGTGTGTGAGGAAGGACAGTGCCCTCAGCCCTGGGACTTCAGTGAGATGTCCCAAAAAAGACACAGAATTACATCACAGGTATACCTGACTATATGCTCTTTTAATTCTCCTTTGTGTAACATTTTTTCTTATTCTGTAATGCAGTATCCCATATATGCCTCATTATTTTCTTTTGACTCTCCCTAGCAATATGAGTAATTTTCAAATAAACATACAGATCAGGAACCCTGTTCTTGATGAAACACCCATCTTGTTAACCCTAATTGCAAGTATAGTCTTATTTTCAGAACTTACTTTTTGATTGTGAGAACCTGAAATGTGTCTTTCCCTCAAGCTGTGAATGGCTCCAGAGGGAATGGCAGGGATACGTGGGTATGGAAGAAGGCTTTAGCAAAACTTCATGTGCTTTCCATGAGCAACAGGCTCTGGAAAGATGGCCCCTACCCACTGTAATATTCATAGATGTAAGAACAGGTGTAGGAGTTGATGGCATAATCCAAAGTCCCCCAAAGTCCATGCTGAACCTGCTGACTCAGGTGACTTTGTGTCAGGTCCTTAAATCAGATCTCATGTGGTAAGCCACAGACAAATCCATGAAGCAAAACAGACTGACACTGCAGTCTAGATCTGAAATATCTAATGATTTCCTTGGGTTTAAGTTGCAAGTGTTCGTTGGTATTCAGATAGCTTGCTCTTCACAAATGCAGTCTGCCAATAGTGGAAATGAAGCCTGAAGAGGAAACACTTAAAATAATTAATAATCATTATGGGCTGGGTTTAATTTAAAATGGTCTCAGACATGATCTGTGGTCTTGGAATATTTCTCTGAGGTTTACTGGAAATTTATGAACCATGGGAAAAAACTACTGATAATGGAAGGAACAGACAAACCAAGAGTGTTTTAGAACTGCAGAACCTTAAGGGGCTGTTGGTTTTGATTTATTTAAAAAAACCTAAATCATAGTATTTTTCTTATCTTTTCCAAACTCTGAAGCATAAACAGAGTAACAGAAAGAAAAAAAATATAAATAAATAATTCTTTAGGGTTTTTAGAGCTCTGTAAATATCTAATTTGCTGGAGGTCTTAAAAGCCAGTTCTTCGGCAAAGGGAGTAAACAAACTAAACCACCATTCTGCTATTCCTCTCTGATATGAGTATTGTTAAACGGTTCAAAATAACATAAAAGAGAAAATTCTTGACTATTGAGGATCAGAAGGGTTTTTCAGAGTTTCAGTTTAATTAGCTTAAAGCTAAGAATATGTCCCATAAACTAATACCAAGTTCATAGTCTATCTTCTCACATTTTTGCCATTAATTATTTCGGTTATGCCAGTGGGAAAACAAAGATACAGGCCCTAATCAGTGCTCCCAAGTGTTTGTTAATGAACTCTGAGGGGACCAAACAGCCATAATTGTCTTTCATAACTGGAAACCTTTTAAAGCGGTTCTTTGTCTGCATATCACATCTTTATATACCTTAATATTGCTTTTATCACTTCATTGCTTTTGTTACTTTTTCATGTAGGAAATGTTTTGATTAGATAGACTATACCTTCAGAGATTCTTCCTTATCTTTCAGAGTAGCTATTTCTGCACTTTCAGCAATAATGCAATCTCCATAATCCTGAATTTGTAGAATTTTCTCATTACTTTATCAGAGTACCTTCTCTAGCAGTTATCATCCTCTAACACACGTAGTCAGCTTAGCAATTATAATGTCTGTATTATTTCCACTTAACAGTGACTTGTAAAGCCTATGACAAAAACACAAAACTGGATCAGAATCTAAATTTCAGTGAGAGAATGCATCATTGTGGCAACATGAAGAACACTCTTTAGTAAACCTTCAGTATCCACCTGGACCTGTGACTACCATGGTGTTTCTGGACCAAGATTCTGATTTAAATGTTTCCCAAGAATGTTCTAAGCAAGCAAGGAATCAGACTGTTTCTAGTAGTTGCCTAAAACAGTCCACTTGAGGTTCTTTAAAGGTACATCTACAAAGCCATTGGATTGCAACTCACACAGGCATATCTAAGCAAGTCAAAAAATTTCAGCAATAATAATCAATTCAGCCCCAATATCAGCCAAAGCAGCTGAACTGTGATACTGGGCAGCTGGCTGTGTGTAGGTGAGCTAGTACAGCCTATATTGGGGTGTGTGCTGCTGGAGTCTACTTGGGCAAGTTTACAGGTGCAGTGCACATCTCAGCTAAGTGCTGAGACAACTTTATGTTATGCAGGTGCAGGATGAGTCTGGGATGCTTACTCAGCCACCTCACATGACTGGGAGGGGCAAGGAGGACTCTCTCTAGGCAGGAGGACTTCCTGACAGAATATGTATGTGATCAGATAAAATGTTTATGTTTCTCTTTTCAAAAAATAAACACCTGCCTAACATATATTGTAGCTGTCAGCTGGACCTAAACATCTGTGCAGACCTGTCTGTCACATAAAAACATACTTGTTCTTGCATACAAGTTCCCAAAGAACATATTATGCTCACTCTTTGCCAGACTGGGTGTGAACGACTTACAATGCTTTGACTTTCCACCAACACAATCCGTTGCTAAGAATGCTGCAAACAACAGCCATCACACTGAATTCAGTCCCACTTGTATCTTATGTGGTCTTTTCATAAATACAATCATTATCTATAAATCTATGGAGAAATGACTCAGAAGAGACCAAGGTCAAAATCTGAAGTAGGGTAATTGAACTCTGGTAGAGGAAATTATTTTCAGAGATCAAGCAAGTGATCCAAAATATTCCTGGCTAAACAGCTTGATTTCTTCCTGTTTAATTGTAATGCCAAATTGTAATCACTAATCTGCTCCTCAGCATAATCTAGAAAATATATAGCATACTATGTAGTTCTTAAGCTTTCAATTTATGTTTAAACACAAAGCAAATGTGCATGTACATAAAAATCTGGTTCAATATCTCAAGATGAAATTGTGGGTCCATTTAATTCAGTGGAAGATTTGTCATTGACTTATGTACTCAATAATGTCAGCAGGCACTTTTTCACATAAAAGACTAAACTTTCAGAATAAGCATGAAGGGACTGGCTTTGAAACTAAATTAAGGATTTCTTATTACTTTTGTTCATCTCCCTCTGAAAGAGAAGAGAAATCAATATTGGTTAATACAATGTTTATATTTCTGTCTTCCTGTTTTAAATCTAAAGTGAATGGGATTGTTTTAACATTGCAAATGCTTCTTTCCTCTACAGAACTGTAGATCAAGGTTTGACATAAGAAAAACATAACTTTATAGGGAAGCTGAAGAATATTTAAAGTATTTTTCCATCATCTTTGAACACATGGAGTTCATTGCATAGATTTATTACTATTAATTCATGATGTGTGCACTCGCATATTTTTTATTTTTCTGTCCTGTTCTTTATTATTGCATCTGTGCCAGCCTCCTCCTTTTTCTTGGGAACTACACCTCACATCAAATCCTTACTTAGTCAACATGTGCATCAGTCCAAGATGCAAGGTAACAACGAGGGCAGCAGGAAACACAGTTCTCTAGGTGTAACTGGCTTTCACCATCAGTGTTATCTTTCTCTGATGGATAACATCCTTTGTTGAGATGTTTTTTGGGAGTGGTCAGAGTAATGAACCCTTGGAAAGGAGGCAGGCATGACCTTCTTTTGCCTGTACACAACATTCCCTGAATAACCTCTCAAAACTCCCCACCTGTTCCTGGGAAGAATGAAGACTGAATAGAGACTAATTCAAACCAGCTCATTGAAAACTAAGTGAAACAGATAACAATTTCTTTTCCCCTTTTTTTGGTCTTAGCGCTTTCTCTAAGGTTTTTTGTGCAAATGCATCCAAGTATTGAATTGATGCACTGCTTAAATAATACTAGGCAATACAACAGAAAACTAGGCAATAAGAAGAGAGAGGATTTTTGATCACATAAAGCAGGAGTATGATTCAATGAAAAAAAGAGGTAAAAATTACCCTTAAATACATGAAACCCCAAATTAATACACACCAAGGTTTGAATTAAATTATGAAATGAGTCATATGTAAAATCACGTTTGCACTTCCAGTGACAGCCGTGCACAGCTATAGTCTTAGTTTTTTTTTATTTTAATGCTCTCTATATTTTTTTTAAATTATCAATACTATTTTAAAATTTATGAATGTACCTCCTGGAGCCACTGGGATTTTATTACTGGTAACTACCACTAATATAGATAGTAAATAATGAACATAAACTTCCTTTTCCTAATGTGCACTTTCACCCAGCTTGTCTGCTCGTATAAAGTAAGTGCACTGCTCTACTGATTCAGAAAAACAAGGCTGATTTATACCAGCTGGGGATTTAGCTTTTCTTGTTTCCATGAAGTCAAACAGTATCTCACAGAGCTGTACAGATCTGTTATACAGGTATGTTAGAGAAAATGTAAAAAGCTCTATGATGGCTGAAAATTTCCTGAGAGTGCTCATGCTTCCTTCCTGCTCATTTCACTTGTAAGACAGAAAAAACTCTCTGATGATTTGACCTCTTCAAAAAGAAAAAAATCTATACTGATATCTGCTAATCAGGTCAAATTGCAAAAGCAAACTTATTGCAGAAGCAAACTTACTGTTATGGTCCTCTGAAAACAGAAAATATTCAATAATTCCTTAGCCAAAGGCCTGAGGATAAATTCTGAAACAACCATTCCCTGATTTACATCAGAAAATCACCTTACCCATTTGATTTACACATTACTGTCTAGTGAAGAACTAGTACATGTTTCCTTAAGTTACATCTATAAATTGTATCGCCATTTTTAGGATATAAATCATCAGTCTCTTGGTGTTTCAGTCGATGGTATGTCAAGGCTCCAGGTGATCTCTATGTCCGCAAAGATAAGTATGCACAAACTATCAGGATTTTAAAAACTTACGAAAATCAATTTCCTGCTAAGAAAGATTAGACATTGCATGGACATGGAGGTGTACAGAGTCCTGATGAGACAATGTCAATAGTTCAGGCATGTTGCCAATTGTTATTCAAACACCATTCCTGAAATGGATTTTCTTCTTGCTAAAGAACAATAGAACGTTTCCAGAAATTAAGAAAGTGCATAATGCTGTTGGGCAGCAGGAAGAAAATATTAAACTATCTTATTTTGTCCATTAAAAAAGGAGACATATATCATAAAAGGATACTTAACAAAATACAGCAAATAATGTCATCTTGGAACACTGAGTCTTGCAGAGGCATCAGCTGTGACAGTGTGACAGGTGGATATTTTTGCCCCTTGATATGTGATTTATAAGAAATGCTGGGTTTGGCAGGCTGTTATAACATGTCGAGGTGCTGTTAAATGCAAGTCAGAAGTTCTGTATAGTTCATTAGCATTCTTTCTTGATTGGAAACTACACAGCCACCTGTCCGTGATGTTATTTAATAACAGAAGACAAGATAGTCATTCAAAAAGTACTGGACCGACAAGCATTTGGCAGTGATGAATACCAGCATATCACAAGACAAGTACCAAACAAGAGCAATGAAACAGAGGATTTACTAGTCAAACTACTGATGTAAACTGCTGGGATTTATGCAAACCTTGTTTCTACATCAGATAACCAGTGACTCGTGACAGTTTCAGGCAAATTCCTTGTTTCTGGGACACTGAGTTGTGCAGCAATCATGCACAAGTAAAATTGTTGCTGCACCAGTTGTTACAACACTCACACAAATTACATAAATACAAGATCTACCAGAGAAAAATTCTTAGCATTAAAAGGAAATCACTAAATAGAGTAACATATAATTTGCACATTTCACAATTCTCATCGGTGAATGCAATGCTATCTTCCAAGGATTCACCTTCTACATTTGTCATCCTTAATTCTTTCAAAAAACACAAGCATCCTGATTTTACTAATAATGCATTCTGCTTTCACCAGACATGCATTTCTAATACCATGAAACAAAGAACCAAAATTGTTCTTTTATACAGACATTTGCATGAAATTTTTGAAGGTACAATCAATTTTTTTTCCGGTTTCAGTTCATGCTGTAGACTGGCTGGATGTAACCATTTCTCCTTTTGCATTTCTTTACTTGAAAACTATGTATCTTATATATCTAAACACTGAAATGTGGATTCTAGGCTGTGTGTTACAATACTGATGTCTGTTTAAGACTGGACATTTTTCATACACAACAAACTGCTAAAGACTATCATTGTGGTCACTGACATTTCACATACTTACCCAGGACAAAAGACAGGCTGTGATAGTCAGAGTAGACCATTTGCTATGCCCTGTCCTTTGGACATATGAAAAACATATGTATCCCCAAAAGTGTAGCTACTTTAGTTGTAATACAGTTTTTCTTCAAGTAATGTAAAACGTTAAAGAGATACAGAATCACCATTTACTTTCAGTATGCTCGGTTACTAACCCATAAAAGAGTCCTGTTTTTACTGAGCTAATTATAAGCTTAAAATGTGAGGCTTTTAAAAAGTGGATTTGTCAATAGAAATTCAGTCAGTAACAGTGAGCAAAGTGAAGTATTGCAAAGCTGTTTTCTAATGGAAATTATGCCACGTGTGGCAGGCCAGTTTTCTATATGGAATTTGTACAAGCAGCGGAAAAAAATGTGAAAGGAGACCATGCTCTGGAGTTCTTTTGTTTTGAAAATCAGTAACTAAGTTTTCAAAATCCATACACATCCTTTTAAGCCTTAAAATTATTATATACCAAGTTCACAGCAATAGCTTTCTTTTTTTTTTCTTTTTTTTTGTTTTTTTTTTTTTTTTTTTTTCCCCTGAAAGAAGAGCACAGGAAGAATAACATTTCTAGTGGACTCTTCACTGAAACTTCAACTATGACTCAATTCTATAATATCTATACAGACTTACACTGAAAATCATTCCCCCATTGCTTGCATAGCACTCTTTTACTGGGCCTACTTCTACACATGTAATATATGAGCACGTATCTTCAACAGATTGATTTGTTAATTAAAATTTGAAAGTTCACAGTTGTTGCTTTTCGATCTCTTTGTAGAGGGTTGGCAAAAAAAGAGACTGAAAATAATCCTATGTGAGGAAAGCAAAAAGGAAATACCAGTGAACAGGGTCTCCTGTTATTACAGAGGAGACCAGATAAGCTGTATAGCTAGGACTGCAATTTTCTAGTCTGTAAAAAGCCCAGAATCATCACTATGTACACAACTCTTTCAGTTTTCTAGGAACAATATAATGGCCTTCATCTTGAGATTTAGGCTGGATGTTGGAAGCATTTTTTAACTGAGAGGGTTGCCAAACACTGGGACAGGCTTCCTAGAGAGGCAGTCGATGCCCCAAGCCTATCAGTGTTTAAAAGAATTTGGACAATGCCCTTAAGAGCATGCTTTATCTTGGTGAGGCCTTGGTCAGGCACTTGGCGTAGATCACAGCAGGTCCCTTTCAAGAGAAATAATCTATTCTGTCCTATCCTATCCTATTCTATCACATCACTTCTATAAGAAGTAGTAAGAAAACAGGGGATCTAGCTGAGGTTCTAGCTCTTTTTTCAATTCACTCACGCTAAAATGTTTTGAGTGGGTCATACCTGGCAAAATGCTGCCCAAATCACACCAAAAACATCAAGCTTCAGAGCATGAAGCCTAGGAATCCCCTTAAGATAAGTAGTTACAACTAACAAAGGCTGTTGAATTAAAGTTTCAGTGCTCTTTCTTTCATCAGCAGTTATGCAGATCACCTTCTGCTCTACCACAAATATTGATTTATATTAATCACTAAAACTTCATGTCTTGTAGGCATGAAAGAAAATCAATACAGTAATGTTCTTGTTGGTTTCCTGCAGGCCAGCACATTTACATAACGGAAGAGGGCACACAATGAAGCCCTGTGGTAAGTCTGTAGGTAAACAGATGAGAAATGTGAAGGCAAAAATGCTGGTAGTAAACAGAAAGTAAATCTGTTAACAGCCCTAAAACAAATATGCTTTGAATGCTGATTTTATTCTTTCATCTCAGAAGTCTCTATTTAGCATTCAGTGTAAGAGAACAGCTCTAGGAACCACATTTCCACTAGGCATTTGATACATCTCTGGCTTATTATTCAGCTGTTACAGAAAGACAGATCTCCTCTCATACTCTCCATACATAAAAATTGTCACAGTGAAGCTTAGTTTTTCAGTACTAACAGAGCATTTAATTCATACATACTTCTCTGTAAAACACACACAGTACTGTTGTATGACTTCATGACCAATGTAACAATGTGCTCTTTACGATATAATCCTCAAACATACCTGTGTCAGAAAAGTCAGGATACTGGATGAACTGGTACTGATGTGTCACTGGAACTGATATAATAGCATCTGTGACATGAAAACCAAAGCATGGATGCAAACTGAATCACACAGCTAATAGAATGAGACCAACAGAGACTAAAACGCATTCATTTGTGCCGTGTGAGATACTGACTCCTTAGAATGCTCTCTCTCCTAAAATGCACAAGACTAGTGAAATTAGTGGAGATATTCCTGTTTATGTTTACCATACATTTTCATGTAGAACTTTCTCTACTGAATTGTGGTTCACTGCTCACAAGGTTAACCTTCTCCTGCCTAGAAAAGAATTCCATGTAATTCTATAAGAGTGTGAAATAAAAAAGATTATAGAAAGCCACACTCTCTTAAAGTCCCAAAATTCCCTTTGCACATAAGGCATTTTGGGGAAGTCATCTTTCTTTTTGTATTGCACCAGGAAGGCAGAACTAGGTGTCACAACCTTAATTGCAGTTTTACATGCTAGGAAATTAACTACATGGTTTGTAGTTTGCACGTGCAATAAATGGAAGCAGAATCTAATTCTTACTACCAGAAGAAAACATAAAAAAGTACTAGTATACATTAGTAGCATTTCAAGAGATCATCATATGGATGAATGTTTTTTTAAAACTAACTTCCAATATTAATGAATGCACATGAATTTTGAATTTCAGCCATAACAGTCTCTATTTAGTTTTCGAGGCTGTCAGTTTGTCTCTAAACACAACAATCCAAAAGAGGAACCAAAATTAACATCACAAAACGAATACCCACTTAACTCTTTCTCCCATGGAGAACCTACTCCACAAATGAACTATTTGCAGTAGTGCATTCCTCTCCCAATAAAGTGTTAAGATTTCCAAGGAAAGCAACAGATACAATTTTCTAGTTCTCTTCTAGAAACCCAGGAAAGAACAGTTGTATTGTGTTTGCCCTGCTTTAATGAAGCTGGAAGAACTCTCCAGAGCATATAAATAAAAACATAAAAATATAATAAAAATTGTGAATTAGGAGAAGTGTTATTCTAGACAGGTTGATTGTTATTCGCTCTGTTGAGGTCTGGTTTTCTCCTGTGAGGTTACTGAACACACTGCAGGTGAACAAGAATCAACAGGAAATAGATAACTAAATTGTAACTGATCACTGTACCGATGATTTTTGTGATTTCACTTTAAATTCTAATTTCCTAATGATTTCTGCTATTTAAAGGCTGAATTATCTCAAATTTTTATTGGAATTTAAACAACTGGTAAATGTCCTAAAGTAGTAATGCTAATACAGGCTTTAGGGGGGGTGTGGGGGGGAGAAGTAACAAGAAGGATTTAGCAAAATATTTGGACATTTAAAAAATAGTTTTACTCTGCAAGTTCAAAGAAGGTGGATATGCATTTTGTGGAATTCAGTAAGTGGAAAAATTTATCTGCTAACATTATTTCTCCTTCTGTCCGCACAGAAGCCATATATTATGCGAGAAATCACTGAAAAATATTTTACTATCTAAAAGCAAAACCACGGTGCACCTCATCATGTAGCCTAAGGAAACACTGTGGGGTTTTTTTATAAATCAAAATGTGTTACAGAATTAAATGTTCTAAGGGGTTTTTGTTGTTTTTTTTTTTCTTAATTTTGAAAATTTCTGATTTTTTTTTCCTTCTGCTTTCAATTCAACAAAAGTATTTTGTCATTAAAGCCTCAAAACATTCAATGTCAGTGCTGGAATTTATTTCTCAGTCCCTATATAATGCTATTTTTCAAGAATAATAAGTCAAATTCAGTGTAAAACCCACAATCCTCAAGCATTGGAGAATTTTGGGAGCTGCAATTCCAGTAACTATCACCTCACTTTCTTCCATCACCTAAAAAGTCAGACTCTCAGTCTTTTGACAAATTCAGAAATATGCCCGTGCACGATGAGACCTGGGGAGCAGGCAGCACAGGAGGAGTGAAGGACAAGAAAACAATACACCTGCACACAACTCCCATGAGGCTCCAGGGCAGCACACACCTGCCACACAGACCTCAAACTCATCTGAAATGAGACTTTGCAATTCAGCGAACTGAAATGTTTCCATTTTCTTTCCATGGCAGAATATTTGCATCTGAAGGCACCAAGAGCGAGCTGAGATTGTTGTGCTTGATGACCAGAGCATACAGGAGAACAGGCTTTCCAGAGTACTGCAACTCGTAGAATTCATCAGTTGTGTGTTTCCTATCATACAGGGCCAATCCTAAAAGAACTTCAGCTCCACACAGCAGCAATAAATCCCTTTTCACAACTAAATTCTATGTCTATGTAATTTGATAGAGTTCTACTGCAGTTAATAAAGCAGCAGAAATTTACAGCAGCAGGTAAACTGGCCCAGAAAGAATGAACTGCTAATTAGCAAGAGCAAGGCTTAGTATGACAATCTCAGCGAGCTTCAGCATTGGTATTAAGTACAGAATATCTCCATTTATCTCATTTGTTCCTGTCATAAACTTCTTTAGAAGAGTTCTACCTAATATATAAGAATTTATTTCCTCAAATTACTACATTGTGCATCAGAGCAATTTCAACACTTACTTCCTTTCAACAATTCAAATAATTGTGTTTAAGAACTTAGAACAAGCTTACATAAAGTCCCTTTATTCTATTTATTATGTGACAGTTACTGTATTACTCATGAGTAACCAGAGCCTGTCACATTGCAAAATTTAATGAATAATATGTCATGTATTATGCATGCATGTATAGTTCAGCATTGTCAAATATAACCAAACAATTAATAAAACAAATGAAGAATGTATAATTGAAGTGCTAAATCTGAGAACTCAAAACTGAAATGACTAGCAGAGAATTACTCATCTGCCAGGAAAATATCCACTGTAAAGTAATCCAAATGCACTCAACCAACGAACAGTCTTTTTTTAAAAATAAGTATTGCTATTAGAAATTGATTATACTTTTTAATAGCAATAAATCCCCACTAAATTAGTCATTGCTTACCGCAGCTGTAGCATTAACCTTTTGAAACAAATTTAGCAAATTGCTAGCTAATGCTAATGATCAATTCTGAAAGGGATTACTTCTTAATTAAATTATATCATATATAGTAGTAGTCATAAGATAGGATCATTTTGATGCCAACTGCATCTTAACGTGAACAGTCCATACTGGAATGAACCACATTAATCCAAAACCAGAAGCTCATGCAACTAGAAGGAGTATGAGGACTATTTAGATCTGTTATTCTTATATGACCAGGGAAAAAAATCCCACCTTTGGTTTACATTAAAATGATTATGGCCTCTTAAAAAAACTGCTAAACCATGGACAACTCCTCCCAAGGACCTATCTATCGTCAGACTTCTGCAGTGTGTTTACTCAGTTGTCTACTTTACGTGACCTAACCTCCAAGACTTAAGTGAGCATGGGACACCCTTATTTTCAAGACAGATATTTATTATTTAGGAGTCCTTGAGTTACTGAGTTTTTACAAAGGGCCACTAGCTTCCTTTCTTATAAAACCACCACCAACAAAGCAAATAATCTCTGTCTATTCTATGTAAATTCATGAACCACTGTAGTTTTAGTATTAAATGCAAATTTCAGAGCCTGATCAACATATGCAAGATTGCTTAAATAGATCGGTGTTGGGTTTATCTGTGGTTGAAACTGAACAACATGAAAAATGATTGACACAACTCCAGTCTCTTATTCCAAAGGAGCTGCAGGACATGCTTTGGACTCCAAATCAGGCAGAACTCGTGTGCACAGGAAGTGCCTTTTAGGATTTCAGATAGTGAAACTCTAGCAAAAGTGGGTCTCTGACAAGAAGTAGAGATTCTCTAGTACCTCCAAGAACTAAGGATCTCTTGCCACAACAGAAGTGCAAGAGAAAAAGAAGGTGGTAGGGCACTGTCAGAGCAACTCCAGCAACCAAAGCCATTTTTTAAAGTTCAAATTAAGCAGTCTTCAGCATTTTCTATATACTCAACATTATGCAATTAGGTCTGGAAGATGAGCACAGAATGTCCCTGTTTATGTTTGTAGCAGCAGAGTCCCCGGAAATGGGGTAGAAATCAGATCTCCCAATCAGCGAATGGGGCTGATTAGGAAAATGCAGTGATTTCCTACAAGTGTACCTTACTGTGGCCATTTCAGACCACAGTTTTGTGACATTGGCTAGTGGCTGCCACTTCACTGCCAGCACATTGGTTTCCAGCTAGTCTCTTCTTCCTTAGTAGGGTTGAAGAGCTGCTTTTAGAGTAGGGAAGGAGCTCATTCTCCTGCAGATAATTAGGTGCTCCCTACAGCACAAGATCTAATATGGAGGCACAAGTTGTATTTACTCCAAACCTGATTTCAGGCTCATTTAAGATTGAACTGCAATACAAATGACAAAGTGTTTGTCATATATAAGTTTGTTAAAACAAAACAAAGCAAATGGCACAGAAAAGCTCATGTAATCCGCTGGTTAATAAAAAGTGCTAAAGGGCTTAAGTACTTAAAGTATTACAGCTGCAACTTGAAAATCATCTTTGTTCATGTTTTTTACTTATTTCTGTGCATGGTTAAGATGAGTAAAATCTCAAACCAGAGGGCTAACTATTCCCAAACACGCAGAAGTTTGGATCCAGATCTGAACTTTGTGGTTGGCCTTGCCTCCCTACTGGCTGAAACCCAAGCCTCCATTACCAAGCACCCCAAACTGCAATACGGATGAGAACATGTGTGGGAAACTCTGCTTTTACGCACATATAACTCCATAGTTGTCATCACTTCCCTCTTCACAGTCTTGGCTGCAAATTTGAATGAAGCCCAGTGGTGCTGCAGTCCTTTCCTCCTTCTCTTTATATTCATTTTGTCTCCCCACTTTGAAATGTATTTTCATACAATGCCAACTGAAAGCCCTCAAAGCTGGAATGCTTAATGTCACTTAGACTATGCAAGGGAGGCAAACTTTTATTGGAAACATTCCTTCCCTTCCTTTTAAATTTTTGCTGCTCCCACGCTGTTGTTGGCAGCTTTAGATCCATATCAGAAGGAAAGCATGTAAAATGTATACAATTAGGCAGTGGTCCTGTAAGGCACTTCATGTGCACAAATATCTGCAGCTGTGCACTGCTTCTGATCTGTAGGAGACTACATATGGGCACTGAGATCAGAACACATCAAATCCCTGTTATTAAATGCATGTGTCTTTAAAGCAATGAGTCTTAACTCCTGTTAAGAGAGTCCAATAATAATAATAAAAATAAATTATATTCGCCCCCAGCAGAAGGGAAAGTATGATCTCCTTCTCTGTGTTCAGGTCATACCAGCTCAGAAATGCAAGAACATAAAAGACTAATAAGGCCTATAGAGAGATGCCTTAAAAATTCTGAAGTGCAATTAGTATTCAAATTATATTTACAGTTTTTTCCTCCCTATAGCCAAGCTCTTGTATTGCTTCATGCTCTTGGTAGGCAGCAAGAACTGTCAGCTAGAAGCCAAAACCAGGTGCATTCAGATTCCTACCTGATAGACATTTTTAACGGTAAAAATGAGGAGCTGGGAACAAATTAACATGCAGGTTTTTCATCTCCAAGCATATTCATATTGAATTTAGCCATCTTACTGAAAGCAATCCTTATTAACTAAGGAGCACAGAGCACAATAAAGGAGAAGCTAAGTGATAATTAAAGAGTTTCTCTATGCAACTGAGACTAGATGATGCAAAGTTTGACTCTGGCTTCATGCCCTGAAATCTTATGCTTCAAATGAAGTAAAAATAAGGTCTGTGAATAATACAATGAATAGCAACACTTTCTTGCAATAATTATTTTTCTTATATATGCATTGAGACATAACTCCATGCTGATCCTTGAAATACATGCCTAAAAAGTACACATTTTTGCCATGAATTTAGGAAATATAATGTAAGACAAGAGTCTTGGGAAGGCTTACAGTAATAATTCACAGGAAATACTGCATTTCAGTCAAGAAATTTTACAACCAACATAAATTCTTATGGGTGCATACTTCAGCAGGCTTCTGGAGAGCTACCATTGGTACAAATTCTCACAGAATGAAGCAGTGATACACCTCAAAAGGCATAGACATTGCTAGAACCATATCTTGCAGCCTTGCCCATGCAGTTACTGATAAAATCGAGTCTTTATACATGTTTGTGTTTCTGTCCTGTTTTTATTTTCAGATTTGCATTGTATGTGCAAATCTACATTCAGATTTATCGACAGTTGTGCAAAAGGTGTTTCAGGACATCTCTCCAGCCTGAGCACCGCCCCTAGAGGATCAGTTGTGCTTATGGGCATTGCAACTCACAAAAGACTGATAGTTATCATCTACAAGGAATATTCAATGATATGCATGAAATAGTTGGGTGATCCCTACACTAGCTGACCTCTGTACTGATACCAAATATATAGATCCAACAGGACACACATCCTGGCACAAGTTTATATATTTGTAATTTTCCTTACAGAAGGAACAAATCTTAACTATAAAATTTAGTGGGAAAATAAAAGAATAGCTGCTTTTTAATTATTTTTAAATACTTAATTCTACACATATAATATGCAATAGAATTAGATTAGGTAACAGTTAGTTTGAAAATGCTAGAGATTTTTCAGGGGTATTTTTGTTTTATTTCCCAATGTAATAAAATTTGAAATGACATCTATGGGTATCTGACATGACACCATGCCAAGCCAAACACTTCACACTTTCATTTATTTTTTTCTAGTCAGCAGATGGTCACTTTCTGGATGCAAACTCAAGCTTCTGCACTGGGGTATATAAAAGTTGCCCTTAGAACTTTTACCTTTGGAGTGAGTTGGGCTTGGTAACCTTTAGTTAGTTTCCTTCAATATGAGTTTACCACTGAGACTTCCATTTTCTTGTCTATGCTGTGAAATGATGAGTTTTGGTGAGTTTGCTTCAACAACACTGCCAGTCCCCAGGGAAGTGATCATGGCACCAAGCCTCTCTGAGTTCAGGAATCATTTGAGCAAGGCTCTTGGGCACGTGGCATGATTGTTGGGGTGTCCTGTGCAGAGCCAAGAATTGGACTCAATGATCCTGATGGGTCCCTTCCACCTCAGCATATTTTATGACTGTGATTCTACAAATTCTCCTATGAATCTGATGAGAATCTCGGTTGATAATATATCAAAAGGTTCTCCTCACAAGGCAGTCTCCCACCAACTTACAGTTCTGATTTCAGGAATATTTTGTCACCTGATATGAGGCAGAGATAGGCTTCAAATTCACATTGATCACTGCCACTCCAAACAGTGACATTTCAATTCCTGTATTCCTCTGGTGTGCAACTGATAGGACTGGGCAATTCATCTGTGATTTCTTATATTCCTCATCTGCTGTTACCAGCTGTTCTTACACTGAAAAGAAACACTTGTTTGCAGGTAGTCATGTAAAATACAACTTAAAAAAATGTATCAGTAACAGTGAAGATGGCAATATGAAAATGTTAAATGCCAGACTCTTGTTGATATTGGCATTTCATGTTTAATAAACAAGCTATAATTCCCAAACCGAGGAAGTGGCAATTAGCATACTGGTTGTTTCAAATACACATCTATACCTGTTAACAGGAAGGTCTTGTTCTCTGTTCAGAGGTAGTAATAGACTGCATTCTTTAGCCTTATAACGTGTAAAGCCATATTGTGAAGATAAAATGTGCAGCTTGTGACAAACCTGCAAATCCCAAAGATCTCTTGGTCAGAAGAGCCCTGTATACATCAAATGAACATTTATTTTTCTTAGATTCAGAAATCAGGTAATGACTCACCAAGTATTGTCAAAGCTCTCTGCAGGCAGTTAGAGAGTAGTGAGTGGAACAGAGACACAGGAGATGTTTTGAAAATGCCACTATGAGTAATGTGGAACAATTTTTATTTTGTATATATGCTCAAATTTTCTAATAAAAAGTGTTAGCAGCTATCTGTCAAGGAACAAAAAACAACATAATATTTACAACCTTGCATTGCTCCTCTAGCTTCTCATAAAGCATAAATACTCCACTTTTACCTCCATGTTTAACATCAGTGATGTTACATTAATATTTAGTACATATCCACCTTACTGCAGTCAAAATAACTTCAATGAGGAATTATGAAGTAGTGGCCAAATCGAGGATTTCGTTTCAGTGCAAAAAATCTTTTCTTGGGACCTGTTTGTTCAGTCATTACATTTACAAAACAAAACCAAACCCCTCAAAACCTCCTAGTCTTACTGGACATTTACAGTTCTTCCCAGTCTTTACTAAGAATTTTTTGATCAGTAGTTAGTAGACTGAAGGAATTCCACATTTGAATGTCACTACAATTTTTCCTGAGCAGTAAAGATCAAATTGTGCTCACATATAACTTCTAATATGAATTTTCCAGTCTTTAGACAAGGATTAAGGGAAAAGAAAATAGAAGTTATATATGAAAGTATGAAAAATTATAAACCAAAGGATTAAGTCCTAGTTCTGATTATTTTCTGATGTACCTTTGTATACAAAAAACAACATCATACATTTCATTTCCTTCCTTTTGCTGAAACATATGAAAAAATAAATGTTCCTGCCTTCTCTAAGAGACCTGGTGCATATTAAAAGAATATCTATGAGTCACTGAAAACAGAGTTTTGTAATAGAACATACTACTATACGAAGTATAGTAAAATAAGAGAAAGTAATACTTGCTACAAGCAAATTTCATCATTTCATACTATGGTGCATCTGTGAAAAAGAGCAGCTGGAACAAGTTGGAAGATTTTATAACCTTCTATTAGTGGTTCTCAACACACTGAGTTACCACAGATACACAAGTGCAAGCAGAAACTGCCACATCAGACAGGAAACTGAATGCATTTCTCCCTTTTCTACTATCCCTAGCTAATGTTTCATCATAACAACCTTGTCATCTATCACTGATAATGTACCCTATCTCTTGTCTTCATCTCAAATGCAACCTTAAAATTACTATAAGGAAATAACCATGGCCAGTTTGGCTGTGAGCTGAAAGCAGACAGGGGAACTGGCAAAAGCAGTATGTGCAAACAGCTGACCTTCAAAACTGCAGTTTGCAAAACATATGTGCTGCCACAAAATAATATTAAGCAACCTTTCCAGTGCTACCCCTCTTAGATTCACACTGAGACTAATCAATATTGCCCTGCAGCACCAGAGGGGCATTCCTCTCATGAAGGTAATTCTTCTCATAAACTCATGAAGGTTCCTGGTTTATTGTAATTCAGCATAATAATACCACAAGCTTCAAAATAGATCAGTGTACCCCATGGAGGTGGCAAGAAAGCAAAAGACAAGCCTAGCCAGACAACACAAAGTGCCTCCTCCCCCAGCAGATGACCCCACTTGTTGCCTGGGACAGAGGGCACCTTCTGCAAAACCCCTAGAAGTGCTTTTGGGGCTGATGAGCTAGACCATAGGCAATGAAGTTGACATGGTCAGTGAATTTGCTACTTATATGGAAGTAGTCAGGCTTCCCTTCACCCAGCTTGTGGGGAAAGGGTTTTTTTTACAAATAAGGTTTTGTTTTATAAATAATGGCCTATGCCCATGAGACATTGCGGGGCTCACCATAACTGCCCTGGTGGTTGGGGATTCTTTCCCTAATACACACCTGGAAATTAGACTGCAGAGTCCTTCCCTCCCTCAAATTGCAGAAAACCCTCTGCAGTATTACCTAGACCAAAGAGGCTTGGGTAACCAGCACAGCTTCAGCCACAGCCCTATTCTGTTCACCCCCAGTGGCCTAATGACTACAGCTCAGATCATGAAGCACATACAGCAAAGAAAGAGCTCAAGGACAACTTTTTCCTTCCACTCTGCTCATTAACTCTCCCTGATGGTTCTCAGGCCTTGCAGCATCCCAGCTCACAGCAGGAACTTCAGTCCAGTGTCTTACGACAGACACACTCCAGTGGCTAAGGCAGCCCCTCTAATGCACCAACAGTCTCACTCATAAACTCCTTGCAGCGTTTTAAAAATTAAAAAATAAGCTGATTTGTCATGGATCTGATATACTTCTTCTATACATAGGACTATGTGCAAACATTGAAAGGAACATTTTGAATGTTCCTTTCTCCATTATTTAATCCCTCCATAGTTTGTGCTTACACTTTGTGAAGTACAGAATAATCTGTTGTTCATTTAAGAGCTTAAAATCCATAACAGTTTCTCGTAACTAAAACAAACACACTGCTGTACTACTGCACAAAACACAATTACCCATCAGTTGAGTACACATCAATGGGACAGCACATGATTAGACAACAGTGGGGAATCCTAATGATTCCCTGTGAGAATTGGGGTAGTGCAAGACTCTCATTTTCTGCTCCATGATGTGTAGATGAAAAGCACATTGAAAAGAATACAAAATGAGTGGCAGTATTTCTGTGCACATCCTAACTTCATTTTCCTGGGAATGTGGAAGTCTAACAAAAGAGCAAGACCACGATTATCAGATGGAAGACAAAAAAAGTACTGACTGTAATGTCTTACTTAAGAACACAATGACTCATACACATCTTTAGCCTGATATTTTCAAAGGACTGGTATTTGAAAAGGGGCTATTAGGCACACACACTCAGCCCCCAAGAATTTGGGGGTTCACCAACATCCACAGGCAGGTGGCAGATACACTAGGCATGCTTCACCAGATCTGCATGGAGCCTTACTCTGCAGTGATGCTGCTCTCACAGGACACTGCAATCAAATGAATACAGCCCTCCTGGGACCAGACAGTGCCATGGCACACTGCAAGGACCATGACCAATTTTTGTGCTTATTCCATTCCCTATCACCCACGTAGGGGAGAGTTCCAACCATGCACAGGGGTTTCTTTAATCTTCTGAAGAAGCAAATAATTTTAAAATTAGCTATAAAACATGATTACACATTCTATTAATTTCAGCCCAGGACATATTAACAACCCAAGAAAGATCTGAATGTTACCAAAGGCTGTCAAGTTAACAGAAGCACATTGGCAAAGAGTGTTATGCTATGTTAGTGCAGCAGTAATGGTGTTAAGTGATGGCAAAACATTGTTTAGCTTACAGAAAAATTTCATTTCTGCCTGTTCTCAAAAATAAATGCTACTTCTACCACCTGATTTTTTGCCCTTGCTTAATTTGCTTGACATATTTTAAAGGGATTCTGTGACTTTCTCTTCCATGATTCTTTCACAATCAGTACTTTACATATTGTGACACATAGAAACTCCCCAACAGCTGATCAGACTGGTTTGCAATTTTAGGAAATTTAGTGATGCATACACCACAGTAAAAATGCAGCCATTACACTGGAAACAATATAATGGGAAATTTGCTATGTCCTTTGTCAAGAACATATAGTTTTAGCAAATACCTTCTATCCAGCATGTACTATCAGTAACTGGACTTTTTGGCTGCTATGGGTCTCTCATGTCACACACTAAAATACATAACTATGCTTTCTTTGATCCCTGGGCAGCCAATTTTGTGGAGCTCAGGCAAATATTATGAATGGGATTTTCTTTAGCAGATTAACCTTATAGTTCACCTTGCTCAGTACCAAGTGACAAATGTTACCCATATGGTATTTTCAATTATTACTTATTTTACCAGTTTCAATACAACCTAGTTTGGTTTCCTTTCTTGGCAACAGATGTGCATTGAATAGGACTCCCAGTTGAGTGACAGCTCTCTAAAACATAGCTCCGTTTTCTCTTAACTTTGTCCTCTCCCAAAGCTTTCCTATCTCACTGCTCAATCGCTATGCAATTAGTAAGCTCCCTTCTTTCTTTAGTTTATCAATACGACTCAGTAGAAATCAGTGTGTTTTGAAGACTTTTTCAAGGAATTAAATGGTTGATTTAGGCTGAAACTTATTTAATGCCATGTTGGGTGATGATCCACACTGAAGGAGTTAGAGGAAGGTACTTTTTACACTGCTCTAAACTGTAGTCAGCAAGGAACTGGGAGAGAACCAACTGGAACTGGAACATTTGTATCTTTCTAGTATACATGAACATCTAGTGTTGGAAGCTCCTAACACCTGCAGGTCTGGCTCCAAGCTGTCTTTCCTTCCATTGCTCTGGGAATCAGAAGGATCTGACAGCATATCTATCTTTCTAGTATTTCCACTCATCTATGTAGCATTCGAGCAGTTAATGATAACAATCAGTGTTCCAAAACCAGTGTGCTTTGGCAAACAACACTTAGGACACTTCCGTTGCAAGCTTTACCCACGTAAAGTGAATACTTCCCTTTTATTTTGAGGAAGTAATAAAGCCTTTAGGCCACAGACATTAAAATTACTCATATATTGAGATAGTTATAAGATGAAATACAGAGGCCACATCCTCTATTTTCGATGACCTTCTCAATCCTAAAGTGCCCATAACTATGTGATGTTGTTTGCTTCCTGTCCCAAGTCATTCCCTGCACATTCAATTAGCAAAAATAATTGCTTCATCACAAACTGACTAAAAGACCTATTTAGAGACAACAGCAATCATTAAACAAAACCCATTTGCAGGAGAGCTGAAGGCATTTCCAATACTCATATGAGATTTAAAAATAGAAGAACACTTCAGAGTGCTTAAACTGCAAACAAAATCCTGCTTAATTTCAAAGGTGGCAGGGTTACTAATGAATTGGCTACTTCAAAGACGACAAAATAAATTGCTTTTTTAAAACATTTGCAGTTCCATCCAATATGATGGGAAATATGTAAGATTTACCAAATATGAAATGCAATGTGCATAGGTTGTTCAAAAGATGCCTTAATTTGCATGAGTGAGCACTGCAAAAGGCATAACTTACCATCACAGTTAGGCCCAGCTTTGGAAATTGCTGTTCAGTCAAGAACCTCAAATAGTCAACCCACAAGATCATTTCTCCATTTTATTCCATAATGCTGGAAAAATAAAGTGTTGTTTATATAGCTGGAAGGCTTTGCTCTATTATAAAACACAACAGGAAAGTAATTTATTTAATATTATTTAGCATGTCCATGACCATAGATAAATAGGAATCCACTCAAGAATTTAAGGCCTCCGCTGAAATATTTTTACAATCCTCTCAAAACCAATGAACTCTTAACTCAAGACGGGGTTTTCTTTTCAATAATTATTTTTCCTAAATCTATTAGCAAGCTCTTATTACCTTTGCGCTAAATGCAATCAAAATCCCAATACCATGCACATAGGAAGGGCATATGCCTGGTTACTGGGATCGTCATTTTCAGGCTGAGCCAGCAAGAGCTGTTCCTCTACATTAATTTTTACTGGCTCCATACAGCAATTCAGTGATGACCCCAAATAAAATATTAAAAATTATGTTTGGTTATGTTTGAAAAGTTTCCCTTGCATTTAGAAGCTCATATAAACACAACACTGCATGGTTAACACCGAGTCCATAAACATCTAAGGTGTCCTGTGCTGGGTCCTTTGGATCACATTGCCTTAATGAGAAAATGGTCACCTGGAGAGATTCAGGCCCACCCATTTTTATGTAGTTTAGTCTATGGATGTAAAGGTGAGCCTTTAAAATGCTTTCAGAAGAGAAGCATAAGGAAATATATAATGAAAACATTCAAATTTACCAACAAAAACCTGAAGCCGATGCTTAAAGAAAAAAAAAAAGGAGAGAAGACACAAGAACTGCACAGTTCTTTGCAAATAGCAGTTGTGTAAATAAATTCAGTCACAGCAGTAGGTGCACACTGTGTGGCAAGGGAACTAGTTCCCTGCTGAGCCCAAATTTTCATCAGGACATGCGAATCTCCATCTGATGCAGAGAGCCAAAACACGAGCTCAGACTCCACAATTGCTTTGAAATTGAGAGGAACTGCTGCCAGGATGCTGAGTGATAATGCAAACCTTGTAAAAGAATGATTCTTAATGATTCATGTTTAAAATTCATGGCTATTGATTCATCATATATTCCATATCATATATGGAATGTTCTTTACAGGGAATTGAAGTATTCCTGGAGGAAAAAAAAAAAAGACTACACTGAGAAATAAATGGAACTTTTCCAGCCTTTTTCTACCACTTTCACATGTGTGTGCTTATATAAAAGGTATAAACTTCAGTGTCTCCAGTTTTTGTCAAACAAAAGAAACATCGAAGTAGTAATATCATATTTTTTCTATTAATAAAACCAGAGAATACTATCAACTTTCAGGAGAGGGAAGGCCTCATCATGTTCTCCCTTCCTCTCCAAACTCACTTAACAGTAAATATTTCAAAGGGTTCAAGCTTGCTCATTCACTCTTTTTTTCCCAGCTTTGCATAGCTTCTTTGAAGCAGCTGTCCTCAAAGGATCAGATACTGAGTTTTCTAATCCTGTTTCAACTTCTCAGCAAGACTTCTGAGTTCTGTTAAAGATTAGGCAACATTTTTTCTGTGCCGAGGCCTTCTAGGCATATGAACAAAGAATGAGCCCCCAAAAGTACTAAGCAAACGTGACATTGCTGTTGGCCATGAAACTCCTTAAAGGAGATTAATTTCATTAAAAAGAAAATTACAAAAAAAATACATTATTTAAACCAGCCCTTATCATTGCATTTGCATCAAAAAACATATGTATGTAACAAACTTCTACAACAAAGTAAATAGGAAACAACTGGGATTTTAGGAATTGTGCTACATACGAAAAATTTTCAGAAGAGGGTCAAAGTATATTGTGTGATGGAAAGACAAATGTTCCTGCACATTCCTTTGTTTAAATACTGTTATGTTTAGCAAAAGTTTCAAACAACCCACTCCTAGGCAGAAAGTATGGAAAGTGAATCCTACTGTAATAGTCCTGCAGGCAAGTCTTTTCTTTATATATGTACAATTCTGGGCAATTTCAAGTATATGTGTACCTGTGTATATGTGCACGTGTGTGCACAAATGCAAAGGCATAGGCACATTTATAAGAGCGAGACCACAATGTCATGAATGTCTCACAAATTCATTGTTTTAAATTTCAGCTGGGCTAACTGTGTTTCTTAGTTAAATTATTCTTTATCCATTTCTGTGAAATATTTGGTGACACACAGGATTGAGATTTGATTTTCTGAAATTAAGTAGAATGAATCCTAGGTAACTGTTTGGGTTACTAGTAACATGCACGTATGACAAATTTCTTTTCTAAACACACTCCCCCAACCTCTGCTGTAGTTATGGGATTTTACAGGTGACTGACAACTCAAGCTGCTGAGTTCATACCCATACAACGGCTCCTGCCCAGAAGGTGTCAGGATGGGGCTGTAACAGTAAGTATAAGTTCCAAGGTAAAAAGATATGCTGCTGACCTTTAACGGTTTCTTTGAGATGTGATGCCATATGGAACTCACAGGCGGGGTGTGTGCTGGCACCTGGGGAGTTTCTATCCTAGCAGTAGATGCAGAGGGCATGCTGCCAGCTGTCCTCCCTTCATGTAGGGAGAAAAGGGGATGAGAGGGGTCCTTTCTCTCTGCCAAAGAGTTCAGATATGAGATCAAACCCTTCAACAGGGGAACTGCACCTGGAGAAAAGGTTGTGAAGGTACACATTTATGGCACATTTCAAAGTCGAAGAGATGCAAGAGAGTATTCTGCCCTTCTCCTGTGAATGTTGGTATGTACAGTCAGTCTCTGAATGGCTTCAGCAAGAACCCTGTGACTACAGACAGGGGAGGCATAGTAGTTTACAAAGCCATGACATGAACAAAAAGCCACTAAGCACAGCCACTGCCAAGTGCAGTACTGATCCTAAAACAGCAAGAGTGACACATATTGCACAGCCGCAGTTAGTGCTCCAGGCAGCTGCTCTGTCAGCGACTCAGATTTGGAGCAATGAAGAAACCTCAAGTGTGGCTGGCTGGCCTTCAGGGAAGTGAGGAATCCCAATCTGAAATTTGAGAATGTTCCTTACATTGTAAGAACTTCACTATGATGGATTTTTAATTTTTTTTTTGAGCACAGTAGGGGCCTGTTTGACATTTCTGTTGTAGACACACAAAGGAACGGTACTCTAAAGGGTTGTGTTCCACCAACACAGAAAAAGAGAAACTGTCAGCAGTTTTGGTGCTGACACGTTTCTCTTGAAGACCCATTTTGTCTGGATTTGAATGCATATGCCCAAGATGTGAACACAAGAGGATATATGAACCAAATGGATCAGTGATTCAGTCACTGGAACTTCTGAACACGTGGTATGGTAATATTGTCTTATTTCTTAATTCTCATTGCCTGTTTGCAAGCTATCATGGAACTGACAAAACATGAAACATCAGGAATTTCGTAGATGATGAGATGGTTTTATAGCCTTTATTGTCAGGCTATGACACACAAGGAGATCAAAGCTAGAGTTACAGATCAAAGACACAAGAGATCCCCTAATCAGGGGGTTTTTCCTTCAGAAAGTCACACACTTACACAGAATTAGGATGAGTAATTAATAATCCAAGCTAGAAATAGTCAAGCAAATTCTAGACATACATCCCAGAGAGCAGTTCAATCTCCCTTTAGTATCACTAGAGATAGACAGCCTTTTCTAGATCATAAGTCATCTTATTTTAAAGTTGCTGTCTGGTTCAGATTTGATGAATTTCATTCCAGTTTACTTTTGAACTTCTGACTGCAAAGAGAGTCCAAACAACCTGCTTTGAAACAGATCAAAAATTTCGCAGGATGAATTTCACCTCTAAGGCATGGCCCATTATGGTGAGCAGTTTACTCTAAATATTGGGCAGTGCCATCGACACATCTGACAGCTTTAGCTATCTCCCTAAAATTGGTTCCTAACAGCAGTAGGGCCTTTTCCAGTATTAAATAACATGATTTAGAAGCCTTTATCTAACTTTAGTAGTGCAAATTATTACATTATTGTGGGAGTAGAAAGGATACATGAGGAACAAGGGAGGGACCAGCAGGGGAATTCCACACCCATACTTTATTGTGAAAAAAATGCTGTAAGAAAAGGCCCTACGCAACTTTGGTTGCCAGATAACATGGCAGCTGGCTTTATTTGTTTAAATAAAAAGTTTTACTAATGTTGCATCTGATCTAGAATTTAAAGAGGCTAAAGATTTTCCAGTACTATGCTTTTATTCTGCTGAATGTTTTGATACACAAAAAGAAGAACTACTTCAAATATTTATTCACTGTCCACTCAATTTTTTAGAAAAGGAAGATCTAAAAGCATATCTGGCAGCCTGTTTCTGTGCAGAAACACTCAAGTACTTGTCATCTGGCATCAGCAAACCAAATAATGCCGAGGCCTTTCTACTTTTTATTCCTTCAAAGGATTAAGTACAGAGATTAACCATGACATCTTTCAAATACAGGCTCACATATTCACGAATAACAACAAGAAAATCTAAATCAGTACTTAACATGTAATTTTATGCTGCATTTTCAAGAGTAGCGTGCTAACAACTATAATAGTACAGAGACAGGAGTCATTCTATAAGCTGATTCTGAAATACTGCATACATAGTTTTGGGAAGTGTTAGGAGTTCTATTATTTAGGTTTGGGAAAATAAGGTCAGATGGGTTTCTACGTTATTATTTCAAAAGATAATTAAGATTGCAGGCAACTTCAATCTTTTTCATAGTACCATAGACTACAAAGTCATGGTAAGAAATATATTTCAAATATTTGTAAGAACAAGGAGCAATACAAGATCATTTTAGAATAAGATATTAAAAAAAGATAATGTAGGTTTAGTGCTATTATAGATGTGTGCTGGAGCCCTACTTTTGATCAGCTTTCACTGGCATCCAGAACTGATGAAGACTTGTGAGCACCCAGGAATAAGCTTTGACTGGATGACAGATTACAGGAGAAGAGAGAAGGAGCCTTGCTATGGTCCTGCCTTTTCAGTGCAGAGTGCAGGAGCCAGACCCACTTTCTGTGAGTTCACCACCATCTATAACCCAATTCCTTGCTGCTGTATCCTGGAAAACTTCTACAATGTACGAGTCCCCTTGCACCCCAGATAGGCTTCCCACTGGCTGCAACATGTTCTGTGATACAGAGTGCACAGTTATCTCGGTTTGGCAAAGTGGCCACATATTCAGGTCATGATTAATTTCTGAATCTTTTCTTGCACATGTGGCATGGAACTGATAAGCAGCTTGCAAGCCTCATGACTGTCAGTAGCCACCACATAACCCAACTTTAGTAGGGGCCACAGCACTGGGTATTCAGTGGCCTCAGATAGAAAGCAGAACTGTCTAAATGTCTAAGAAATACAGATTTAAGGGGTTATTTTAGCCATTATTAAAGAAGCCAAATGCCTGAAGTATGAAACTCTAAGCAAAATAGCCTAAATATTCATATTCTAGCCTCCTTTACTTGAACCTTATCGAAAAAAAATTATTAAAGAATTGCAATCTTTTTTTCCTAACATTCAGAAAAGTAAATAAAGAATAAAATCGGTGCTAAATATGCAGTTACATTTTAAGCTTTATTAATATATATCCTAAGTGCAAATATTATATATCTATATCTGCAAATATCCTAGGAAATGGAACGTACATTTGAATTTTTAAGATGTTATTTACTGTGGACAAATTCTGAATTCACCACTCCAAGCACTGGTGTGTGAAAACTGAACTATTCTAAATACATAGAATATTGTAAAATATTTCTTTTGCAATACCTTCTTTTTGTTCTTTCTTAAGCAATTAAGACAGGTGGGAAATCTCAGCATTGTTTATCATAGATTAATTTTTAGTAATATCGGCATGTGAATTTCAACTTTTAATTGGTCTATTATGGTATAAAAGCAGAATATTTTTATTTTTACATTATGTAAATTACAACACAAAATTCAGAGAGAAATGCTCCCAATAGTGGAAAAAATTGAAATACACACATTCCTATTAACATTCTGAATCTGAAGAATCTGCATATCTCAATGTATGATAAAGGAAAGAAATCCAGACCTGATTTTGAATGAGAACTATTGGGTGGAGGGCACGGGCAATTTAAATGTTTTCAAATCATTCATCCAATTACATCAAATCAAAGTGAAGTAAATTAAAATCTTACACTTTGCAGATATTATTCACACAGAACATAAAAGGAATAAATGCACTTATTCCTTTCATGATGCACTGGGCGTGGTTTTAAAAAAAGTCAATAGTGCAATTAATAGGAACGTACATACGCTCACCAAAGTAATACAAACAGTATGTATTGGCTTCAAACACTATGCAGCTGTCTCTGACAAATCCTAATATATTCTGAGGTAATACATGTTTGTGAAAATTGTCATGGGCTAAACTAAAATGTTAGCATCTCAGCTAAACTGCTTGCTGTACCTGCCTTAAGTTTTGAACTGTCCACAGAGAAACTATCAAATTATTTAAAGCTTTTCTACCCCAAGTTCTTCATTTTATTTTGAGCCAAAATTCTTGTAACTCAAAATTCTTGTAATAAACACTGAACTGACATAAGAAATAGCAGGAATCAGAGCAGCTGCAATATAGTAATGGACTGAGCATTGAATCTGTGTTATAAAACCTGGATTCACTTCCCAGTATTACCTCTGTTCTTGGATTACCTTCAGCAAGCTTCTTCACCTTCCTGCACCTTGCTTTGTTTTTTTCCCCAGTTGCCTTGGCTGTTTCTGTTGTATATTCCAGACAGAGACCATTTCACATAATGTGTTTTGGGCAGTTCTAGCACAGGATGGCACTACTCCAAGTTCAAGCTCTTAGATGCTATTGTAGAATTAATTAGAATGTAAAAATAAAAGCTTAAGATGTTTTCTGAATGTCACTATTTCCATCCTGAAGGGTCTGGTATTTTTACTATTACTATCCCATAAATCACTGTTGCAAAGACTAAAGACTGTTAATCCCTTAATCAAAATACTTTTTCAATTTCTTAACATGAAATTTACACAAGTAGCAATTTTAATATCCCTAAATACTTGTTTACTTACCATGACCTTATGAACTATTATGAGAAATTAATGGTGTGAACTGAACAGATATTAAAAAAAAATATAGACATTTCTGCTTTCTTTAAGCTTCCTTTTTAAAAATGTCTCCATCAGCATCAGTGACTTTTTCTGGAGGAAGTGTGGAGAGAACTGAATTTGTGTCTATCTGCTCATTCAGACAGTCACCCTGTCTGAATCACTTGTCTTGGCTGAATATTTTAAACCAAAAAGCAGTCCTTTCTTAAACAAGAAACATTCTCCTCAAAGTGAGAGCTGAGATCTGTGTCTCTCATCACATTTCCTGTCTTTCTGGGTTTTATTCAAAATATATGAAGTCATTACTTAAAATGGGTATTCAGTCATATGAATATTGTGGATCTAGGAGAATATAGATGTTTAGCAGCAGAAGAGAAGCATGTTAGAGTTTAAATCCCACTGATCTCATTCCTTATCAGAGACAATGGATCCTAGTCACATGATCTTCAGGGGATCTCGCATAAAGATGATGAACTACATGTAGCCCACCATATCCTCCCAGCAGTATGAATTTGCTATCCTATTATATAAATATCTAAAAAAATAAATCTCTATTCTGCAAAGTGTTGAATGGTCTTACTATAATCTCAGCAAAAAAGCTTGCACTTAGTTCAGGCTCAGCTGAAACAGCATTAGAGTGCTCTGCACGTGCCTCACTAAATCTTAAGGACACTGAATTGCAAACATCCTCCTAGGCATACACACACACACACACAGAAAAAGAAAAAGATTTCCCTCTTTTGGTTAAATGCATTTCTTATATTTCTCTATTATACAAACTCCAAAGCACTTTTAAATGTGAGAACTCCTAATTGATCCTGAGCAATAGCAACTCCCAGACCGACAACAGTTAATATTTATTTCTTTAACCAATCTAAATATTTTATCTCAAGTCAGTTTTAATGTTCCCTGTTATTCCTACTCTTTAAGGATAGGAAAGAAATCCTCATGAGGCAAACACACTTTTACCTGTTGTAGTAGACAACCTTGGATAAGCACTCTGAGGGAAGACTGGCACTGCTCTTTCATCCCATGTTCCTTTCACAAGATCTCAAGTTGCTAGTTGTGGTGGGTTGATGTTGGCTGGATGCCTGGTGCCCAGCACTCTATCACTCCCCTCCTCAACTGGACAGGGGAAAGAAAATATAATGAAAAGCTTGTGGTTCATGATAAGGACAGGGAAAGATCACTCACCAGCTCCCATTATGGGCAAAACAGATGAGACAGAAGGAAATTGGTTTAATTTATTAACAATCACATCAAACTAGGAAAATGAGAAACATCTAGTTGGCAGCAGGTCACTGGTGGGGTTCCCCAGGGCTCAGTATTGGGGCCAGTCCTTTTTAATACCTTTATTGATGATCTGGACAAGGGTATCAAGTGCACCCTCAGCATGTTGACAGACAACATTAAGTTGGCCAGGAGTGTTGATCTGTTGGAGGGTAGGAGGGCTCTGCGGAGGGATCTTGACATGCTGGATTGAGGGGCTGAGGCCAACGATATGAGGTTCAATTAGGAATAGTGTTGGGTCACACCCAGGTCACAACAACCCCAGGCTGAGGGTGGAATGGCTGGAAAGCTGCCCAGCAGAAAAGGACCTGGAAGTGCTGTTTGACAGTGGCCAAACATGAGCTAGCAGTGTGCCCAGGTGGCCAAGAAGGCCAGTGGCATTCAGGCCTCAATCAAAAATAGTGTGGCCAGCAGGACCAGGGAAATGATTGCCCCCCTGTATTCAGCACTGGTGAGGCTGCACCTTGAGTACTCTGTGTCCATTTCTGGGGCCCTCTATTGAAGGACGCTGATGTGCTGGAGCACATCCAGAGAAGAGCAGTGGAGCTGATGAAGGTCTGGAGAGTAAGTCCTATCAGGAATGTCAGAGAGAGCCAGGGTTATTTAGCCCAGAAAAAAGCAGATTCAGGGGAGACCTTATTGCTCTTTACAACTACCTTGCAGCAAAGTGGGGGTTGGTTTCCTCTCCCAGGCAACTAGTGATAGCATAAGAGGACATAGTCCCAAGCTGTGCCTAGGGAGGTTCAGGCTGGACATCGGGAAGAGTTTTTTCATTGAAAGGGTGGTTAAGCACTGGAACAGGCTGTCCAGGGAGGCGGTGGAGTCACTATCCCTAGAAGTGCTCAAGAAATGACCAAATGTAGCATTTAGTGCTATAGTTTAGTTGGCATGGTGGTGCTCGGTCAAAGGCTGGACTTTGTGATCTTTGAGGTCTTTCCCAACTTTAATGACCCTATGATTCTAAATAAAATCAAATCTTAAAAACACTTTCCCCCCAACCTCCACCTCATCCCCCTCTTCTTTTCAGGCTCAAATTCACTACTGATTTTCTCTACCTCCCGTCCCTTATCAGTGCAGGGGGACAGGGAATGGGGGTTATGTTCATTTCATCACATACTGTCCCTGCAACTTCTTCCTCCTCAGGAGGAGGATTCCTCACATTTTTTCCCAGCTCCAGCATTAGATCCTTCCCAGGGGAGACAGTCCATGAACTCCTCCAGTGTGTGACTTTCCTACAGACTGCAGTTCTTCACAAACTGCTCCAGCATGGGGTGCAGTCCCTCAGAAACAGGATGTTTCAGCATGGGCTCCCCACAGGATCACAAGTCCTGCCAGCAAAACTCCTCCAGCTTGGAGGAGTTCATCCTCTAGCTTGGAGGAGTTCCTCCTCTTTCCACAGGTCCAGAGGTCCTGCCAGGAGTCTGCTCTAGCGCAGGCTTTCCACAAGGTCATAGCCTCCTTTGGGCATCCACTAGCTTTGGCTGCAGGTGGATATTCAATCCACCATGGACCTTCATGGGCTGCAGGGGAACAGCTTGCCTCACTATTGTCTGCATCATGGGCTGCAGGGGAATCTCTGTTCTGCAGCCTGAAGCACCTCCTCCCAGTCCTTCTTCACTGAACTTGGTGTCTGAATGGCTGTTTCTCTCAGATATTCCCAGTCCTCTCTCTGGCTGGAGTTGCATACCTTTTTTGCCCCTTCCCTGCTTATTAATTCAGGATTAAGGTGGAACTATTGTAACAATATTAATATTAATATTATCCCAGATGTATTACCACTGTCACTGATGGGCTCAGCCTTGGCCAGAGGTGGGTCCATCTGGGACACAGCTGGCACTGACTGTCAGACATAGGGGAAGCTTCTAGCAGCTTTTCATCTGCCACCCCTGCAGCCCACCCAATGCCACAGCCTGGCCACATAAACTAAATACACTACATTTTATATTGAAACAGTTGACCTCTAGGGAATAGCCTCGGGATGCAGTTCCCATAACACTCTCAGAAAGGTATGCCATCTTCCATTACAGAAGTTGTTCTCTACCAGAAAGAACGTCATAACACCGTATCAAGCAAAAGAACACACCTTCAGTTTCTTTAAGGCATAATGAAAGAGATTGAGTCAATCACATTGTCATTTTCTGCAATCCTTCATGCAACTAATAAATCCTTACAAGAAGAAAATATAAATATTTCTTCTGCACAGAACCACCTGCTCAAATGCCATGAAAAAAAATTCCCGTCTTTAGTAATATAATATGTTAACATAAACATCACCAGCAGTACTCAACGAGGTAATTAATGTATAATATGTGTACTATGAATGGGTTTGTACTGCATTTTCCAATTTGTTTTCCTACTTGCAATCATAACATTGCATAAGTCTAGCTTTTTTTAAAATTTAATGTTCCCTTAGCACCCAGCACTCTAGCTCAGGTTATTTCCTAAAATCTCTCTTGCAATTTGCAAGGCCACACAAAGTCAGTACTTTGAGCTATTGAACCACTGCCATCTCGAGATTTTCCCATTGTGACGGTTAGCCAGTTTTCCTACCATGAATGTCTCCTTCAGTTATCAGATTGCTTTTGCCACCTTTCCACTCAGTAAATGAAAATTACATTCATCTCTATTTTGATGAGAAAAAAATACAAATTGAAGATCTCATGTCAGAAACCCAGTGGTTAAGTAAGACTGCTTTTTCCCATCTTCCTACTCTTAATACTTCTCTTTTTCACTGTGGTCATTAAACTTTCCTGTCTATGGTAATATGGATCAAAGTCCACTCAGAATTACACAACTCTAATGCAAAATGATCTACAAAGAACTTCATAATGCTGCTTAATTTGCCCATCTTTAGGGTAAGTTGCTCAAGATGCAGATATACCATTCACATATCAGCTTTCTTAATGACTGGAAGTCAGTTCTTAGATTAGCCCATCAGAAAGAATACTCATCAATGTTAATTTAATCAGGTGTGGCTAATGTGTCTAAACAGCCTCCAGTCAAAAGAGAGAAAAACATTCACCAGCAAAGCCTAATCTAACTGTTCTGAGTCCCTCTGAAGAGAAGAAATGCCCTTTCCTCCATTGAGTATAGATAGAGCTGATGGAGATCATTCTTACTGAGCTAACGTCAGGGTTCACAAAGACCTCCTTCAAGTTTACTTGCTCATCTCTACTATTTTCAGACTTTACTGTCAGAGGACAAAACTGATGCCAAAGCTCAAGATTCCAGAGGTCTTAAGAAATCCTTAAATAGTCTCTATATCTCCAAAATGCATACATTTACCCAGTTCTATCTGAAATTGAGAATTATGCACAGAAATGTCACATTCCAGACATCAAAATCTCACTACAGTGGAGTCACCCAGGAGATCAAAATAAAACTATAACTAAAAGCTTAGATATAAACAGATATAAAAGAATTTGCAAAGAAAACTAAAATCTGAGCACCTGGAGAAAAAGAATCATATGCTCATTTTTTGCTGTGTAGGTGACAAGCACAGAACTTCATGGGATACAAACAGTGCTGTTGGACATTTATGTCTATGTATGACAGTAAAAATTAAGATGCGTGTGTGTGTATTGATCACATTCGCCCATGCAAGTCAGTTCAAAAACATGTTTGATGACATAAAAACAGTGTCAGTGCATATGTATTTATAGCTTTATGGTGGAATTCTGCACTTTATAAATATCTGAAGCAACCAAAGAGCCAAGTAAGGAAGCTGATGCTGTGACATTGATTGTAGCATCCTCCTGGGCATCTGCACTGTCATGCAGGAAGAGGCAGGACCCTGACAACAAGCAGCAGTGTCATCCCTTTCCAGCACACAGTTTTTGGGAACAGTTATGGGGAGCGTATCAAGAACACAGGCAAGATGTGTACAGAGAAAAAAATAAAATACTTACAGGGAATCAGGACGAATGGACACCAAAATTTATGCAATAAAAAATTACTGTTTACTCTTCAGTACTTCCATGGTCTGTGATACTCTGATATTTCAGAGCACCACAGTCTCGTAAAGCATTGACCATCTCAGCAACTCCTTGTAGGTGAAAAGTACACAGGGGAGATAAGAGGCATGAGTGGACAAGAATAAAGGAGGAAGGAGTCTGATGGAGCCTGGGAAATGGCACTGAGAGGTTTGGCCAGCTAACTGACCTGAGACAAGAACATGTCTCTTTATTCAGTTCCTGAAGAGAAAGCCAGGGACTCAGTCAAGTAAGGCTTACAAATTAAGGCCTGGAAGAACAGAGGGAAAGGACTGCAGACCACTCCAAATCCTAAGTGAAGGACAGCCTGATTTTATGAATATTTCTTTCCACAGCAATAATCATCAACCGAACTAGATTTTTCTATGGCACATGGAGAAGAAATTCTCCATCATTAGAAAGAATACATAAAATTTAGTTTTGTTGTTTGAAAGTATATAACACTCAATTTCCTTATTGCAATATATCATACAACTATGTTTAGAAACACCAAAATAGGAAAACATATTGGCCATAAATTGGCTATTCTTTTCAAAACATACCACCAGCTAAAGCACTGTATTAAGGTTAATTCTAACATAATCTGAAATAGGATCAGAATAAGGATCACATTTCCCATGTTGTGTCTATTTTCAGGTTTACAATTTTCAAAACTAAAATGTTTACTTTTTATAAATTTAAAAGCAGCATGCATTGCAAATTACATTCCAGCCAAAACTGTTCATCGATCAAACATTTTAGGGTTTTCTGGGACATACAGAGCTTGCACTGTAATGACTCAGAGCTGAATATAAATTTTTACCTTGAACAAAACAGAGGATTCAATACTTACTAGTGAAGGATTACTTTCAAATTCTTCTTTTTTACTCATTTCTCATTTTCAGTCACATTTTCTTTGAGCTTTAAGAATGAATGTAAGGCATTCAGTTTAAGCAAAACTGGATGGATAAATAAACAGCCTCACACATTTTGTATCAGACCAAATATTGATCCATGAAGAGTTTGAAGTTATTTCTGAAGTTTATCAGAAATGGAAAACTTCCTTTTTTTGGTGCTTTTTTTTGGTTTTTTTTTTAGCTTATTCCCCTATTCCTATACAAACTGAAGTTTCATTTATGATTTTTACAGTTTGGTCTATATTTAATCTGTAAAAATATTCAGAAGAAGCACACAAAATTACCGTGCATTTAGAAATTTTAAAGTATAAATCTGCATTTTCAAAGTACAAGTACCCACTTCAATACTTACAGATAAAATAGTAGGCTATTTTATGATTTATATTTAACTTGTTTTTAGATAAATCAAAGTAAAAAATTAAAAAAATTGGCAATAACAATTCCACCACAAATTTAAGGATCTAATCTTCAAAAAAAATCCAGACTCACATGAAAACTTGATGATTAATGCCCATTCCTGATTTCAAGGAGACTTGAATGTACAGCAAATTTCTTACAGGATTCCTCATCACATTGTGTACTCTGTTGTGCTTTGTGAAAACTCAGTAAAACTAATAATTTTCAGCTTAGAAAGACATGACATTATGTACCTGAGCTGGAAGCCATTTTCTTTCTGCATTATCTAAACACATTTGAAAGGATATAACAGAGAATTTAGATTCTGGCCTGGCAAAATTTCTCAGGTGCTTTACATAAAATTTGCTGCTAAGAACTAGATAGGATACAATGCACTAAGGAGCGGCAAAAGGTGGTTCTAGGATAAATATATTTCCCTGCCAACAAAGGAACTGAGAGTTTGTGCAAATCTAAGACAGAGTTTGGTTTTGTTTAAGAACTAATTCTTTGTCGATGCTTTTAAACACGAGTGGTTTCCATAATGCACTGTATATTGAATTACCAGTGTAGCTTTCAAGCAGAGTATACTGTCACAAGTCTGTTCTACCACCCATATGCTCCAAACTTCAAAGATGTTTCAAGTATCTGTTTTGGTCCCAATGCTATTCTATTGAGAACAGGCACAAACAAAATTTGTGGAAGACAAAGGTAACGAAATTACAGGATATGTCACTTTGATCCATTTTCTTCAGTGCACCACACAAACCAGACCCAGAAATGCACATCTGAAGATAAACAGCTCATACACTGCTGAAGCACTGTGTATTTTCAGCAGTTCCTATACTGAGACTCAGCCTTGAGTGGGCTGTGTAGATAAATGAACACCATGAAAAGCACAGATAGATCTGCCTGCAAGATACTTAACACTGCCTGTGGGAGAAACATTCAAATGAGTCAAGACTCCACTGAGTATATATAAATTAAATGTATCATTTGGAAATACAATAAACAAAAATGTTTCACAAGTTTAGAGCTGATCTGAGTAAGCACAGATCAAGAAGAGTAAAATCTTACAAATTTACAGAACCTACTGACACTGCAGCAGTGTCTGCAGACACCCAGATTTCACCAGATGTGCCCAAGCTTTCATGCCACATACATTGTCCTATATGTTGGACAGTGAACTGGGTGAAAACATAGATGAAGGCATAGGATGATGCTGACTTTTGCTGGAGTGGTGTGCAGTGACAGTCCACCTGGGTGAAATAACACTGGAGAGCCACTTCTTCCCTTCCACACAACTGGCAGCAGGGAAGTGATACAGCCCTAAAGCACAGGTACTCTAACCCATCCAAATAAAGGCACTTGGATCACTAAAAGAACCCACAAGAAAAAGAGGCAGCCACTTCTCTTCCCTCAAGATGACTGGTGAGAGGGAACATCATTCACTCCCAACACTTGTACCGTTCACATCAGCTTCAGCAGATCATTTTCTGTTCTTTCTCCAGCCAGCACAGATTAAAAAAATGTACCAGCGATTCCATGGTACACATGAAATATGACTGTGATTGAATCACTGTGACCCCCCAAATCAGTTACACTCCAAATGTTCAAAAGCAGAACACTTTTTTACAGATTCAAAAATCTGACTGTGACTTACTGTCCTTTCAAAACGAACAGCAATATTTACTGACAAATTGGTATTGTTTTTTCAAACATCAAATGAAAATCTAAAAATCTCTTTCCTTATATCAAGACCAAGGCCAAACTAAAACTGGCCAAACTGTTCCTCACAGTTCAAATCTGATATCCCTAAAGGTGATGTCAAGAGCCATCTCTCAAAGTTCGCTCCCTTAGGTAACAACTACAAAAAAGTAGATAACTATAGCTAAATAGACACTTGCTTTTTGCAACATGTTCTCACTGACATCAGTAGATCTGCTTATGAGAGCAAGTGCAACTCACTAGCAGAGGGTGCATTGCCCATCTTGCTTTAGAAACACACAGCAGCAAAGGAATAGGATTCACCTTGCATAAGAGAAAATCACAGTTGGGAAGGAAGAGTGGGAAATAACCACCAAAATGCTTTTAAAATTATTCCACCTATGTCATAGAGGCTGTGTCCTCTTGGATAGCTCAGCTCAGAAAATGTGAATAGAAAGCAAAGAGACTTTCCTCCTCAAAAACATTTAATATAAACTAATAAGTGTAAGCAAAATTGATGGAAAATATTGATAAATTAGAAAAAAAAAGAATTACAATAAGCTCCCAACAGAATTGAAGAATGTGAAAAAACAGTTAACTGGCCACGGTTGGTAACAATTTCTCTTTCCTTTCTGCAACTATTTCTGACATAACTCTATGATAATGTAGGTTGAAAAGCCTATTTTTAAGTGATAGGGCATGCCCAAAATATCTTTGAAAATTCTTTGAATATTTCAAAAAGGCTTTCTAGTTTGACTATCATTCGTAAATTCTCTTTGGTTTTATATTGAGGGTAAGATGGCAGTAAGAGCAAAAGCAAAAATTGCATAAGAGCATTTGTAGAAAGGAATGAGTGTCTAGAGAGAGCCCTTGAGTCTTCTCTGTCTGAACTTTCCTCTTCCAACCAGCACCTGAAAAAAACATACTGGTGCTTTCATGTTCTAATAGTTTTCTCATCTAGAACATTTGCTAATAGCCTACTAAACTCTTTAGTCTCTCCAGCAGTTTTTCTGGAAATGGCTTTCTGAAATTATCCTGCTTAAACAAATAAAAAACAGCCATCTGCTCAAGACTAAAAATCACTGAATACACAAACACATGACACTGTAAACAAAGACTTACAGAAAAAAAAGGATGTAAGCAATCCTTCAGGCAAGGCATTCAACAAAACCACAAGAATAGAGCCATGAGGAATGTGGCTGTTCTGCTTTTGGCTGGAGTAAAGTTACTTTTCTTTGCAGTACCTAGTATGGGAATACGTTTTGGATTTGTGCTGAACACAGGTTTGATAGTATAGAGATGTTTTCATTATTGCTGAGCAGGGCTTGCACAGAGCCAAGGCCTTTTCTTCTTTTCATACTGACATGGTGGCAACGAGGTTCGGGGTGCATGGGGAGCTGGGAGGAGACACGGCCATGACAGGTGACCCCGACTGAACAAAGGGATATTCCAGACCATACAGTATCATGCTTGTTATAATACGGTGAGGGGAAGAAGAAGGAAGAAAAACATTTGGAGTGATGGTGGTTTTTTTCCCTAGTAACCATTATGTGTGAGGGGGCCCAGCTTTTCTGGAGATCACTGAACACCTGTCTGCCCATAGGAACTTGTTTTGCTTAGCTTGTGTGCACAGCTTTTACTTTTCTAATTAAACTGTCTTTATCTCAATCCACAAGTCTTCTCACTTTTACACTTCCAATTCTCTCCCTGATCGTCTTGGTGGGGGAGTGAGTGAGCGGCTGTGGGGTCTTGGTTTCTGGCTGGGGTTAAACTAAGGGAAAGCATCAGGAATGAGCATATGAAGAGGACAAACTGCACTTCCTCCAAATACTCTCCTATACGGCAAACAATTACAGCCACAGTTTTTCTTAAGCCAACCATGCTTTCATTCATTTATTAATTCTCAAGAGAACAGTCTCAAGAATTTGTGTGATGTTTTAATACGCACAATGTCCTCCAGCAAGGATTTCCACTGATTAACAACATATCACACAGAGAACTGGCTTCTGTTTTGCTCTGAATTTACCACCTGCAAATCTAAGCGTGAATCCTTTACCAACATTCAACAGCTATAACACTCTTAGGAAAGACAAATACCACAGAAGTGTAACTTCCTCCTCTTTCCTCAGCTAGTTTTGGCTGAATTAAACAAATAGCAAAACAAGTCAAATCAAATGCTCATCCCAAATTTGCTTCCTGCAGCATCTCTGAAGCATCATCCCCTTGCCCAGGGTTTCCCACCTTCACCCAGAACGGGTATCATGAGCTCCATCAGCCAAAGGGAGTCCAGCTGGATTCAGACAGCTCTTTCTGGGACACTTCTGGCACCTATTCAGGCAGTGGCATTCTCCCTGTCACAATCACAATCTTTTTCTCTGAGAAAAATTAAGTGAATAAGTGTTAGGAATAGCTTGCCTTGCTCTATTAAAACAGCTGTACTTTAAGTATACTGAAGAGTGGTGACCACTTCATTGTCACATGGATCAGGAAGGCAAAATCTGCTTCCACTGACAGACCCTTTTTTGTCTTTTGCCAAGTTTGAATGCCAAGCGGTTATTTATTTAACTTTGGTACTTGCAATGTAAACAGATAGACAATTCTGGTTACATACATCTTTTACTGAGTTTGAGAAAATTAGAAGCAGATGGCAGCAATACTAAGTGTACTTGTAAAAAACAAGTACTCTCTGTTCTAAGGGTCTGGTTCAGAGCTATCTGAAATTGAGAGAGGAGTTTTCACCAGTCTGAAGGGGCTCCACACCATTCTGTGAGCTCTTGGTGGTAGTGTCAAAGTGGCCAGCCATGGGTGAATGGCCTGGTCTTCCCCTCAGCACATACAGCAAGCACACTCCTGGGTGATATGCCCTGTGCACTTGCACTAATTGGAGGGAGGGAGAGAGTGGACACATCCATACCTGCATGCCTCTGGTGTCTGAGATGGTTGTGTCTCTCAGGTGGGAGTGTGCTGATGAGTTGTGCAAGGGTAAAATATAGACAGGATGCTTCACCCTTCACAGAAATCAGCATCCATGCAGATGTGGAGCTGGATGACAATCTCGCAAATGTGAAAAGAAAACACAAGAAATGTCTCCCCAGTCTCTGAGTGCTATTACCAAACTTCCACATCTACACAGCCCAAAATAAACAGACTTCAGTAACTATCCTGGTAAACTTCAGTAGAAGCCTCCATAAGGTTTGCAATGATCTCACTACAAAAAATCACTTTGTCAGCCAACTTTTGGCTTTGTCTCAGCAAAGAAGTAAGACAGACCTTAACAAATTAAGGATGTTCACAAAGTGCTACATTTCCACCCACCAGAAAGCAAAAGCACAGATAAGGTGTGAGTCCACTAAATCAAAACCTACTATTAAAGAAACTGTTGCCTGCACTCCATAGTCAGGTTGTGTACACAGCAATTTTATCCAGCTTGTCATTTCATCAGCTTTCAGAACTTCATATATTTCAGAGAATTTATTGTGTAGTTACATTATGCTGTCTCTGCAATCATTTCCATTAGATATCATGAACAGGTTATATTATAAAGAATATTAGAATTGTTTTCCTGGCTAATAACTAAGTAAAAATTCTTTATGTGACCCAACATCTTACTGTTTAAAAACATTTTGATTGCATATAGAAAGATTCCAGAAATTAATTTGAAAACAATTCTCTGAGTTGCACACTGCCTGTATGATTTTGCTATAATTTACAATCAATTTTAATTAGCATTTACACTTCAAATCAAATGTGCCATAATCCAGTCTCATTCTCTTAAAAACTATTACAATTATTGAGGGAAGCTAGGCTATTATTTTTTTTTTACTTCATCTAGGAGGGTTTTTTCAGTTCCGTAGTAGTAAAGATACATATATTCTCAATTCAAAGATGGGAAAATTGCTGAAAAGTAATTAACAGCACAAATTAAACTTTGGTATCACACTGAAATGAAATTACTATCACAAGATGCTAATTAGCTGACAAAGTATAAGGAAAGACTGCCTGACAAGGGCATTCAAAAAAAAAAAAAAAAGAAAAAAAAAGAAAATAACCAAGTTCTATTTAGTACAATCACCCAATTTTCATGTGCTGCCTCTGGCTCCCCTAGTCAAGATCTCTGTTTAAGGCTGGGGTGGCTGTTTCTTTCCTCCTCAGCAGAAGACACAGAAGGACCAAAGAGTACATGCAATGTCAATCTTATTTCTAAGTCAAATTCAACCAGCTATGAGCATAATTCACAACATAAAGTAGCGATGACGCAAAGCATAGTCTGGGCTTTGTTTTTCCTCTCACAGATATGATCTATACAGGCAGGCTGAATTCTGGGTAGATGTCCTGCACTCCCCCTACAAGGAAGTGAGCAAAAGCAAAACACTGGTTCAATAGTCTTTGGGATCTTTCTAATCCTTACAGGAACTATGGAATTCAACTGTAAAAAAAAAAAAAAAAAAAAAAAAAAAAAAAATGGCCCCCAAGGCCCCGGGAAGGGGCCAGATTTTAT